>OY292349.1:3000000-3439772 GCA_958496145.1 Heliothis peltigera | reverse complement strand
TTTAAATACTTTAACTTCATTGTTTGTAACACTTGTGTAAGTGATTGTATCTCGGAAAATAATTGGCGTTATTATTTAATTAGTCTAATTGATTATTAACCGCCTTATTTGTGTAACGAAACAATTTTATCTAATTAAATACTATTATAGGTTATCGAAAGAAAATATTTTGCACGCATTCGCTTAAAGACTAGGAAACTTTCCTATCACACTGGTCAATTTTATGGTACGGTGTTTATATCATGCTATAGATGCCTAGATAATCACCTGCCCGAATATCGATCTACCCGGTAACCCATCCTTCCTTTCGCTCTGCAGACTAATTTGAAAAAAAATGTTGACAAATCAAATACTCCTGCTGAGCAAGCGCGCCTACTGGCTGTGGGGGAATGGGAGTCGGGTCTTTAGCTTCTCGCACTTCCGTTGACAAACATTGGCACCATGTTTGATGATATCACTTCCAGAGTCAGCGTGTGCCTGCGTCTGGGTGCGCCATGCTGCTCTCCTCATCACTGTCCCTGCGGTGAAGCTGTCAGCGACCTCGGTCACCACGGCCTGTCGAGCAACCGAAGTGCGGGCCACATAGCGAGACTTGCGAATATCAATAACATCATCCATCGTGCAGGACAACAAGATCGTCGGCGTACCAGCTGTATTAGAACTAAATGGATTGGTAAGCAACGATAGCGCTTCCCGTGACCCAAAGACTGGCTATTAAGCATTCTCATTCATCGTGGCACTGGAGCTTACAAAGCCCTGTGTCTGACAGGATATCAAGCTTGTTCGAAAGATTTACAGCCTCTTGATCTTCAGATCTTTTAAGTTTCAGATCAGAATCAGAATTTTGGTCTGAAACTTTGATCAACAAAAACCAGACACTTCTTATTGGCTCCTCCGTTATATCTGGGATGACAGTGGTGATCATTTCAGGATAAGCAAACCAAATTTATTCATATCAAAATAAAGAAATACATTTATATTCCAAGTGATACCGGTAACCGCTAAATGTGTGGTAACCGTATACAATGGTATGGGCATGTAATGCGGTGGAATGAGGATCATGTTGTGAAGAAGGTGAGCATGAACGTGGATGGATTTAGAGGAAGGGGATGACCAAAGAAGCGATGGATGGATTGTGTGAAAGACACGCCGACCCCAAATAGAATAGGTATAAGGGCAGGAGGTCGATGATGACTACTATCCCGCGTTACTAATTAAATAAATATGTCACAACTTACTGTACCAACTTCACATGGTGTCCATAGAAGGTCCTGAGCGTGTCGTTAAGTCTGTCTTTATACTGCATTATTGTTTCAACAGATTCGTCGCGTCCAACGTTCAACATACTCACTAAACTATCGCTTGCCGTACAAGAAAACAGTATGAAGATTATGAACCAGAGATCTGTTACGAAACACGTGCTTATCAGTATAACATAAAGTGTTGTGTCTAACATCAAAGCCAATTCGTAATATGGGCTAGTCATGGGTAGCAAGGACGGACTGCTAGTCGTCAAATTCACTCTCATACCCAATATGTAATGCCATAATGCATTCAACAAGGACCCCACCAGAGGCAGAAACACACAAGCAATGAACATATTAACCATCGAACGAATTTTTTTCAACTGTTTCTTTGATTTATATAGAGAGGCAGTTTTCACAATATCTAATAATGCCGTCTTTGCAATCAGATAGGATGTTTGAAAATTTTCGCGATTGATGATGAAAAGCCAAATTTTTATCGCAAACAAAAACATAAAAATGGTTCCGTAAACTGCTTGAATAACGCTTGCCATGTCTGTCGCATCTTCAAGAAACTTATTGACACACAGAAATTCGTAAATAGTAATGAAGAGAAATATAATTTGTTTGCTCATTGAGGCTCTCCAGCTCCAATGTGGATCTAAAACATTTTGTCCGAGTATGCCTTGACAAAATATCGGGAATGCTAGAGCTCTGTCAATTTCATTTTTTTCTCCGATAGTGTTTGTATGGCGTTTTATAATGTCGTCGAAAATCTTCATTTTCACGATAACGTATGAAGTGCAAGGTGCAGTCAAGGCCTATAATGTAATAGGACGTGCAACTGTTCCTTTAGTACTATCCCCGCCAAAAGTTGATTTTTGTAATTTTGAAGTACATATCAGCACAGCCTAGGTAGTATTTTCAAGCATATTTTTTTTATTTATTTATCTTTGTCAAATTTAGTAGTTCTTAATATCAATAAGAGAGAAATATCCATGTCACTCCCCTTTCAGCGTCAGCTGTCTTGCATGGGGTCGCTGCGCTGTACCGGCGAGGGTTGATTCCGTCCATTATAAATTACTCTTGTTTTCCAAACATTAACTGACCCCTCCCGCTGAGGCTACAGCTGGACGAAGTGTCAGACTCTTACTGACCACAACCCACTTTGTTCCTTCTGGAGGTCTTCGTGTGCCAGGCCGCGGTAACTCTTGCGAACAACCTGCAGCTTCGGCAGAACTCGGCATAATTAATTTACCTTACCACCTTTAACAATATAGACAGACTTTGAGGAAATATTTAGAACATCGAGACGAAGGTATTTAGAATTTGCTAGCTTATACCGAGATTTTGTTCCAAGCTTTGCTAATTCGAATCTCTCTCCTTACTGGTGGCTCTTCACTAATGGAGGTTAGCCGACAGCTTAACGATTTTTTCCTCATTTTGTAGGAAGCGTAACAGTTCTTCAGCGCCGGCAATACTTTTCGACTCTCGGATGGTCATAGTCAAGATTTGAGAGAAGAAGACTGAGCTATAATTAATCAAACAGCACAGAAAAAAATGAGCTCGTGGCTAAGTAACAGCCGCAAAGTCGGTCATAAATTTAAGCAGCATTTAGACATAGGCTCTTTGCAGTTCCTGTAAGCCACACCGTTACGCGTTCCCAGCCCCCAATTCCACGCACTCTGTCTGCACTCAAGGCACTCTTGGACGCCAAACCTGACTGCGATTTGCTTGCGGACGATTGGAAGATGATTCTTCGGTATATCTGGAGTATTGTGAGATGAGCGAATGTCTCATTGTCATACATATTCCCTGTTAAGCAAATGCAACTAACAAATGTCCGTTTTTGCTGCTAGATAAATAATGTTTGGCGCGGTCGGTCAATGGGTCTTATCATGACGAGTTTCGTGTTTCGTAAGGCGAGGTAGCTTCTGGCTGTCTCATTTGAACACCTATAGCAGACGTTAGTGGAAGCTACAGTGTCTGACAACCAGTCTTCCTAAGGGTTTCGGGTTTCATAGGGTTTAACTGGTTTAAGGAGTAAGGAGCTTAGATAGGCTGGTTTGGACTGGAAGTCGACCCCAAAATTTGTTATAGTGTGATTGGGAAA
This sequence comes from Heliothis peltigera, assembly GCA_958496145.1. NCBI lineage: Eukaryota > Metazoa > Arthropoda > Insecta > Lepidoptera > Noctuidae > Heliothis > Heliothis peltigera. Next base: position 3,436,415 of record OY292349.1, on the reverse strand, counting down.
TACACAAATAATTCGTAAGTATGTGCTTGTACAGACGCCAGCACATCAGGTTACTACAATCTGTCAAATTTCCTTAATAGATTTTCAACTTTACGTCTAAAGCATTATGGTTCAAAGTTGAATGGGAAAATTTGACAGTTTCGGGTAGCCTGATGTGCTGGCGTCTGTACTAAAGATCGTTAGAACAAAAAATAGTTATGTATCTTTAAGAATAATGCCTCATTGTTCGTAACGCTTGTGTAAGCGATTGTATCTCCGGACATAAGGTGTTATTATTTAGTCAGCCTTATTGATTATCTACCATTTCATTTGTGTAACGTGTCAATTTCACCTAATTGACACTATATTACTTACATATATGTATTTTCGAGAGGAAATACCGATAATAGTTTGCACGCGCTATGGATGGTATAAGGTATAAAAAAATAGTTTGTCTTTTTTAAAAGCTTTTATTTAACTTGCAATGTATGTATGTTACGGTGGATTCTTTGAACTTAATTTTGAAGAAGATATCTTCAACCGATTGAGCTGAAATGTTGTATACACGTTCAGTATGGATGTCAATGCAAGATAATGTCATATGACGTTATTCTAAATCCAATATGGTGGACCGTCCAAAATGGCGGAGTAGTTATTTTTAATGAATTTCAACAATATGGTTATCAAATGAAAGCACTTATTGAGAGTTACTTAAAAAAAAATGACGTTATTCTAAATCCAATAAATATGGCGGACCATAAAAGCTTTAAAAAAAGGTTTTTCTTTTAATATATTATTTTATTTGCCCTAGCTCTTAAATATTGCTGCGGGTTGTTCGCAAGAGATACCGTGGCCCTGGCACACAAAGACCTTCGGAAGGAACATAGTGGTTTTAGTCAGTAAGAGTATGACGCTGTCGCCAGCTGCACCCTCAGTGGGAGGGGTCATTACCATTTTTATTTTTTGTAGATTCAAACCTTACATACAGAAAATGAGTTTCTAGAGAGTAAATTCCACCACTTCTTCTTCCCAGCGATAAGACATAGGAAGTGGTGAAAGGCGAACGTTTTTCTATTGTAAAAAAGACCTTGATTAAGGGCTGACTTTTAGCCAACTTTGAATAAACGACTATTTATCTTTAACTTTACAATTTTTTGTTTGATAGGTAAAGAGTTGGTGCATTTTGGTGACATCTCGCCATTTTTTAACTTAAAGCTGTGACGTTCTGGTCTGCGGGTTGTTCGTAAGAGTTACCATGTCATACAGGGACCTCCAGCAGGCTTAGCATGGCAACCGTAGAAACAAGTCTTGTTTACCAGAGAATGGACATAATGACAGAAAGGTGACAGATTGACGTAAGATTTCTTTTGACATTTTTGAAGAAATTTTTCTTTTCTTCGATCGAGACAAGTTTACAAGTGATTTTATGCGAGTTGATAGGTCGCGCCACGCTCGGGCAGAAGACATGTTGACATTGACAGAAAAAGCTTTGTCTTTTCTTGACAGAATAGACATAGAATCGCCATGCTAAGCCTGCAGGAGGAACATAGTGGGTTTCAGTCAGTAAGAGTCTGACACTCCCTCCAGCTGCACCCTCAGCGGTAGGTGTCATTTCCAACGAAAAAAAATAGCCGTAACTTCACACTGTGACACCCTTTTTGGTTATTTGGCAGTTTCCAATTCTACTTTATTGGAAAGGTTGATAAATAACTTATTTTTATAGGATTCCTGAAAAAAATACCAAGTCGTGGTTTCGTATGACGTAAATGTTTTATATAAATAATTAATGATATACCCTATTGTAAAGTTCCCAGCCATTAATTGCATAAAAATGTATGGTTACGTGAAGAAGGCGCTGAAAGATTAATTTAAATAAGTGGTTAATGACTCCACTTATTGATTCAAGTACAGTGACCAACAAAAGTGCATTATTTTTATTTACTTATCCTTTGAATCCTTATGAAAATACAAAACATTTCTATACATATAATAAAATCGTAGAAAATTCTAACCAGCGGTAAGCTTGGACCATGTTCACGATACCGATGGACAACTGTTCTTATGCTTTTTTTTTTATATATATTGATAAATGAGAAAATAATTCATCCATATTTAAGCTACCATTCTAAACAAACTTTTGGTCCTAACGAAATTTTCTGTCACTCCCCAAATAATATGTACACTGTTTTAAAAATGTTACTATACAATTAATGATTTTAAACTTTCGCGATTTTTACACATTTTAAACACAACACACAGGTCTTACTCGCGATGAAAAATTAGAGGTAGCGTACATGCCTTTATAATTATTCATCGCGAGTAAGACCTATGTGTTGTATTTAAAATATTACTATACATACATATGTACACAAAAATATTCTGAATAACACATTAGTCTACGATAGTACCAAAGGCACTGTCGCAGTACCTATAACGTAGGTACCTACTCATGTCAATCGCTTCCTATCACCATAATGGTGGAATGTCTTGCAAATTACACGTTCTCGTCATAGTGTAGATATTTTCTGACGAAACACCATCATCATCGTCCCACTGCTGGGCACTGGCCTCCGCTCACACATAGAAGGATTGAGCGTTAATCACCCCGCTTGCTCAATGCGGGTTGGTGATTTCAGAGTTTATAGTACAGGTTTCCTCGCAATTTAATGTTATTACGGACAGACAACCAGTCTTCCCAAGAGAGGTTAGGATGCCCAGGTAACTAAGTTGAGGAGATCGGATAGGCAGAGGTTCCATGTAAAACACTGGTAGTCAGCTGAAGCCGACCCCAATATAGTTGGGAAAAGGCTAGGCAAATGATGATTGTAGAAGTGGTTGTGTGTACTAATTGGTAACAATATGGAAGTATGGGCTAAAGGCAGTCAAATATCTTCCAAAATTTAAAGAACTTAAAACTCATCATCATCTCCCGAGCCTTTTCCCAACTATGTTGGGTTCGGCTTCCAGTCTAACCATATTCAGCTGAGTACCAGTGTTTTACAAGGAGCGACTGCCTGTCTGACCTTCTCAACCCAGTTACCCGGGCAACCCAATACATTTTTATTTTTTTAAAGTTCATCATCTGTTTAAAGTTGTCATCGACGCATATCGATATTAATTAATAATATTAAGCTGATGAGTTTGTTTGTTTGTTTGCTGAAAAGTTTCGCGCTAATCTCAGAACTAGACAGATTTGTAAAAATCTTTCAGTGTTAGATATCCTATTTATTGAACAAGGCTATAGACTTAATTCTTACGAGACACGTATGAAACCGCGGTCAGAAGCTAGTGCATTGATAAATGGCGGCGAATTCCATGTCGGTACAGACGCCAGCACATCAAGCTATGACAATCTGTCGCATTCCCTCAATAGATTTTCAACTTTATCGCTTTTAACGTTGATTGTGAAAATTTTACAGTTCCGGGTAGCTTGATGTGCTGGCGTCTGTACATACAGCCGAAATTAGAACCTCCTTCTTTTTGGGAAGTCGGTTGAAATAACAGCTGAATCTTAGAACCGTTCCCTTGGGGGAACTCGATCGAACAAAACACAAATAAGATAGTTACAGAAACTTAAAACTAAGAAACATTTATAATAATGAAGATACTTACAGTTAATAGATCTCCAATTAATATTTTTTAATTATCAATTAATTCACAATATCATTATCATTGTCACCGGCGTCACAAACTATTATAAATACATTACGCCAACGAAGCCATTAAACATTTTAGAATTCAAGTTTAGAACACACACATTCTTTCAACCGACTGTCAAGAATAGCTATTCACGTTCCAAAAACAATAACTCTATTGAAGGCTTTTCCTGATTATAATATTTAAATCCATACATCGGGAAATTGTGATTTAATTTTAAATTGTACCACTTCGAATCGCATTTAAATTTCGAATTACGAATACCAATTTATTTGTTCTAAATTTTAAATTGCGCGCGAATCATATGTTTTCTGTTTACACTATAAGCAATCGTTACAACGCTTGGCACACAACTACGATTCTATTTTCAAAACATGCCAACAAATTGAATGGAGAAATCACGAAACGTTTTCAAATCCAAGGTCTTGTTTTTCCTCCAATCAAAAATCACGTCACTAAACATCTAAATCACTGTTTTTCTTCATTTTAAAGTACTATATTCATTGCGTTTAATATATGGAAGTATATTAGGTCCATTTCACACGCGAGTACTATAAGGACAGCTCCGAACCAAAATTGTACGTCGGATAAACTTGCGGAGCAGCAAACGGCCTCTTGCCGCGCCAGCGGTATAAACACTGATGAAGTCATATTAGTAATTTCTTGGCTCGACTACAAAACGGTAATCAATCACACCGCTCTTCTCGTAATTACTAAAAATATTGTTAGGTAGTTATTAATTTTCTTCATAAAAAATTGCTTGCTATATTTAGAAGAATATTACGTCTAAATTATTTAAAAGTTGTTATGTTGTCTCGTCTTGTGTTATTATTCGGATTTCAAATTTAGAGCGGGAATTTCTGGTCTAAATCTTGTTCTATATTCAAATTTGATTTCCGTCCAAGGTGCCTTTATGTGTGTTTTGTTTTTCGCTTCGTGTTCTGTCAATAAGGCATTTAACCTTTTTTGCCTTTAATTGAACTAAATGCAGCAGGTCTTATGATGTTTTGAATTAATTAAGCAGGTTTTATTATTGTCCTTGAAGGTTTTTCTCAAATGCGTGTTTGTGAACCTTTACGAATAATTTATTGCATTTAATTATGTTGGTTTTTTTTTTCTTGAATGGAATTTATATTTATCAATTAAATTATCAAAGTGATATCACTGGGTTTCAAAGTCTTTTTTTTAATAATGAATTTCCTTGTTGTTGTGCCAGTCAGAATTTAAATATCGATCGAATCCTGTTATCAGTCACGTAGCGTTCTATATTCGAAATCAATTCATCTAGCGCCATAAAAATGTCTTCGTTTATTTCATATTCGTACATTTCAAAAATAGAGTTGTATTATTTCACTTTTTTTTGTTGTATTCCTTTTAGTTTTTTGTCACTATTAGAAACATTTAACAGACATTTTAGTTAGAAGTTCACTTGGTTTGCTCACTTTAAAATTTACAACACACACTGGGGATTAATTTCTTATTTTTGCAATCTACTTATGAAGATACAATAATTTTATTAAAGTATATGCCAACTAGTATTTATTAGCCAAACTGACATACAACTGACTTATACAACATCGGACGTGAATCTATATTTAATGGATCAAGGTTCTGAACACTTGTATTTATTTTGGCTATTGTTTATTTTCAAATAATAATGTATAATTCATTAATTGATTTTATATTCAATGATTTTCGGTCAGGGAAGAAAATTAATTGTGTTTTAAAGGTTAAATTAACTATTTTGAATATTATGTAACCTTTGTAAGTATTTTTATATACATATATTACGTAGGTTTTACATCATCATCAGCCTATTTATCGTCCCACTGCTGGGCATAGGCCTCCTCTCACGCCGAGAAGGATTGACCGTTAATCGCCACGTTTACTCAATGCGGGTTGGTGATTTCAGACTTTATAGTCCAAGTTTCCTTGAGATGTTTTCCTTCACCTTTTAATCAGTCATTAATGTCTAAGATTATACTTTGCAAGTAGGTACATACAACTTAGAAAAGTTGTATTGCTCTTTGCCTGACCTGGAATCGAACCCACGCCCTCATACTTGAGAGGTTGGCTCTCTACCCACTAGGCCACCACGACTTATTAATCTGTCTAATGTCTAACCATAAGAGATTAACTAGAGAGAGAACAGGATCGGATTCGCATACTTAATGGTATGTATCTATACATATACTAAAATCGTAGAAAAGTCAAAACTGTACATTGAATATTTTTTTAAAAGAATAACTGGGGCGTGATCTAAAATCGATATCGAATTTTTGTCTGTTTGTCTGTATGTATGTCCGGGACAATCTCAAAAAGTCCTGCATGGATTTGCTTCAAATTCGGCATGAATATAACTAAGAGGTCGGGTCAACATATAGGCTACATACATATTATCACCCTATCACTATGGGGGGCAGAGGGGTGAATGTTTAATCCTAATGCCCACGCGGACGACGTCGCGGGCAAAAGCTAGTATGTATTATAAAATAGTGCAACCCATATGTTAATCTCTGAGCTTTGTTTGTTGTAATATTATCTCGACAATGATAGATCGAGTCCTCATGTCAACAATGTTTGTTATTTAACAATATTTAGGTAACTTTCAGCAACATTAAAAAGATTTTTTTGGTCGTTCGTATAGGCAATGTCGTAACCAACCTTTTAGGCTGTGTCCCCAGTAGGCAAACTGTTAGCGGCCGACTGAGTTTGCGGCGTACCGATTTAGTACGCCCTTCCATATATTTGAAATGGAGTGTCCACAGTCTGCTAGTTTTGCGCTCACTATACGCAGTTTGCAGCGTTACGCGCGCTGACTATAGCAGTGAGCGGCCGACTCCCACCAAAACCGATTCTAGTCGCTTGCGACGCACGAAAATTGATTAGAGTTTGCAGCTAACTCAAATTTCAGTTTGCCACAAATTTGCGGCTAACTCAGTCGGCCGCTAACAGTTTGCCTGCTGGGGGCACGGCCTTATGCGCCCGGTGTGAGTTTTCATAACTGCGCCCTTGAAAATGTTCTAACCAGGCTCTTACGAAATTCAGAACCATCGTAACGGTAACCGTACAGCTAAACCTTTGGTCACCCATCCAAAACTCGACCTCGACAAGTGACTTAACCTCGCAGTAAAAGCTTATCATAAAACTGACCTCATGTACAGTGGAAGCCTTGTAGAGGAAGCAGTTGAGAAGTCCCTCCTTCTCATTGAGGAGTATGTAGAACAGCTCCTCCGGACGCCCTGGTACTTGGCTGGCGCTGCAACAAAATGCATGGTTTTAGCTGGTTCAAGGAGAAATTTTGAGATGTCTTTTAGACCTATATCCAGCCATGACTGTTCAGAAAAGATATCAAACCAGCTGCGCGGGACATCAGGTGCACACTCTATTCCCTCACTCTCATATTCCGATGGGACGGTCATCCGACACGACCGGAGAGAGATCAGGCGCAGGACCGACATTTACGTGCTCTCCGATGCACGGGTGTCAATCATGCTTTTTGTGAAAGCTTCTTAAAACCCACATAGTAAATTCGGACAGATCTGAGAATCAGCTGCGAATTGCTTAAAAGTTACCGTGGCCCTGGCACACAAAGACCTCCAGCAGGCTCAGCATGGCGATTCTGTATCTATTCTATCAAGGATGACAAAGCTCTTTCTGTCAATGTCAACATGTCTACTGCCCGAGCATGGCGCGACCTGTCAACTCGCATATAATCACTTGTAAACTTATGTCGATCGAAAATAAGAAAATTTTCTTTAAAAAAATGACAAAAGAAATGTTACGTCAATCTGTTACTTTTCTGTCATTATATCCATTCTCCGGTAAACAAAACTTGTTTCTACGGTTGCCATGCTAAGCCTGCTGAACGGCCATAGTGGGTTTTAATCAGTAAGAGTGTGATGTTCCCTCCTGATGCACACAGCGGGAGGTCATTTGATAATTACCCACTCAGAAAAAAGAAGTATGTCGTAACGACTTCGCTAATAGACCAAAACTGACATATTGATCCCGTAGAAAACATGTTTTTCTAAATGCCCTGCGTCATAGAGAAAAAAAATATGTACATATAATATTGAACGTAGGTAGTACAAATTAACTTATTTATGTACGTTTTTTTTTCTTAAACCAACGTCATCTAGTATAGTCATTAATAGTTTTAACTGGTTTGAATGATAGGATCTAAGTATTTATCTTACTACGCGTAATATTATAAAGCTATAGAGTTTGTTTACTTGAACGCGCTAATCTCAGAAACTACTGGTCCGATTTGAAAAATTCACCCAGTGTTAAATAGCTCATTTATCGAGGAAAGCTTTATAGTCTACAATTTAAGTAGGTAAAGAGCCAACCTCTCAAGTATGAGTGCGTGGATTCGATTCCAGATCAGGCAAGTACCAATGCAACTTTTTTAAGTTTATATGTACTTTCTAAGTATATCTTGGATACCAATGACTGTGTTTCGGATGGCACGTTAAACTGTAGGTCCCGGCTGCCATTGATCATCCTTGGCAGTCGTTACGGGTAGTCAGAAGCCAGTAAGTCTGACGCCACGTTACTCTGGAGGGTTCCGGCTGCCGTGTCTATCAATTAAAACAACCAATCTTACCAAGGGGTATCAACTTGCCCAGGTAACTGGGTGGATGATGTCAGATAGGCTGTCGCTCCACTGATACTCGGCTGCATCCGGTTAGACTGGAAGCCGAGTCCATCATAACTTGGGAAACCCGTAACGACTGCCTTGTTGATAAACAACATTGCATTCCGAAACACGTAGTAAGTGAATCTGCCTGCCACGCTAGAGGTCGCGAGTTCGATTCAAAGTCAAACATTTGTGTGCATGAAGATGGGTGTTTGACTTAGTCTGGGTGTTTCTATGTATTAAATGTCTCTCCCGAGCCTTTTCCCAACTATGTTAGGGTCGGCTTCCAGTCTAACCGGATTTAGCTGAGTACCAGTGTTTTACAAGGAGCGACTATCTGACCTCGTCAACCCAGTTACCCGGGCAACCCAATACCCCTGGTTAGACTGGAGTCAGACTTACTGGCTTCTGACTACCCGTAACGACTGCCAAGGATGTTCAATGACAGCCGGGACCTGCAGTTTCACGTGCCATCCGAAACACAGTCATTGGTGTCCAAGATATACTTAGAAAGTACATACAAACTTAGAAAAGTTGCATTGGTACTTGCCTGACCTGGAATCGAACCCACGCACTCATACTTCAGCGGTCGGCTCTTTAACCAGTAAGCCACCACGACTTTTGTATGTATAAAATGTATGCATTTACAGAAAGTAGGTACGTTTATCAGTTGTCTAGTACCCATAGTACAAGCTCTGCTTAGTTTGCGACTAGATGACGTTGTGTGAATGTGTGTGGTATATTAAAGACTTACCGAATAATATCGACCAATCTGTGGACTAAGACAGGCTCGAAGTTACCATTGTACGCCTTCAAACATCCGTCTTCGATTGCAATACTCAGCTGTAAGGAAAACCATACAAATTAACTACATAATATAATGGCGTACAGACCGATAGCCGGCCACGGTGGCGGTTCTCTCTAAAGAGATCAACCAGCTACGCAGGAGATATTATAGTGCACAAGCATTTGCGCAGACACAGGTGCACTCTCTATTTATTCCCTCACTCTCATAGTCCGATGGGACGGCAATCCGACACGAGCAGAAAGAGAAAAGACGGAGGACAGACCAAGGAATGAACCATAGGGGTGGCCAATACCTTGGCCAACGAATCAGCATTGCAATCCAACGTGGCAATGCAGCCAGCCTTTTGGGCACGATCCCCGCTGACAGCGATGCGGATGAGTTTTTTGAAGCATTATTTTAATTTACCCTATTTAATTTAAAAAATATTTCCTTTTAATAATTATTAAGTCAGTAAATATGATTGTATAAAAAAACTTTACTAAAAAAATATAAGGCCCTTTCACACAAACCTTGTCTCTGACGCCGGTCGCGCGTATTTCCCTTAGCAACCACGGCAGCATGGCGTTCGAAAACCTTCGGTCCATCGCCGTGAACCCCAGGTACGTTACTGCCGTCAATTTGGTCTTCATCTTCAATAGGTTGATCTGCTAACAAAAAAAATGCAGTTATAACACATCTTCTAGCTTTTAGCTAAGTAATAGTGGCGAAGATCGAATTATTATAGCTTAAGCTATAACGACCCCGTTGGCGCAATGAAAACCACGCTGGACTGCCGAGCTGAGAGTCCCAGTACAGTCGATATTTGTGTGATGAGCATACTTGTTGGCAGTGGTCTCAGGGATCGCGATCTTATCGGGACACCTATTCACACACGGTCGGTTAGCCCCAAGGTAAGCTATTGATTAGCTTGTGTTATGGGTGGCAACACAACTGATAAACTATTATATACTTTATACTTAGTAAACCCAGACCACAGGCAACAAGCATTACTCATCACACTAATTTCGACCGGGAATCCAACCCTGGATCCTCAGCTCGTCAGTCCAGCGTGTTTACCATTGCGCCAACGGGGTCGTCAAAGTTATCAATACGACAATTCTTATTCATATAAACTTAAATATGTACAATGTATTTACAAATAAAATATGCATTAAGTAATATATACAAGTAAAAAAAAAACCTTATTAATAAATTCATATAAATAATTCTAAACTGTCAAAAAATCCCTAACATCCAAAAATAAAAACTTGGTACTTTTTCATTAGCCTCTGCTACCGGCTGGGAATTTTCGAAGCTGAAATCTGGACCTTATCTCACAACGTATGAAATACAATTTATAACACAGGATATAACAACAATAATAGCTAATTTTCCTTCCCTAAATATTGTTACTTACAGCTAAGCGTCACGTTAGATCGTGTGAAACTTATTTTGGGTCGCGTGTCATTGTTTAACGAACAATAAATTGTTAAAGTACTTTGTGGGAACATTTTGTAGGCATTAAACGTGTAGCCATGTCACAGAAGGAGGCGGCGAAGCGCATATGGGAGGACGATCCTCTCACGGCTCCACTACGCAGATGAAGAAGGGGTGGAAGACGGCGAAGACAACCTCCGTCCTCATCCGCCCCTGGGGGGTGATCAGCGGGCGACAGGCGCGGGGGCGCCTCTAGAAGCTCCTCCGCTGGGTATTTTTAGTGGGTATACCGGGAACGATTTTACCGGGGAGTCCCACATACCCCTCTCTCGTCCCCCGGCGGGAAGTGGATGCGTAACAGCATTTTTTCCAAGCGACAAAAAAAAAATATATATTTAATGATATAAAATAAAAATTGGCTGTCGTTTGCAATTTTTGACGTTCAAATCGTGCTGTTTTGCAGCCAAGTTTGAATAAATTATTTTGAGTTTGGACACTACTAGCTTACAAAACACAATAATGTTCAGACACCAGCACAACAAGCTACCAGAAACTGGAGTCGGTTTGCCTTCTATCTGATGCTAAATACCAGTGCTTTACACGAATGCCTAGGGTATGTACAGGCGCCAGCACATCAAGCTACCAGAAACAGTCTTTACCCAATCAACTTTCAAAAAACTCAAAAAAAAAATTGCGATAACGTTGCGATTTTACTAGATCGCCTGAAAAACCTTAACCTACTTGAGTTGTACCCATCTATGAGTAGGTAAAATAATTAAAATTTTCTAAAATGTCATAATCGCCATAATACTAAAATAACAGTCTACAAAAATATCTCTGCATTATTTTTTTTTCATATGTACCTTTGCCTATGTACATACAAGAAAAAATATCAGAAAAAAATGTTTCTACTTACATCTCATTCAAAATCATTCTATCGTTCAACTAAATTATGATATTAATAAACAAAACGAAACTTTTTGTCTCAAAGTCTACAGAAGGTATTATATTCAAAATTATATAATATTTCGCCATAAATATAAACTGAAACGGATTTACCTTTACCCGGCAAACCTAATGAAGCTTAATTCAATATAATTTGTAAGCAAAACTATTTAAATTATTTATTTACCTGTTCACAAAAATCCTTTACGCTCACAAAACGAATCACTAGTTCTACTTTTTAAAAAATCAATAACAGGCACAAACATTCATTCGTACCGCCTTATAACAACTCGTAGGAACTCAAAAATCACCATTAAAAACTCATTTTAAAACGTTCTTAGCATTTTTTCACTAAAACAAGTAAATAAACTATAGAATTCAACATTTTTGCATTAAAATTTTGCACAGAACATTTTGCAAAGGCACTGGTAGGCGGCAATAAAAACATTGTAGTGAAAATCCGATGCCTTTGCGTACAACAAATGTTTTGTCTCTTTCTATCTCGGCCATTATTATGAGACAGCAAGCATTACAGGACTAAGGAAAATATATATCGCTTAAAATCATAACCATTGTAACATTTTTATGTCAATACAAGAATATACCTTGGTAAATCTATTTATTTCATTAAATTCATCAATTTTTTCCCGGATTCTCAACGACATATCTTGAACACAGCGCCATCTATTGCGTTAATAGCTAAACTACTAAAAGATAACAGTTTCATTTTGTTCATGGTTATATTGACAGGTGTCGCTCTTTACAAGAATTATACAATTTGAACGTATTTATTATATAGGCATTTCAAAATAATGACTTTTTTTTAAGTAATTATTGTTAGATACTTGATTTACTATCTGAGAATTCAGTACAGCACCAGTCGACAGTCTTTTAAAACTGAACTAGTTTTGATATCATTCACTATTCTACCTAAAATCTAGGTTCAGATTATCCCCAACGTAATTAAAAAAAAAACTGTTGAATCAGAACAAATTAAGACTTATAGGCTTTGTAAGTCTTCAAAAGCCATTTATTTACGTCACAGTATTGATCAATATCAGCTGCCTCGTTACACATCTCTTTCTATACCCAACCTTTCCTTCAGAAGAAAATTATCAATGATTTTCATTTTAGTTAAACAACTTATATTGAAAATACATTAATAATAAACACAAATATGTGGCTAAAATTTAATTTAGAATTTATTAGTTATACCAAAGGTATGTTATTGAAAATTTAAGATGTTTCCGTTGTTAATAAAAAATCAATCAGTTGTTACTGAGTTTTCCCGCGCGATGCTAGCGCCACAGATTAAAACAGGCATCAGATGGAGTCTGTTATAACAATTTAACAAAAATGTGGGTATTTACAAAAGTGAAGGTGTAATGTTTTATTATTTTATTGAATTAGAGTGTTAATAAATATTTTTGTGAATTATTTATTCGGAAATACAAATGTTTGATATCAATAATCAATGTTATATGTTACAAAAACAGGTGAGTGAAAGGTTTTTCGTATTAATTTTATAAATATTATCATTGTGTATTTATTCTTTATGAATAATAGTGCAAATACATGTCAGGAAATATCAATTAATTTAATATTTAGTAAACTAAGTGATAACATAATGATTTTTAATACAATTTTAAGATAAATGCTTCAATTAAAGAATTTTACGAAGGGAATCTATAAATAGACGTCGGTTTATCCTGAAAATCTCAATTGTGGGTCAAGGTGATTCAGCCAAAATGTCCCAGACTGATCAATACATGTTACGGACCTTTTTGCATATTTTAAGAAACACCGCAGTGGACGAAAAATTGAGATGTCTTTGCTATGTTTGTTTATATAAGTATATTAAAATAAAATGCTACCTATATCTATATTATTTATCTGGCTATAGTCTTGTTTCTTACTGTTAATTGCTCTGTTGCTTGCCGGAGGTCAGATAGGCAGTCGCTCCTTGTAAAACACTGGTACTCAGCTGAATCCGGTAAGACTGGAAGCCGACCCCAACATAGTTGGGAAAGGGCTCGGGAGATGATGTTATAGTTCTTTAGTTTTGAGTAGCTTTTATTTTAGTTATTAGTTTTAAGCCAATGGATCCCCGAGGATGGAAAACAGCCTAGTGGTAGACCACGGAAGCGCTGGCGAGACGATTTCCTCGCTGATAGGCCGCTGCACGCTTCAGATAGAGGTAGATGGGAGAATTTGGGGAGGCTTTTGCCCAGCTGTGGGACAAGTGGGACAGGAAAAAAAAGGATAAAAATTTATGTGTTTTACATTAGTGTGTAAATGGGTATTATTTTTTCTATTTTCAGAGCCATGGATAAACATAGGGAATTTACATCGTCTTCCACGATATCGTTTGTAGAATCAAGTACAGAAGATAAGGGAGTCAGAACCACTCGCAAGTCATTCTTCAGAAGAAATGGTCTCCTCAAAGTCAATCACAGTTCTAGTGATGCTGACATATCGACAATTGAATATGAACGGTGAGTTATCGATGTAGTACAGATAACAGACGCCAGCACATCAAGCTACCCAAAACTGAGAAATTTTCCCAAATCAACTTTGAACCATATTATGCTTTTTTTGATAAAGTTAATAATCTATTAAGGTAATTTGGGAGATTGTAGTAGCTTGATGTGCTAGCGTCTGTAGGTACTTTATTAATTAAAACTTATGTAATTAAGTTTATAAGATCTAAGCAGCGATGCTGAAATTTAATCCCAACTATTTTTCTTATTTTTCAAAACTAAATAATTACAATGATTACTTGAAAAAAAAAACTATGTCTAAATCATAATCGGATCTTTGCAACATTTCCGTGAAATAAAAATTAAGTACAAAAACAACAAAGAAAGTTTTAAAATATCACACAATAAGGGCCTTTTTTAAAGGCCTTACTAGGTACTAAAAAGTTGGACAGACGTTGGACACGTGTTTAAAATTGTATGTCAAACGTCTGTCTAAGGTTTTTTTAGTAGTAAGGTCCTATAACTTTAACGGCAATAGATCGTCCTAGGAATAAATTTCAAATTCAAATTCCGAACACGTTTTAACTGTCAGTAACTGACAAATAGGGTCCCATAATGATAAAGCCATTGCAAAATAGCTTTGTAGTATGGTTGTGTAACCGACTACGTTTACTCGTATTAAAATACTTATCAATAACTAGCTGTTGCCCGTGACGTCGTCCGCGTGAGCATTAGGTGAAACATTCACCCCCCGTACCCCCCGTAGCGTGATAATAAATGTAGCCTATATGTTGACCCGACCTCTTAATTATATTCATGCCAAATTTGAAGCAAATCCATGCAGTACTTATTGAGATTATCCCGGACATACATACAGGCAAACAGACAAAAAATCTAAAAACTATATTTTTGGCTTTGATATCGATTGTAGATCACGCCCCAATAATTATTTTTAAAAAATATTCAATGTACAGTTTTGACCTTTCTACGATTTTATTATATGCATAGAATAGATGTATAGATTCCTCGTGGACAATAGTTTCATGGCAGCTTATAGGAATTTATTAGGCGCAGAACCGATATTTACGTCCTTTCCTATGTAATTAGCCATTGCATACTTAAACTGGACTTCCATTGTAAGCGAGGTCGTACACGGACTGCTTCAAGCAGTTATAACCGACTGCTTAAAGCCGCGACCGAGCGGTGAACTATAGTCATATTTTCGCTGGCTATACACGCGTACCCGAGTTGTCGCGAGGCATGAAATGACTGCTCGAGCGGCTGCGAGGCCTACACCGAGTGGTCGAGCCGTTGACTGCGCTGGAGCAGTCGAGAGCTCTCCGACCTACTTCGTCTGGAATAAAATGTTGCTCTCAGCTGTCGTAGAAAATCAACTGCTCGAGCGGTTGGTAGCGACACTGGCAGCAAACTAGGCAGAGCTTGTACTAGACAACTGATAAACATACTTATATTTTTTTTGTAAATGCATACACATTATACATAGAAACACCCAGACTAAGTCAAACACCCATGTTCATGCACACAAATTTTCGACTTTTGCGAGAATCGGACCCGCGACCTCCAGCGTGGCAGGCATATTCACTGCTACGCCATCTGGTCGGCATGGTCGTATAAATGTAGGTTTCGAGTAACGGATAGACCAAAAAACTCTCGCTCGCAGTCATAACAATAATAGGAAGAGATTGGTATTCTAAGCATACAATATCTTTATGGAAAAGCTTATAAAACAAACATGGAAGTCGAGGCTTGAATACGTAATTCGTATGTCGTATGTGCGTTCGTAATAATACTTACCTATAACGTTACATTCGACCTCATTATTCTTTCTTGGATAACTCAAAAGTTATTTTCCGTTTCAACTTTCATTTTTTTACGAGATCATCATCTTCCGAGCCTTTTTCCTAACTATGTTGGGGTCGGCTTCTAGTCTAACCGGATTCAGCTGAGTACCAGTGTTTTACAAGGAGCGACTGCCTATCTGAGCTCCTCAACCCAGTTACCCGGGCAACCCTATACCTCTTGGTTAGACTGGCGTCAGACTTACTGGCTTCTGACTACCCGTAGCGACTGCCGGGACCTACAGTTTAACGTGCCATCCGAAACACAGTCACAGTTTTTTTTACTAGATATGAGGCTTTTATCCTGTACTTTTACTATCTATTTTATAATACTTATATACAGACGTCAGCACATCAAGCTGCGATCTGTCTAATTTCCTTAATAGATTTTCAAGTTTACGCTTAAGCCTAAACTGTTAATTCCTGATTTGTAAAGAATTTTACGACGAACAAGTTCACTTTTAAGGACAATTAAATATGCCGAGTTCTGCCTGGGCTGCGGGTTGTTCGCTAGAGTTACCGTGGCCCTTGGCATACAGGGACCTCCAAAAGGAACATAGTGGATTTTAATCAGTAAGAGTCTGACACTCCCTCCAGCTGCACCCACAACGGGAGGGTCATTTGATGATTACTCGCACATAACATAATATTTGGACACCTTTTTCACATGCGGTCGGTTAGCCCCATGGTAAGCTATTGATTAGCTTGTGTTATGGGTGCCAACACAACTGATAAACTACATAGAATTTACACACATATATGTAGGTATGTATACTAGCTGTTGCCCGCGACGTCGTCCGCGTGGGCATTAGGTGATTGAACATTCACCCTCCCCGTACGTGATAGCGTGATAATATGTAGCCTATATTATGTTGATCCGACTTCTTAGTTATATTCATGCCAAATTTGAAGCAAATCCATGTAGTACTTTTTGAGATTATCCCGGACATACATACAGACAAACAGACAAAAATTCTAAAAACTATATTTTTGGCTTCGATATCGATTGTAGATCACACCCCAAGTATTCTTTTAAAAAAATATTCAATGTACAGTTTTCACTTTTCTACGATTTTATTATATGTATAGATATATTTAAAAATACATATAACAATACTTAAGAAGCATGACATAAGCCTATAAAAAAACAACATTGTTATAAAAACAGATCTAGCATTGTTCTCGAGGAAGTTTCCTTATTAATTCCTAAGAAATTTGCAACAGAACTGTTAACACATTATCGATAATTGTAATTTACCTACTTCTGATAATATTGAGCTATTTAAAATTTTAAACTTAGTTAATATATCTTGACTTATTTTTTGTACTTGTTAATGGCCTAGTTGTTAAAGCAACGGCTTCTTGCTGCGAGTTTGTGTTCGATTCCAAGTCAGTTAAGTACTTTCTAAGTATATTTTGCTCACCAATTTTTTTTTTTTGTTATAATATCATTGTACCCACTTTTATTTTAATTTTTCTTTCTCACTTTGTAATATCTGTCTTTTTTTGTACTTCATCATCTCCCGAGCCTTTTTCCCAACTATGTTGGGGTCGGCTTCCAGTCTAACCGGTTTCGGCTAAGTACCAGTGTTTTACAAGGAGCGACTGCCTATCTGACCTCCTCAACCCAGTTACCTGGGCAACCCAATACCCCTTGGTTAGACTGGCGTCAGACTTACTGGCTTCTGACTATCCGTAACGATTGCCAAGGATGTTCAATGACAACCGGGACCTACAGTTTAACGTGCCATCCGAAACACAGTCATTGGTGTCCAAGATATACTTAGAAAGTACATACAAACTTAGAAAAGTTGCATTGGTACTTGCCCGACCTGGAATCGAACCTACACCTACCCCTCACACTTGAGAGGTTGGCTCTTTAACCACTAGGCCACCACGACTTCGTCTTTTTTTGTTTTTAATAAATGTTTTATCTATCTATCTATCTACCAATTTCTGAAATCACCAATCCGTCTCTGTATGAGAAGAGCCTCAGGGCCCAGCAGTGGGACAATAAGAAAGCAGATGATGAATATCATAAAGAAGTAGTTTTTCAAATCTTCTGTATCTATTAGAAGAGGTCTTTTTTACGATGGGAGATCATCAAACGACCTATCCAGGTCCAAGAAATCGAAATAGAAATAATGTATTTCTATAAAGTTGTTTACAAATACGATAGAACTTTTGGATGACGGCTGGAAAGTTTCAGACTCTTACCGGCTTAAACCCACTTTTGTTCCTTCTGGAGGTCTTTGTGTGCCAGGGCCGCGGTAACTCTTGCGAACAACCCGCAGACCCGGTAGAAGTTGTAGGGTTTAAAAATCACTTTCTAATATAAAGCCTCGCCTTTTGTGTTTGTCATATTATTCTGGTATAAGAAGTAGCTCTCTCGATTTGACTGTGAAACCCAAATAAAAAATAGCTACTGGCCTTCCTCGATAAACGGGCAATAAGTTAAGTACCACTGATAGAATTGTTCAAATCAGAGTCTATCTCTATTCTAGTAGAGTAGTAGTCTAGATCTAGTATTTCTTGAGACGCGAGCTCAAGGAAATAATTAATCTCCTTCAGCTTTACAATACAATATAAGAACAGATTAAAGAGACTGAAGCATATTGAAGGATGGATACTCCTTGTGGGCTAGCCACATAAGATACCAGAAAATAATCTGACACATGTAGTGGCTAATTTGTATGATTGTCATTACGAATTAAAAGTCTGTGACGACAGTATAATATCCAATATACATTACAACAGTATTAACAAACTGCAACTCTTTTATTTCCAACTAAGTATATGCACTAGCGATAAAGTTGTACATAAAATTTTTTATGTTTAACTTGTAAAGCATAGACTAAAATTTTCCCCATCGAACTTCCTCGCACGTTTATGTACGATAAAACGTCGCGTACATGAAAACAAAGTATTAATATTAGTAAACAGTGTTTTTGTGATCACACCTAGCGTTTGTGAAAACATACTGCACGGTTACAAACGGTACGTTTCGTTGTATCAGTGTGTTTCATGACGCTGCGTAAAGCGCACACGTTCGCGCCTAAACCGTCGGCCATCTTAAACATTTTAAAATTCGATCGTTATTAGTCTAAAAAAAGGAGTTCGGATGCACAAGTTTTGAAGTTTTTATACCGTTTATGTTTGGTTTTTGACTGTTTTTTTTTTCCAATTAAAGTGTGATAAGAATTTTTGATATCGGTGTCGTAAAATTCACAATTGGACAGAATTTGTGGTTTGTACGGATAGATAAAGTGGATTTTTTGTTTCGATTAATTTATTCGCGTTGTTAAATAATTTGAGTATTTGTCAAAGTTGTTTGTTAGATAGGAGAGTGGATTGCACCTCTTGAAGCATTGTTTATGGTTTTCGTCAAACCTAACTTTAGCGTAGATAATCCTACCAATATTTTATATTTGTATGTTGCACCATTTCCATACTTTTTTATGTTATGGTAAAGTTTAAACTTTATTGAAAGTAAAACTTACGCATTTCATGTTAGTTTTAAGTTTTAAAGACTTTTAAACCGTTTGTTCAAATAATGTAACTCATATTTTGCTAAAACCGGTGATTTGACGGCTGATAAGGGCTTGACTATCGTTAAAGTTACATAGTACAGACGATTTGATACAACCGGAGTAAGATCAGACGCAGAACCGACGTTTATATACTCTCCGATGCACGGGTGTATCAATCACCTATTTCCAGACTCCGGGCTACTTTATGAAAGTCTCTAAAAACCAACAAATTCGGCCTGATCTGGGATTCGAACGCAAGACTCCGTGCTCAGCAGCTGTGTTAAGCGATAACTAGACAAACGAACGATCAGTTAGATAAAAAAGGAAGAATTAATTACGAATCGCTTATAGTATAGACATGTGTTGCTGTTAGACATTTCAGACAATTTTGAAAACTTTTCTCTCAGTAAAAGCCATCCTCGTTCTTCAAGGAATATTCCTAAATCATAATCAGTTCAGCTTCTTTCGAGATTTGCAATCAGCAACACTAGCGATTATTTTTTATTATATTAAGGATTTGAGTCTAGTTAGTTAGTCTGCCGGGCCTGTGGGTTGTTCGCAAGAGTTACCGCGGCCCTGGCACACAGAGACCTCCGTCCGACTTTTAGTCAGGAAGAGTCTGACACTTCCTCCAGCTGCACCCTCAGCTGAATGGTGGGGTCATCTGATGGTGCCCCACCAGAAAAAGGCTAATTAGTTACTGTTGTGAGGTATATAGCCGACCCCAAATAAGACTTGGGATAAGGACAGGAGGATGATGATGTAAGGTATATAACGGCACATCTTTAGTGCTAGTTTTAAACAATCATCTTGAACAAAGTTAATGATCCAAACCTAACACTAAACCCGGTACTTTTTAAACTTAACTTTTTTAAAGTTTCGTCAAAGGCCGATCAGTAATTTTTGTATGAAATATTAACAAACATTCAGACACCTAAACTTTACTTAGCTTATAAAATATTGGTATTATAAGTGCATACATACATTGCTTTTTAGTATAAGAACCAAAATCGTGTTATTACACACTCCATACCTTCTATAATAGCTATCATAACTCAAGTTTGTGGGAAATTCTCATTAACCAGCCGATAATAACATCATCCACATAAATCAAACAAAAACTCATAAAATAAAAAGTACTTAACAAAATTGGATGAAATTTTTATGGGACCAAATGGCAAGTAGGTATACTGCATCGAACAAAAAAGAATTACACTAATTGGCCTAGAAACCTCGGAGTAATCGGTGTACATACATAAAAAAAACATACCGGCCGAATTGAGAACCTCCTCCTTTTTTTGGAAGTCGGTTAAAAAGAAAACTATTTCAGTAGGTACAAAATGTTTACTTCCTCATAATAATTATTCTGTTGTTGACTGTAGCGCAGATGTATCGTATAGAACACCGATAAGCTGACATGATAGTGGGCGTTTTTTTTCGGACACAGCTGTGCCTTCTCAAACAATATATTTATTTAATAAATAAAACATTTTATTACCATTAATAACGTGTACAAATTCCATTTTGAAAACACGGAAAAGTTTTATAGATGCGAAAAATGATGGCATCCAGGCCGATTGTCGGCTACGGCGGCCGTTCTCTTCTATGGTGATCAGCCAGCTGCGCAGGACATATTATAGTGCACAAGCATTCGCGTAGACACAGGTGTACTCTCTATTCCCTCACTCTCATAGTCCGATGGGACGGCAATCCGACACGACCGGAGAGAGATCAGGCACAGGACCGACATTTACGTGCTCTCCAATGCACGGGTGAATCAAACACCAACTTCCAGACTCCAGGCTGCTTTATGAAAGTTTCTTATAACCCACAAAGCGATTTCGGCCTGACCCGGGAATCGAACCCGAGACCCCGTGCACAGCAGTCGCGCCTTGCGACCACTGGACCAACGAGGCAGTGTCAGTGCGAAAAATAGTCTATGTGCTAATGAGCAAGCTATACTTTTGCTTAAATTCATACATAAAAATACTGATTATACTATTATTATTATATTATATTTTGTATATCTCTACTAGACCACGGGACTTTACGGGAATTTATTGTTTTGAAGCAAAAATTGTTTTAATTTTTTTTACTGATAATATAATCGAAATAAGTGTACGGCTTGATTTTAAGAATCTGTGACGTCATAGGTGGCGTTTTCATACAAATTGCATAGAGTAACCGTTTTTGACAGTTCTATAATAAAAGTATTGAATTTGACTAGTTGTCAACTACCGTATTATGTATTCGTAAACAAGGCACACTTTTAGTATGTAGTGTATTATTTCCATGTACTTCTAAACCAGCTGTGAAAACTTATCGCGGAAGCCTGACCTACCTTAACTGAAATTCAGGTGGTTCGCGTACAATCATGTTTTTACAAAGCGATAAGGCTTTGCTATGTAATAGAAACTTCGCTGAAATACTAAGCAGTGCGTTTTTATACGACGGTTGCAAGGATAATGGATCTATGTAACTTTTTGCAAAACTGGCCGCAGGCTTAGCATGGCGATTCTATATCTATTCTATATCTATGTCGACATGTCTTCTGCCTGAGAATGGCGCGACCTGTCAACTCTCATCACTTGTAGACTTATGTCGATCGAAGAAAAGAAAAATTTATTCAAAAAACTTCAAAAGAAATCGTACGTCAATCTGTCACTTTTCTGTCATTATTTCCATTCTCTGGTAGACAAAACTTGTTTCTACGGTTGCCATGCTAAGCCTGCTGGAGGATGTATCAAACAATGAAGAAAAAATTACAGATTTAGAATAATATGTATACAGGGTGTAACGGAAAGAGGGTATGCATCCGAAGGGAGGTCAATGTACTCGTAAAACTGAACTACTTTCTACAGAAAAAAATACGAAATTCAATAAAAAAATAATTTTGTACGAAGAGTCGCATTTTTTTATTGATTTTCCGATTTTTTACAAATTAGCCTATCAACTATATAATATGTATGTCTAAAATATTTTAGCTTAAATTAACAGAAAAAATATAAATCAAAATAAGATATGAATTATAATCAAAATACAAACGCCAGCACATCAAGCTACTACAATCTGTCAAATTTCCTTAATAGATTTTCAACTTTATTGCTGAAGTCTATGATTTAAAGTTGACTTCACTGGGAAAATTAGACAGTTTCAGGTAGCTTGATGTGCTTCTTTACATATTATATAATCAAAGTGCACGGCTGTCTCCGTGTCTTTCTGTTCTCGATAAAATAGGAAAATACCGAGTGTATTTTTATATAAGTTTCAATATTTTTCATAAATGTAAGTAATTAAATGAAAATAAATTTGTATTTTCCGTTTTGTATTATGCGGGTTCAATACAAAGTCAGACTAATACCAATGCAACTTCTCTGCGGGATTGTTCGCAAGAGTTACCTTGACCCTGGCACAAAGACCTCCAAAAGGAACAAAAGTAGGATTTAGTCAATAAAAGTCTGACACTTCTTCCAGCGGAGGAGTCATTTCACGATTTTTCAACCAAAAAAAATAGTCGCTTTGTGGGTTTTGAGAAACTTTCATAAAGCAGCCTGGAGGCTGGAAGTTTGTGATTGATTCACCCGTGCATCGGAGAGCACGTAAATGTCGGTCCTGCGCCTGATCTCTCTCCGGTCGTGTAGGATTGCCATCCCACCGGACTATGAGAGTGAAGGAATAGAGAGCACTACAATATGTCCTGCGCAGTTGGCTGATCTCCATAAGAGAGAACGGCCGCCGTAGTAGACAATCGGCCTGGATGCCATCATCTTTTAAAGATCAAAAAGAACAAGTCTCCAGATCTCCCTTCCAGAACAATCCTATTGACACCCTGGAAGATTTTTTCTTCGATAGCAGAAATTCCTAAGATAACCGCGTACAATCAAACAAACTGTTCTGGTTTATAATATTAGTAAAGATTTGACCCGTGTATATAGTTAAAGGTATCGTGTTCTTCGGCTGAAATTACATATACATGCGTCACAGTATATCTCGAGGAGATTAAGCACTGGTTTAAGATTACATTAACTGTAAGCATACGACAAACGTCTAGAATATTCTAGATTTTGTATCCGTCTGCCGAAGACTGATTTTCAATCTTTTGTGTACCTGTTGTGTTCACTTTGGCTATATATTCTTATACTTATATATTCTTTAAAAAAATATATATATTTACAACTCTTTAGCCTATGTACAGACGCCAGCACATCAAGCTACTGCTACCATCTGTCAAATTTCCTTAGAAGATTTTAAATCTTATCACTGAAGCATATGTTTCAGAGTTAATTGAGATAATTTGACAGTTTCGGGTAGCTTGATGTGTTGGCGTCTAATATAGCGTCAAAAAATTCCTCGTCATCGCTGCCCACTGGTAGCATACCCAAGAGGCTGGCAACATTGCCACGTTGGATGGCAATGCTTAACTTTTGACCAAAATAAAAACCAGGCTTTGGGTAGTTTTTATTATTTCATCATCATCAGCATTTTTATCGTCCCACTGCTGGGCATGGCGTCCTCTCACACAGAGAAGGATTGCACGTCAATCACCACGCTTGCTCAATGCGGGTTGGTGATTTCGGACTTTATAGTCCAGGTTTCCTCGAGATGTTTTCCTTCATCTCTCATTAGTATCCACGACACTATACTTAGAATCTCAAGTTTCGAGATTGTTACCTAATTTTAACTGAGATTAGATGCTAGATTAGAAAGGGTTACCTTGACACGCGGTCCAACCACGGTAAACAACTAGTCATCTATCCATCTATATAAAAATTATCTCTATTTCCCATGGTCACGTCATCACCCGTGAAAGGCTATACCGATTTCTTATGAAAGAATAAAAAATGCACGGAATATTAGAAAAATTAGAAACATTTATTTAAAATAAATTAGAACAGGTCGTGGTGGCCTAGTGGTTAAAGAGCCAACCTCTCAAGTGTGAGGGCGTGGGTTCGATTCCAGGTCGGAAAAGTACCAATGCAACTTTTCTAAGTTTGTATGTACCTTCTAAGTATATCTTGGACACCAATGACTGTGTTTCGGATGGCACGTTAAACTGTAGGTCCCGGCTGTCATTGAACATCCTTGGCAGTCGTTACGGGTAGTCAGAAACCAGTAAGTCTGACGCCAGTCTAACCAAGGGGTATTAGGTTGCCCAGGTAACTGGGTTGTGGAGGTCAGATAGGCAGTCGCTCCTTGTAAAACACTGGTACTCAGCCGAAACCGGTTAGGCTGGAAGCCGACCCCAACATAGTTGGGAAAAAGGCTCGGGAGATGATGATGAAATCAGAATAACACATAGGCTAATTTTTGTCGCGACAACCGACATAGTCACGGGTGGAGCCACGGGCTACCGCTAGTGAATAGCAATAATCTACTATCTAGTGGTAAAATGTCGGTTTACTCATAGTTGAAGTACCTACACTTTGTGATAAGGTTATCTATAGAATAGATACCTATAAGCTTTTGTAATTACATAGTACAAAGTATTATGTTCAAAATCGTGTTGGCCTAGTGGTTAAAGCAGCCTCTTAATTATGAGCGTGCGTGTTCGATTCCAGCAGGCTTAGCATGGCGATTCTATATCTATTCTGTCAAGAAAAGACAAAGCTCTCTCTGTCAATGTCCACATGTCTTCTGCCCGAGCATGGCGCGACCTGTCAACTCGCATAATTATAATCACTTGTAAACTTATGTCGATCGAAGAAAATAAAAATTTCTTCAAAAAATTGCAAAGGAAATTTAACGTCAATCTGTCACTTTTCTGTCATTATGTCCATTCTCTGGTAAACAAAACTTGTTTCTACGGTTGTCATGCTAAGCCTGCTGGTCAGGTAAGTACCAATGTACTTTCTGAGTATATCTTGGACTCTAATGACCGATAAAAGGTAAAGGAAAACATTTCGAGGAAACCTGGACTATAAAGTCTGATATCATCAACTCGTAACTGGGTTGAGGAGGTCAGACAGGCAGTCGCTCCATGTAAAACACTGGAACTCAGTTGCATCCGTTTAAGACTGGAAGCCGACCCATACATAGCTTAGGAAAAGGCTAGGCAGATCTACTAAATAAGGCCACGTCCCCAGTAGGCAAACTGTTAGCGGCCGACTGAGTTAGCAGCAAATTTGTGGCAAACTGAAATTTGAGTTAGCTGCAAACTCTAATCAATTTTCGTGCGTCGCAAGCGACTAGAACCGGTTTTGGTGGGAGTCGGCCGCTCACTGCTATAGTCAGCGCGCGTAACGCTGCAAACTGCGTATAGTGAGCGCAAAACTAGCAGACTGTGGACACTCCATTTCAAATATATGGAAGGGCGTACTAAATCGGTACACCGCAAACTCAGTCGGTCGCTAACAGTTTGCCTACTGGGGACACAGCCTAAATTCGAAAATGGAACAGAATTTCTATGAAATTATCTGGGAGATAAACTATCTGGAACTTATCAGCAACCAGTGAAACTGGCCGTGAAGCTTCTTTTTATCCTAGAGTAGGTAGGATGTAGTTCCTTCGAGAAGCGCGTGAAACCGGGACCGAATACTAGTTCGAAATAAGTACCTTAAGGGCGCGTGTTCCAAAAGCTGGCAACATCGCAAATAGCTGTCAGATATTTACATGTTTTAATTAATTTCTCAATTTTATTTTATGAAAACGTAAAATAATGCTCTGTAGTTCACTAAGAAAGTTAATAAAGAATGCAATTATTAATATCGTAACACCGAATATTATAGTTTTATATGTAAAAAATGTATTTAGAAAGTTTCCAAGTGCCTTTTCTACAACGTTTAAAACATCAAATTTAGTGTTTTAATTGCAATTCCTATTCAATGCTTTAGTGCACTACAGAGCCATATGTCTTACTTTCATATAGGAAATTGGCCAAATTAATTAAAACGTGTAAATATTTGACAGCTATTTGCGACGTTGCCAACTTTCGGTACACGCGCTCTTAAAATCGTTCCGTGTAACGTCTGCAGAGCGTGCATGCCTCGTGCATCACAATACCACATAAGAGCGCATGTTGTTTGTAAATACCTTAATTGTTCATATCCTATGATCCACTGGGCTTGATGACGTTCCCATTATTCCATTGTCAAGGTGAAAAGGGTTTATTTTTAAACAGTTCAGGAATAACTATCGGCGTCGTTTCAGCCGAAAGACGTCCACTGCTGGACAAAGGCCTCCCCCAAGGCTCGCCACCTTGCGCGATCTTCAGCAACCCGCATCCATTGCTTCCCGGCGACCTTGATAGTCCGTCCACCTAGTAGGGGGCCTGCCCACGCTGCGTCTTCCGGGTCGTGGTCGCCACTCAAGAACTTTACTGCCCCATCGGCCAGAACAGATTTCTGCGAGCTATGTGCCCTGCTCATTGCCACTTCAGCTTTGCAATTCTTCTGGCTATGTGGGAGACTTTGGTTCTTCTGCGGATCTCCTCATTTCTGATTCAATCTCGCAGTGAAATTCCTAAAATAGCCCTCTCCATTGCTCTCTGAGTGACTTTGATCTTTCTCATAAGGTCCATAGTTAGCGACCACGTATCTAACTATAGTCTATTTGAATTAAAACAAACTAAGCTTGTGGCTAAGCAACAGCCGCACGGTTCGATCGATCATGAAGTTAAGCAACGCTTAGCGCGGTCGGTACGTGGATGGGTGACCATCTTGTCATGACCACTTCCTCTGTGGGTCAGACTCTTACACTAAGTACCTTCTACACGTCCCTGTGTGCCAGGGCCGTGGTAACTCTTGCGAATAGACCTAGTAGACCTCGGCCCTACGGGACCCCTCCGTCGTGACTGATTTCTCTTCGAGGAGTGAGATGATGCCTGTGCCCAGCAGTGGGACGATAAAAAGGCTGATGATGATACCCTGTTAAATGTTGACAGTAAACGCTACTTAATTTGCTTAATATAGTTTTTAAACGGCATAACAGCCCGCAAGCCAATTGAACTAGTTTACCTAGTTAGAGAATTTTCCATTATTGTATGTAAATTAGATATAATTATCATTCATTAACGCAGTGCTGGCCTAGAGGTTAAACTGAGCGCATTTAACATCCTAATTTACGGGTTCGAATAATAGCTGACGTTGTAAGTCGCGGTGGCCTAGTGGGTAAAGGGCCAACCTCTCAAGTATGAGGGCGTGGATTCGATTCCAGGTCGGGCAAGTACCAATGCAACTTTTCTCAACCCAGTTACCTGGGCAACCCAATACCCCTTGGTTAGACTGGCATCAGACTTACTGGCTTCTGACTACCCGTAACGACTGCCAAGGATGTTCAATGACAGCCGGGACCTATAGTTTAACGTGCCATCCGAAACACAGTCATTGGTGTCCAAGATATACTTAGAAAGTACATACAAACTTAGAAAAGTTGCATTGGTACTTGCCCGATCTGGAATCGAACCCACGCCCTCACACTTGAGAGGTTGGCTCTTTAACTACTAGGCCACCACGACATTACGGATACTTAGCACACAAATGTCGACCGTGCCGGCAATCGAACCCGGGACCCTCCAACGGGATTGTCATTAATGGATTTTCAACTTTATCGCTGTAGCATATGGTCCAAAGTTGATTGTGAAAACTTTACAGTCTCGGGTAGCTTGATGTGCTGGCGACTCTACACGGTGTGCTAGTATTGTCGGCCTTCAAATAAGTCCATTTTTATTTCCGTACTCGCAAAAACTTCAGAGATATGAGTTTTTTTGTTGTACCTACGTCCATGTGAACATTTCAATTAAAAAAAAAATTAATAGCTGCCTCATATGGGGCAAGTGAACTGGTTTTATGTTTAGTATGAATTTGTAATGTAAAATAGTTGTTTTAAATATAATTGTCTAAAACATCGCTCTCATAGTCCGATGGTACAGCAATCCGACACGACCGGAGAGAGATCACCAGCAGGACCGATATTTACGTGCTCTCCGATGCACGGGTCTATCAAAATCTTTATGATTTTTTTTTTGAGTGGGCATCTTGCTGTTCAGCCTAAGGAGGCTGTTTACTGCTTAATCGGACAAACCCTGTGGATGCCTAGAATTTAAGGCCTCCAGCCAGGGGCAAATTTTTTCTTACAAACTAAGCGACTGCGCTGAGGGCACCCCCTGTGGGTACAAACCTCGGCTTGGGCGTCGCTGACTACAGCAAGGGACAGGCTGGATCATATTTTAGGGGCTATCTTTATGAAAGTCTCTTAAACCCATAAAGAGATTTCAGCCCGTCCCCGACCCCGAGGCCCGTGCTCAGCAGTCGCGATGCGACTACTAGACCAACAAGGCAGTTACGGAATACTCAACTAAGGACCAGTTTCACCGGTTACGGATAATTTCCAGATAGTTCATCTGATAGATATCATCATCATCATCATCACAGCCTATTTATCGTCCCACTGCTGGGCACAGGCCTCTTCTCCCAAGGAAAAGATTGAGCGTTAATCACCACGCTTGCTCAATGCGCGTTGATGATTTCAGACATTATAGTCCAGGTTTCCTCGGGATGTATTCCTTCACCTTTAATCAGTCATTGGTGTTCAAGATAATCTTAGAATGTACGTATAACTTAGAAAAGTTACATTGGGCCTGACCTGGAATCGAACCCGCACCTTATAGTCGAAAGGCTGGTGCTTGAACCACTAGGCCACCACGACTTTTTCTGGTAGATAATTTCATACAAATTCTGTTCAGTTTTTGTACTTATCTAGTAGATAGTGGCTATCCGTAACCGGTGAAACTGGCCCTAAATTATTTATATGTATATAGGTACATATCTATCAATAGTTTCGCCCTCAAATTCGCTAGTACAAATAACCCACGTGACGCGAACTAATTATAAGTTATTTATACTACAGTATAATAATAATGAAACTGTTTATTTGCTGCGACACGTAAATGGACAAGGTAATGTCTATATGTATATATATATACATACACATATATGTATATTATAATGGCAAGGTGCAATGAAGCTGTATAATTTGTGGCTTGAAGCAATACACACGTTTTTAGAAACCTGTGTACTAGCCATAAAAGATAAATAGTCTTTTATTCTAAGTAGGCTGAAAATCAGCACTTTTTAATGTCAATTCTACAAAAGACAGCCCCCAAAACGCCCGCCCTTCACCACTTCCTATGTGTTATCGCTAGGAAGAAGAAATGATGGAACAAACTCCCCAGCAACACAATTCGGTCTGTATGGTTTGAAGAACCGTTTCTATACAAAAGAAAATAATAATACATGAAGTATCAAATTCAATTAAATATTTGACCATGTTGGCTAGCCCGCGTCTTCCTACCCATACCTAATTGCAAGGAAATACTCAAGCATAAAAAAGAGGAAAAATGGTAATTTAACGGTATATGTAGTGTATCAGTTGTGTTGGCGCCCATAACACAAGCTAATCAATAGCTTACCATCGGGCTAACCGACTGTGTGTAAAAAAGGTGTCCCGATATATACATACTATATTATTATTTAGACTGCCTCGTTGGTCTAGTAGTCGCAAGGCGCGACTGCTGTGCACGGGGTCTCGGGTTCGATTCCCGGGTCGGGCCGAAATCGCTTTGTGGGTTTTGAGAAACTTTTATAAAGCAGCCTGGAGTCTGGAAGTTGGTAATTGATTCACCCGTGTATCGGAGAGCACGTAAATGTCGGTCCTGCGCCTGATCTCTCTCCGGTCGTGTCGGATAGCCGTCCCATCGTACTATGAGAGTGAGGGAATAGAGAGTGCACCTGTATCTGCGCGAATGCTTGTGCATTATAATATGTACTGCGCAGCTGGCTGATCTCCATAAAAAAGAGACGAGCCGCCGTAGCCGACAATTGGCCTGGATGCCATCATCATCATATTATTATTATTAAGTTTCTTAAGTGAGTAACGAAACAGCCAAGCTATACAGTTATTATCATTACTTCTAAGTCTATATCCACAGTTGTAAAAAAACTAATAAAATAAAGTAATGTATACACTATTCTGTTGATGATGTGGTATTGTTTGAGGATAGACATAATATTTAAAAGAAAAATTATTATTCTTTGTACTATAATAGAGTAGTTGAAATTACGACTGAGATTTTTTTCATAACAATCTAAGACTACCTTTGCCGTGGAAGAGCAATAAACAGATTTTAAGATAAAATTTTACTTAAAGGATAAATTACTACTATTACTTCCTTGTACAGACGCCAGCAGATCAAGCTACTACATCATCATCTCCCGCCATTTCCCAACAATACTGGGGTCGGCTTCCAGTCTAACCGGATTCAGCTGAGTACCAGTGTTTTACAAGGAGCGACTGCCTATCTGACCTCCTCAACCCTGTTACCTGGGCAACCCAATACCCCTTGATCAGACTGGCGTCAGACTTACTGGCTTCTGACTACCCGTAACGACGACGATGTACTTTCTACACAAGAATTCTGTCTCTTGCAGCGCCGACACAGTGTACACTAGTCGTGTGTAGAAACGAAGCGAATTCTTGCATAGACCCGAAGATTTTTCTTGCCTTGGACACGTATCTTTCTCTCTTAGATCTTAAAATTATAACGATAAGGAATACTTAGTTCGTGGCTAAGTAACAGCCGCACGGGTCGATCGATCATTAGCAACGCTCGGCGCAGTCAGTCCGTGGATAAGTGACCTTGTCATGACGAGTTCCTCCGTGTTTCGGAAGGCACGTCAAATTGGTGGGTACCGGCTTCAGTGTATGATGGCATCCAGGCCGATGTCGGCTACGGCGGCCGTTCTCTTTTATGGAGATCAGCCAGCTGCGCAGGACATATTATAGTGCACAAGCATTCGCGCAGATACAGGTGCACTCTCTATTCCCTCACTCTCATAGTCCGATGGGACGGCAATCCGACACGACCGGAGAGAGATCAGGCGCAGGACCGACATTTACGTGCTCTCCGATGCACGGGTGAATCAATCAGCAACTTCCAGACTCGAGGCTGCTTTATGAAAGTTTTTCATAACCCACAAAGCGATTTCAGCCCGACCCGGGAATCGAACTCGGTTCAGTGTATTAGCCAAATCTGACAACCAGTTTTATCACATATAGTATTATTATTAGATACACTGGTACTCAGCTGCATCCTGTTGGACTGGAAGCCGACACCCACGTAGCCTGGATCTAATATTCATATAGTTACATTTTGTCCTTTTATAACCTTGATTATGTGTTACACATTACCTATTTAAGTAATAACATCATTTCCTACTTTAGTACAGAACGCCAGCACATCAAGCTACCAAATTTTCCCAATCAAATTTGAACCATATGCTTTAGCGATAAAGTTGAAAATCTATTAAGGAAATCTGACAGATAGCTTGATGTGCTGGCATTGCTCGGATAATCTCGATGAAGTAGGTATTGTATGCGGTATTGACGACCGTTTTCCTTATACCACGCGAATTAATCATGCCATAGGAAAAATGTGTGTAAGTAAGCCAAGTTAGTATGTCAAAACTATTTTTTGTATGGGAAATTATCAAATGATCTCTCCTGCCGTGGGTGAAACTGGAGGCAGTGTCAGACTCTTACTGACTAAATCCCACTAAGTATGTTCCTTCTGGCCTCGGTAACTCTTGCGAACAACCCGCAGCCCTGATGTATTTAAACACTTAGGGCTAGTTTCATAAGTTACGGATAGCCACTATCTACCAGATAAATTCAAGAATGGAACAGAATTTATATGAAACTAGCGGTCACCCGCGGCTCCGCCCGCTGCGATAGCTATACTCCTGTAAGCTATGTGGTCCTAGTACATGGTGAGCAGTTGTGTGGACACTCGTTTATAAGATTTATGCTATCCTGGTATTTTGATTTTGGTCGTTGGTCGTGGGCTGTTTATTAATAATCGCGATTTCCACCGTATCCGGTTAAAATATAATCAATATAAGTTATATTATATTTCTCACCTTTTAAACCTTCCCTAGACCTCCACGAACATTTCAAGACCAAGATAAGATAAATCCGTTCAGCCGTTCTCGAGTTTTAGACTCGAGACTAACGAACAGCAATTCATTTATATATACATTTATAGATAAGATTATCTACCAGATATATTTTAATATAAAACAATATAATTTATGAACTACATTCTCTTAACAATACCCGCATTTTTCTATAATCGGTTAAAAATAAAAGAAACCATTAGAGAAACAAAAGATATCCCGCGAATTCGAAAGTCGAAAAAAGCATAATGACGTCTCGATGACGTAATCAGTGAACCGGTTCGAAGCGGTTTCTACCAGTTGGGACCAGTATCGCGAGGTTGTTGAACCAGTCGACAGCTTATTTATTTTATTTTAATTTGTTGTAATCCGGGAGTGTAATATAAATTTGTGTATTTTTAAGTGAGTTTAGTGAAAATTTTACTATTAAAACTTAAATAATAAACAAAAAAAAACTTACCGTACAGTTTGAAAGTGCCTAACATAGTCTGTGCAATTAATTAAAATTAGGTACAGTCGCCAGCAGGTCAATCTACCCGAATCTGTCAAATTTTATCAATCGAATCTTAACCTTCCTGTATTGTGATTAGGTTGAAAATCTATTGAATAAATTTGACAGATTGTAGTAACTTGATGTGCTGTATACTTCAGTGCGAGTGAGTGAGGACGAATTTGTCGACGCCTTTTAATTTTTTTTTCTTTTGCAAATATTTGTGTCATTTGTATGTCATAATTTGTTCATATGGATATCTAGAGATCAGGTCATCATCATCTCAGCCCTAGGACGTCCACTGCTGAACATAGGCCTCCCCTTTAGATCTCCACATATACCGGTTGGAAGCGACCTGCATTCAGCGTCTTCCGGCGACCTTTATAAGGTCGTCTGTCCATCTTGTTGGTGGACGTCCTACGTTGCGCTTGCTAGTCTTTGTTCAGCCATTTCAGAAAAAAATAAATTGAAAATCAAATTAATGATGATGGCATCCAGGCCGATTGTCGGCTACGGCACGTTCTCTTTTTATAGAGATCAGCCAGCTGCACATGACATATTATAGTGCACAAGCATTCGCGCAGACACAGGTGCACTCTCTATTCCCTCATTCTCATAATTCGATGGGACGGCAATCCGACACGACCGGAAAGAGATCAGGCGCAGGACCGACATTTACGTGCTCTCCGATGCACGGGTGAATCAATCACCAACTTCCAGACTCCAGGCTGCTTTATGAAAGTTTCTCAAAACCCACAAAGCGATTTCGGCCCGACCTGGGATTCGAACCCGAGACCCCGTGCACAGCAGTCGCGCCTTGCGATCTCTAGACCAACGAGGCAGTCATCAAATTAATACCTACTCAGAGTTTTGTCATATTCTAAAAATATATTATAGAATCAGACCTTTAGATACTTTGCGGAAATCCATGACATAATACAACTATAGGAAAAATAAATAGTTTTAGTACCGCGAATAATTTGTAGGTATTTAATTAACAAAACCTATATTCCTAATATCATCATAATATACCATGTAGCTAAATATAAATTTGTAATGTAATAAATATTCCACACACATTCACACAACGTCATCTAGTCCCAAACTAAGCAGAGCTTGTACTATGGGTACTAGACAACTGATAAACATACTTATATGCTTTTCTTTTGTAAATACATACATATTATACATAGGAACACCCAAACTAAGCCAAACACCCATGTTCATGCACAGAAATGTTTGACTATGCGGAAAAGGAACCCGTGACCTCCGGCATGGCAGTCAGATTCACTAACTACTACCCCATCTGGGAATCTAATACATATATTAAAATCGTAGAAAAGCCAAAACTGTACATTGAATATTTTTTTAGAAGAACAATTGGGGCGTGATCTACAATTGATAGCGAATCCAAAAATATATGTACATAGTTTGTCTGTATGCATGTCCGGGATAATCTCAAAAGTACTGCATGGATTTGCTCCAAATTCGGTATGAATATAACTAAGAGGTCGGGTCAACATATAGGCTACGACATATTATTACGCTATCACGTACGGGGGGGGGGGGGGAGGGGGTGAATATTTAATGCCCACGCGGACGACGTCGCGGGGAACAGCTAGTTTCTAATAAAATATAACAATAAAAATATAATCAAATGAATGATTAAAATGTATTTGTTAAATTGGTTTTCGTAGTCTTAGTCTGAAGCAGTTGAAACTAAGATTTATGATTTAAACGCTAGTTTACGCTCTGATTCGTTTGAGGTTAGCCGGAGTAATCGTGAGTTATTTTTAACTTTAATAAAAAATTAACTTGAACTTTAAGAAGAAGTTGATACCAATGAATCAATCACCTAATATCTTAGTCTAAAAATGTCAGTTTTCTCAGATAAATTCGTTTTATTTTATTAACCGACCTGCAAAAAAGGAGATGTCTCAATTTCAGCGCCTTCTATGGCAGTAAAAAGTCGCGTATAAAATTGAAACAAAAGGGAAAACTTAAGTAAATAATGAACATTTTATTTATCAGTTATCTGCCTAGCCTTTTCCCAACTATATTGGAGTAGGTTGCGGCAGCCGTCATCGCGTCAGTGCGCGGATGTGTGACCATCTTTACATGACCAATTCTTCCATGTTTTCGGAAGACACGTTAAATTGATGGGTCCCGCACGTCATTTGTACCTCTTTGGCTGTCGTTACGGGTAGTCAGAAGCTAGATAGTATGACAATCAGTCTGACTAAGCGAAATCGAATGAATCATTGATTAGAAGCAAGAATAGAAGACAGAAACTAGAGTAGAAGCCAATCCCAACATAGCTTGGGAGAAGGCTAAGCAGATGAGGCAGATGATGATGTAGATAACTAACTAAATGAAGAGTAGAGACATACCAACAAACAGTAGATCCTTCTCAGTATATTTACAAAATATTATGAACGAGGTATAACTGCGAAAGATATGTGAGAGAAGGACAATATTAACAGTTATTATTAGTAGTTTATCAGTTGTGTGGGCCCCCATAACACAAGCTAATCAATAGCTTACCTTGGGCCTAACCGACCGTGTGTGAAAAAGGTGTCCCAATATTATATTATATTAGTTATAAGTTCTCGAAGTATAGTTTTGTTTACTAAGACATCTAGCAGTTTTGAATTTTTGTTTTTCTTTAGCTTATCCAAGTAGCTGTTCATTTAAAAAAAATGGAAAATCTGTAGAAGCTTTCCCCATTTCCGAAGGGGAATCATTGTCTAACATTTGATTATTATTTTTATTAATCTACAAACGCCAGTAGGTCCCCATGACGCTCGAATTCCTACTGATCTAGCATCCTCGCCTACTAGTAGGTAAGTAGTAGGGGCTACTTGGTATGCAAGCTATTTACAAGTTTTTTCAGACAAAATTCATTTGAAAACAGTCAAATAGAAATCACACGCAGTATTCATTTACAGATGCATGTTAATAACTTTAAGTATTTGTGTTATGCTGGAATTTCCTGAATTTGATGTTTATTTGCCATCTAAACCACTAAATAAAATGAGCTCGTGGCTAA
The DNA here is from genome assembly GCA_958496145.1 of Heliothis peltigera. NCBI lineage: Eukaryota > Metazoa > Arthropoda > Insecta > Lepidoptera > Noctuidae > Heliothis > Heliothis peltigera. The sequence goes on along the minus strand of OY292349.1, from coordinate 3,400,613 downwards.
ATAACAGTCGCACGAGTAGAACGATCATAAGATTAAGCAGAGCTTGATGCTATCGTTCCGTGGATGGGTGATCACCTTTACATGACGAGATCCTCTTTGTTTCGGAAGGCACGAGGGGAATATGCATGAAAAAAATATTTGCAATCTAACTATTTTATCAATAAATATACAAAAATAGAATAATAATTGTGAAAAAAATATCGAAATCAGTAGAAAAACAAACGAGATATAATAATTTTAAACAAGTATACCTGTCCCTCTCACCAAAACGCTATATTCAATGACAGCCTTACGGGCGTGTGTAGTTGTGACGTAAATTTTACATTCGGACTTCTCTTTCTTATTAGCAGTTTTGAAGCTTTATAACTTCTTGTCGATAAGTTGTATTTTTAAAATTCTTTCATATTTATTTATTACAGCTGTATTAATTTAGTGAATAAAAAAATTACATGCATATTCCCTGTTGGTGGGTCCCGGCTGTGCCCGAAAGTGTAACAACCAGTCTTTTGACGACGACGAGATGGCGTAGTGATAAGTGAATCTGCCTGCCACGCCAAAGGTCGCGGGTTCGATCCTCGCATAAGTCAAAAGTTCATATGTATAATACGTATGTATTGACAAAAGAAAAGTATATAATGTATATTTATCAGTTGTCTAGTAACCATAGTACAAGCTCTGCTTCGTTCGGGACTAGATGACGTTGTGTGAATGTGTGAGGAAAATATATAAATGTATAATATAAATAGTCATGTTATGGTAAAACTATAATATGAAAGCTTTTACGGTCCACTGATAATAACCAATCGATAAGGATAACACCCATCATGCACATATTTAACATATTCCTGAGCAATATTGATATTAGTACCTCGAGATAAAACGATGTTAGGACTAGGAATTTTTGTATGTCTCTACTAGACCACGGGACTACAGAGTCCCGGATTTTTAGAAGGCGAACGTAGGGCCGAAGCCAACACGCTGAAGCCCTTTTGAGACAACTTTAATATATGTAATGGTGCCACAAAACCGACGATTATCCCTGTATACACTATAGAAATGTACCCAAAGACAATCTCCGGTTATGTGCTAAACTATTGCTAACTATGGATGAAAAACAACTTGGGCTATTGTGACGGGATGCTAGTGGACTAGGGAAGGGAAAACTATGGGGACTATGACCCCTGCCGATGACAATGTAATGAAGACATGTAAAAATGGCAGGAGGAGACTCGCCAGCTCACTTACCGGGGCCCCGGGAACTGGACTAGGAATATTATTAAGTTGAGAAAAAGAGAAATTTTAAAAGTCACTACATCTACAAAAATAATTAAAGAATATTAGGTACCTACGTAAAAACATAACCAAAATTATTAATTCTAAAACCATTTACAGAAAGGTAAATTAACCACAAATTCAATTACCTCATAAACCAACAGATGAACAAAATAAGTGCAAAAAATAAGTGACTAAACACATAATATAAAAATCAAAGACAGTGCATAAAAACAATGTCCTGACGAAGTGATCAAATCCAAAATGGCGGACCTGTTGCAAAGACTCCGTGGTTTAGGGAGAAAAAAAGACAGGAATCTGAACACTAGTGTGTATTCTGTGGTGTCTTGTAGCGACCTGACTCCTGGAAGTTTGGAGATCTGGGTGGACCTGCCCGATGAGATCAAGTTTGACCCCCTCTTGGCGCCCTTTAAGCAGCGATATGAACAGCAACATGGTAAGAAAAAATTTTTTTTTCTTGTGTTTAAAGAGCCAACCTCTCAAGTGTGAGGGCGTGGGTTCGATTCCAGGAGGCTTAGTATGGCAACCGTAGAAACAAGTTTTGTAGTGCTCAGGCTAAGGTACTTGCCCGACCTGGAATCGAATGGCGTGGATTAAGCATTTTATTTTCATTAAGCATAATAAGCCTCCTGGAATCGAACCCACGCCCTCACGCTTGAGAGGTTGGCTCTTTAACCTCTAGGCCACCACGACTTGTATACTGTGTATTCTTCTGAAAATAATTGTTATTTTAAGTACATTTTAAGAACACGCGCCATCTTGATGTCTGATTTATTACCTATTGTTTTTACAAGAAGAAAAACATAATATTATCTACATGAAAGATGGCTGACAAAAATAACACATTAATACCAAAAGGCTGCAAATAATTTAAACCCTAGGGTACATTTTACATATTAACATGTTTATTCAATAGTTGTGTCAGGTTTAAAACAATATTAAATGTGTCATCGCCAAGGATAATGTCAACATACAATCATTTGGTCTGTCAGTTTATAAATGACTAGTTCTATGAGGTTCTATGCGATTCCACCCACATCACGAGGGTACAAATTTCCGCCCCTGGCTAAAAATGGGCTATCTATGTCCTTTTTCAGTAATTCAATGCAAATAATTTAAACCCTAGGCATCCTGAAGCATGTCAATCTAGCGACATATACCGGCTGAAACGCCTATCGGCATGTAAAAATCCGTGCGATAGTTTTTTGAGAACAGACAAACAAACACATTGTAAGACTTTGCTTTGTAACTACTGCAAAAAGCATGTCTGATTATTGAGAAAATACTAAGACACATTAAAGATAACGTGCAGAAAATTCCAGTAGTTTTTTTTTATGCGAAAATCAATTCTAAACCTATAATCGATTGAACACGGCATGTAAAAAAGCTATTTAGTCATAAAGAAGTTGGACACAAAACAGAACGTGTCTTACAAAGTCAATATTATGGTCTAGTCATTAGTTTTTACTGCATTTTGGTTTAAAATTAGATTTGTATACAGGGTGACTGGTAATTAGTGACCGATATTTAAACACGTGATTGTACTCATGATTACGAACAACTTTCCCGAAGAAACTTTTTTTGTTAACAGCTGATCAGGCGTCGGCGCGCTCGAAATTTGAACTTTGCACGCGCGCCAGTCATTTTGCTAAAATGATAAAAAAAAAGTTTCTTCGGGAAAGTTGTTTGTAAACATGAGTACAATCACGTGTTTAAATATCGGTCACTAATTAGTAGTCACCCTATATACGATGGACAAATGCATTTAAATTTTATAGCATGGAGCTCCGTTTGTGTCACTATTTTTTTTTAATTAGCCTGTGTTGTCCCACTGCTGGGCAAAGGCCACCCCACTTTGTTTCCACACCTCCCGATCTTGAGCACATGCCAACCAGTCACGGTGGTTGGCGTCGAGGTCATCCCGCCGTCTCTTCCGGGGCCTACCATGGTTGCGGTGGCCATCTTGGGGTATCCACTGAGCGACGATATTGGCCCACCTCTCTGGAAGCATTCTGCTAACGTGTCCAGCCCAATCCCATTCTAATTTTGCCGATTTTTGACCCACATCAAGTATTCGTGTCACTATTTATCTCTTGAAATACTCTATGACCTTATCTAGTCCTAACTAACTTATGCAGCATCTGTGTGAAGAGATTTTCATATGGTTTTCAGTCATTAATAATGATTAAAGGCCCATTTAGACGGGGAGAGTTTTTTGTCTCGAAGATACGATAATTGAAGGAATATAAAACATTTCCTTCCGTCTAAACATTCACTCTTCTCGCCCGTTGACGTGGGCGACAACCGGCGTGTCATTTCGCTAAATTCGTATATGTCATATACGAATCTCGCTGGCGACATTTTAGTTCTTGCCTGAATGTAAACATTTTGTTACGATTATGTTATGGCGATTATTGCTTGCGATAGTCGCGGAGACATTCTCGTACCGAAACGTGTGAGAAACTCTCCCCGTTTAAATAATAATAAATGGGCCTTATATATAATACATCATAACGTAGGACGTGAATTAGGCTATGAAATTAACTTCTACGTTTTAAATTTTCAGGTAAAATAGAAACGATAGATGAACCAAATGAAGGAGATGAGACAATATTTGATAAGAAAAATGACGTTGAACCAAAGAGGGATGATGTCGAACCTCTCAAAGACGCCGCTAATAGGTAAGATATATTTCAGAATTATAAACAAGATAGTCGTAAGTGTAAGAGAGAAGTCGTGGTGGCCTAGTGGTTAAAGCACCAGCCTTTCGAGTATGAGAGTGCGGGTTCGATTCCAGATCAGGCAAGTACCAATGTAACTTTTCTAAGTTATACGTACTTTCTAAGTTAATCTTCGACACCAATGACTGATTAAAGGTGAAGGAAAACATCTCGAGGAAACCTGGACTATAAAGTCTGAAATCACCAACCCGCATTGAGCAAGCGTGGTGATAAACGCTCCTCCTTCTCCGTGGGAGAGGAGGCCTGTGCCCAGCAGTGGGACGATAAAAAAAGGCTGTAATGATGAAAAAAATGATAAACAAGATGATTATACAGAGCTGGCTAAGTAACAGCCGCAGGGGTCGACCGATCATAAGATTAGAAATGCTTCACATAGTCAGTCTGTAGATGTGTGACCATCTTGTCATGACGAGTTCCTCCTTGTTTCGGAAGGCACAAATTGGTGGGTCCCGGCTGTCATTGTAAATCTTTGGCAGTCGTTATAGATGTTCAGAATCCAGAATGTCTGACAACCAATCTCATAATGGGGTAACAGGTAGCCCAAATAACTGGGTTGAGGAGGTCAGACAGGCAGTAGCTCCATGTAAAACACTGGTACGCAGGTGCATCCGTTCAAGACTGGAAACCGAACCCAACACTTCTTGGGAAAATGCTAGGCAGATGAAACACGATGGTTACTACCAATTCTTGGACCCAGGTCTTACGTATCCCTTCCATCACCATACCATACCAAAGTTTCTCAAAATCGCTTCATCTTCATTCTCAACAAAATGTGAATTAGGTATATGGCTTTATACTGAAAATTGTCATATGAAATGAAACTATGTGATTACAGGTTAATGGAGCCAATACATGCCGTTGAAGAAACAAAATTAAAATCAGTAAAGAAGAAAAAGGTCAGCAAACTTAATATTCATTAAGTAAAATTATTTATAACTAGCTATTTCTCCCGGTTACACCAAAGGTCAGTGCACATACTTTCCTTTTCCTGCAGGCTCAGCATGACAACCGTAGACACATGTTTTGCCTACCGGAGATTGAAGTTTGAAGTCATTGTACTTCTCTGATGCCGTCAGAACCACACTGACAGTCGTTAAATATTGTCAGAAACACTAGCTAACCCTAGCTCTAGCATTGCTTGTTGTAAAGTCTGACAGCTTACCTTACCAGGGCGTTCTGATTACCCGGATAACTGGGTCAAGGATGTCAGATAGGCATTCGCGTCATGTAAAGCAGTGGTAATTAGCTTCATCCAGTTAGACTGGAAGCCGACCACAATATACATAGTTGGGAATAGGCTAGGCTGATGATAATTACATTTTGAAAATTTTTTTCGCCCCAGGTAAAGCAAGCCCTTCGAACCATAAAGCTATGTGGCCTAGTGTCCTGCTGGGTGCTCCTCACCGTGTCACTGTTGATGAACATGGAGCGATCTGATGTGGTGCTGCACACGGCTGTCAAAGGAGGAGAGTTGAAAGGTAAGAATCCAGTAGTCCAAACCTACCAAGTATCTCATTTTATTTGAGTCATATTCAGGGTTGGTCTAGTAGTCATATGGCGCAGCTGTTGAGCACGGGGTCTTAATTGTGGGATTTAAGATTTTTTTTCATAAAAGCAGCCTGGAGTCTGAAAGTTGATTGATTCACCCGTGCATCGGAGAGCACGTAAATGTCGGTCCTGCGCCTGATCGCTCTCCTGTTGTGTCAAATAGCTGACCCATTAAGCGCAAATGCTTGTGCACCATAATACATAATATAGAGTGTCCACTGTTCCTTGTTAGTTTTTACAAACAATGAAATGGTGTCGACTATATGTTTTTACTTTTGTGTCTGTTTTGAATCTGTTTCCATGTTAATTATTGTAATTGGTGTTGCACCGTTTTAATTAACTATAAATAAATAAATTTAAAAAAAAACTGTCCTGTGCAGGCTGATTTCATTACAAGGAACAACTGCCATGGCTGACAATCGGTTTGCACGCCATGATTATCATTTCTGATGTAATCAATACAGTTTATGAAGCTTTAAGAAGTAAATTATAAACCGCAAAGTTAATGTATAATTAGTGCCTATCTCCAAAATTCCCCTTCCCTTCTTTCTTTATCCTGTGCTGTCCCACTATTGAACAAAGGCCTCCCCACTTTGTTTCCAATCAAAGTGGTGGGCGTCGAGGTCGAATTTTGCGAAAATATTTATATGCGACGTTTGCATTCCAGAATACGAATTGCCTGCTAGCAGTGAGCGCGTCAAACTGCTGATCACACTTACTGGTCCATTTGAGCAGACGGCTACAAATGAAGCCTCCAATACTTTGCTGTTGTGGCTACATAGGGAAGTATCTGATGATGAAACTGGGGAATTTCACCAGGTAAGACTTGGGAGTGGGAGAAATGGGAGATCAACCCGTAGTAATATAGTTTTTACCGGTGATATTTGAGAGGTATCTGGAGGAGCTCGTGGCTAAGTAACAGACGCACGGGTCGATCGATCGTAAAGTTAAGCAACAGGAAAGTTGAAGATGTGTGACCATCTTGTCATGACGATTTTCTCTGTGCTTCGGAAGGCACGTTAGATTGGTGGGTCCCGGCTGTCATTTGTAGATCTTTGGCAGCCGTTACAGGTAGTCAGAAGCAAGACAGACTGATAACCAGTCTTATTAAGGGGTATTGGTTTGCATTGGTAACTTGACTGCTATGCACGGGGTCGCGGGTTCGACTCCTGGGCCTGACCATAATCACTTTGTGGGTTTTAGGAGACTTTCATTAAACAGCCCGGAGTCTGGAAATTGGTGATTGATACTGTCCTGCAACGGAGAACCCGTTGCTGTCGGTCTTGTTTGTAATCTCTCCGGTGGTGTCGGATGTCCGTCCCATCGGACTATGAGAGTGAGGGAATAGAGAGTGCACCTGTGTCTGCGCAAATGTGCATGCACTATAATATGTCCTGCGCAGCTGGCTGATCTCCTTAGGGATAACGGCCGCCGTCGCCAGCAATCGGTATGGACGCCATTATTACGAAGGATTTCATGCTATTCTCTCGTAATAACCTTCTGAATACAAGTCATGTTTATAAACTCAATGCTAGCGTAGACACTATTAATTTTTATCTGCCTTCAACAGTTAAGTCATAAATATTTATGGCTCAATGATTAATGATTATGATACAATGAAATCATTCAGAGTTGTAATGCTTCAGCATATGTGGTTTGTTTGTCTGTATGTATGTTTGTATGTATGTAAGAGTGCAAATATTAATCAAAGAATATACAGGCCGTACCGAACAGAGGTCTGTTGAACTATGTCCTTCTTAATTGGGTTGATGATAAGGTAAATAAATTAAAAGAAAAATATTTTTTAAAAAGCTTTTATGGTCCGCCATATTGGATTTAGAATAACGTGAAATTATTTTTTAAGTCACTCTCAATAAGTCCTTTCATTTGATACCTATATTGTTGAAATTCATTAAAAATAACTACTCCGCCATATTGGATGGTTCAGTGGATTTAGAATAACGTCATATAACATATCTTGCGTTGTCATCCAGACTGAACGTGTGTACAAAATTTCAGCTCAATCGGTTGAAGATATCTACTTCAAAATTGAGTTCAAAGAATCCACCGTAACATACATACACGGCAAGTTAAATAAAAGCTTTTAAAAATTAAATACTTTATCATATTCATTTTGTAAAGCATCTTAAAATAATGTCAGTTTAATTTATCGTCTTGAACCGAAAATTGTTTTAATTGATTTTATAATAGAAATATAAGTGTATGGCTTGATGTGAAAAATCAGTGGCGACATAGACTTTGTTTTCATACAAATTGCATACAAAGTTACCGCTTTTACGGAAGGCAATAAAAAATATGGATGAAAATAGCTTGGCGAACTGAGGGCACTTATTTATTTTTTGACGTGGTGGTCAAAAGGGCAATAGTTGCGTCGAAACAACAGTTTTCAACCTACAACGGTCAATTTCGATCCAACAGACAAACTATGTGTATAGTTTTGTTGGACATCGTATACATTGTAAATGTAATATGTACCTTTTATTCAATAAATAAATAAAAAAATAAAATAAAAATAAATAATTTCATTTTTATTCCAGAACTCAACAAAATGGATGATTCAGCTTCAGCCAGAATCGCTACTGGATTTCTCACCAAGCGCCTCAGAGACAAAGATGCTGATACTGCAAGACAACTCGCCCATACACAGCAAGCGACTGAACCTAACGGGCACAGATCTCGTACAAGAAGAGATCACGCGATGGAACCAGATCGGAATTAATGGTAATTACTTCAGACTAGCTTCTGCCCGCAACTTCGTATGCGGATCCTATCGCATATGCCAGCGACTACGGGGTAGTCAAAATCAAGAAACGTCTGATATCAGATTCTAACAACAACTGTTTCAGATCTACAAATTTATTCTCGCAGCAGAAAATGCTCATCATGTGGAACAGTTTTTGCTATCGCGGCATTTCTGTATCTCTTCTAGTTTAGCTGGTCTGTTGCGGTTCTTCACCAGGTGTTTAAGTTTCCAAGATAATTTATAGCCTATATGTTGGCCAGATCTAATACCTAAACAACAAAAAAATAGGTATATGATTACAGATTTCCAGTGGTTTGACCCGTACTTTGAAAGAATTAGAGAGAAATTTTCATAATAGGATAAAATTTGTCATACCTACTTTGGTGCGAAAGAGAAGCTCGTGGCTAAGTAAAAACCGCCGGCGTCAATCGATCACAAGGTTAAGCAGCGCTTGGCGCGGTCGGTCCGTAGATGGATGACCATCTTGTCATGACGAGTTCCTCCGTGTTTTGGAAGGCACGTTAAATTGGTGGGTCCCGGCTGTCATTTGTAAACCTTTAGTAGCCGTTACAGGTAGTCAGAAGCCAGAAAGTTTGACAATCAATCTTATCAAGGGGTATTAGCCCAGATAACTGGGTTGAGGAGGTCAAACAGGCAGTTGCTCCAACTAAAACACTGGTACTCAGCTGCATCCGTTTAAGGCTGGAAGCCGACCCCAACATTGCTTGGGAACAGGCTAGTCAGATGATGATATTTCAGGCTACACACCTCAAATCACCAACCCGCATTGAGAAAGCGTGGTGATTAATGCTCGATCCTTCTGAGTAAGAGGAAGCCTGTGCCCAGAAGGCTGATGATGATGATAATGATGTTTTCCAGATCTTTTTCCGTGTCATCTAAAAGCAATTCAATTCCAGGTACAAAAATAACTCTTCGCATGAGCACACGGAGTAACATGACTGTGCCCCTCACCGTGAGCTACCAGCTGAACCCCATCGACCCTGAGGATGGCATCATCTACGCCACCATCCTGCTCATCGCGCTGTATATGCTCATCATTTTTGAGGTACGGAATCACAAATGAAAAATGTTATTTACTTTGCAAATAGGTTGAAATCAACACTTCTACACGTCAAAATAGCCTATACCAGTGCCAGTATCTAAGCCCAGGCTAGGTGGCAAGTCCAACACACAATATTAATGTCTGCGCATTATCAACTGACGAGTCGGGCCATATTTTTGCTTTCACTGTGCTATCTTTTTTTGAAGGAAATCTTCAAATACCATCAACAGCCCCTCACTCCCCCACCCGCTGTGGAAGTGGCTAGAGGGAATGTCAGATTTTAACTGACTAAAACCAGCTTTTGTTCTTTCTTGAGCTCTTTGTGTGCCAGGGCCTCGGTAAGGATTTAAGTTTGGCAAAAACTATAGGTACTAAGATCTTCACATCTTTCAGATAGTGAACCGCACAATAGCAGCTCTCCTCTCCTCTTCCCTCGCAGTGGCAGTACTGGCCCTCAGTGGAGAGAGGCCTACACTGCCCGAGCTCGTCTCCTGGCTGGATGTAGAGACTCTTCTCCTGCTGTTCAGCATGATGCTTCTGGTCGCCATATTGGCGGAAACGGGGCTGTTCGATTACCTGGCTGTCTTGGCTTTCGAAGTAAGTATTTAGTCATTAAGCTTTTGAACGCCACTGTCACTTATAGATGACATGCTAAAAAGTGCCCAGCATGCCACAGTCAAGACTACATGACAGACTTTTATAGTTCAAAATTAATAGTCAGTTTTAATCGATATAATTCTGAAGTCACTGCTGTATTGTAGGTATTCATGGATGAATCTTAGCTTGGCGCTGAGGGCACGTCATGTTCATATTCATATTCTTTATTGCATTCCATAATGTACATAAGGTGGAAGATTACAAAATTATTGTCACAATTATGGACCCTGATGGGCACAGCAAGTTAGAAGAGAGGAAGGCTTTGACGCGTCGGTCAAAAGGAATATTCAAACTCCTATTTATGTCCTGTTTCAGTTGACAGCCGGTAGGACCTGGCCATTGATCAACGTGTTGTGTTTCTTTACGGCCATATTTTCCACATTCCTGGACAATGTCACCACCGTCCTGCTTATGACTCCTGTTACAATCAGGTAAGACTTTGTTTAAATGATAAATGATATTTATTTTGCAAATAGGTTGAACTCAACACTTTTACACGTCAACACATTTTTTATAAAACCGAGATGAGGTCGGCTTTTCCTAACTGACTACCTTGAGAAGAAACGCCGAAACAAACTCAAGGGTCACAGTCTCTTTTAAAGTCAGTTTTGGGGAACACTGATGTGATCTTGTCTGTATCCTTATTAAAATTATAAGTACGAATGTCAGTTTATATGTTATGGACAAAAAGACTGAATCGATCGAGATGAAGTTTTGCATGGAAATATGTGGCACTCTAGAGATTGAGATCATAGTTCCCTCAAGGCGCTAATGATGTCGTAGGCAAAACTGCTCGTCTGTATTTATGAAGATGTGAAAAAATGGGAAGCTTCTCCTTTTTGGGAAATTAAAAAAAAAGGAAGAAAAAGAAAGAAAGGTTTCACCCGCTTCCCAAGGGGAGGCACTTCCTGCAATCGGGTAAAAAGTAGCCTATATATTATTTTGATGTATAAACTGTATTACTACCAAGTTTCATCTAAATTCGTTCAGCTTTTTGGACGTGAAGAAGTAATAAACAAATAAACATACACACACGCTCACAAACTTTCGCATTTATATGTATACTAGCTGTTGCCCGCGACGTCGTCCGCGTGGGTATTAGAATATATACTCACAGCTGCTCCCCCGTAGGTGATAGCGTAATAATATGTCCAAGCCTATATGTTGACCCGACCTCTTACTTATATTCATGCCAAATTTGAAGTAAATGCATGCAGTACTTTTTGAGATTATCCCGGACATACATACCTACAGACAAACAGACAAAAATTCTAAAAACTATATTTTTGGCTTGTATATCGATTGTAGATCACGCCCCAAGTACTCTTTTTAAAAAATATTTAGTGTACAGTTTTGACTTTCCCACAATTTTATTATATGTATAGATAGATTAGTACCAAAATATTAGTATACTAATCACAGTGTGATGGTGTGATGTGATTCCAGGCTATGTGAGGTGACACAGCTAAACCCAGTTCCAGTACTGATGTCGATGGTGATATTCAGCAACGTGGGCGGGGCCGCCACCCCAGTGGGTGACCCACCCAATGTCATCATAGCCACCCACCCCTCTATTGTTAAAGCGGTAAGATCCTTGGCAGTCGTTACGGGTAGTCAGAAGCCATTAAGTCTGACGCCAGTCTTACCAAGGAGTAATGTGTTGCCCGGGTAACTGGGTTGAGGAAGTCAGAGAGGCAGTCGCTCCTTGTAAAACACTGGTATACAGCTAAATCCGGTTAGACTGGAAGCTGACCGCAACATAGTTGGGAAAAGGCTCAAGAGATGATGGTAATTTGTCATATCTTCAATCAAGCTAGGGACAGAAGCAGTCCTTCTGAATGTCTTTGTATGTTAGGGCCGCGGTAAGGAGCGCAAAAAATCCCACACTCCCGGCTGAATTAACCCCATTTTTTTCGTGGGAAATCATCAAATAACCCTCTCTCGCTAAAGGTGCAGCTGTAGGGAGTGTCAGACTCTTACTGACTAAAACCCACTATGTACCTTCTGGAGGTCCCTGTGTGCCAGGGCCACGGTAACTCTTGCGAACAACCCGCAGCCCCAGCTACTTCATTAACCCTTATTTTTTTTTTCAGAATATAAACTTCACAACGTTCACTTTGCATATGGGTATCGGAATTCTCTTGGTTGGCGTACAGACATACTTCCAACTCAGATTTATGTTTAGAGACATAAATAAGCTAAGAAACAGTGTGCCTAGGGACATTCTAGGTGAGTAATAACGGGATTAGATAATTTTATGACCTACGGCCGAAATTAATAACCTATCTATCCGTTGTTTTGCTTACTGGAGACTGGATTTTGACATTAGCCCCATATAATTTGTGTCTAATTCCTATCTCTAGTAAGCAAAACAACGGATAGATAGGTTATTAATTTCGGCCGTTAATGGATTCTCCACCAGCGGTTGCACTCACGTAGCTAGAGAACTATTCCGCGCACCTGGACAAAAATAATGTCTATAGCCTTCCTCGATAAATGAGGTATATAACACTGAATTTTCCAAATCTCTCAGAGACTTGGAAAATTCAACAAATAGAGTGCTGGTCCACAAAATAGATGAATGAAAGACAACTGCATGCAGCAGAGATGAGAATGTTAAGAGGAATGTGTGGTGTTACGCGAATGGATAGAGTAAGAAATGAGTATATAAGAGGAAGTTTAAAAGTGGCACCGGTAACCGAAAAACTATGTGGGAACCGGCTAGCATGGTATGGGCATGTAATGCGTAGGAATGAGGATCATGTTGTGAGGAAGGTTTTGAAGGGACCGACCAAAGAAACTTTGGATGGATTGCGTGAAAGTTGATATGGCTAGAAAGAATGTTACTTGTGTGAATATAGATAGAAGAGCGTGGAAGACAAGAACATGCTGCGCCGACCCCAAATAAAACTTGGGATAAGGGCAGGGGGATGATGATGATAATATTGAAACTAAGTTAGAGAAGCTCAAGGCTTCTTTTTTATGGTGATCCCACAAGGTCCCATTGGAGAGGAGCTCGTGGCTAAGTAACAGCCGCACGGGTCGATCGATCATAAGGTTAAGCAACGCTTGGCGCGGTCTGTCCGTGTATCGATGATCTTGGTCCGTGTTCCGCAAGGCACGCTAAGTTGTTGGTGTTGCAGAGCTGCGGCAGGAGCTGGCGGTGTGGCGGCGCGCGGCTGCCTCGCTGTCCTCATACTCGCGGGACGAGGACATCGTCAGGGCCGCCCTGCAGAAGAAGGTAACCTCTTCCTCGCTAGACACCATCGTAATGCCTTGACAAATGTTAGTTAAAGGCTTATTGGCATAATGGTAATCAATCCGGGCTGCCAGATTGAGGGTCTTGGGTTCAATTCCCGGTACAGTGAACATATTGTTGGCAATGGTCTAGGTGTTACACGCTCTGGCGTGTTAAGCCAAGCTACACTTTTAAAAAATAGGTCTCATCTTAAAGTGTAAACCATTAATAGTCAGTAGTCATGGTGGCCTGGTGGTTAAAGCACCAGCCTTTCGAGTATGAAGGTGTGGGTTCGATTCCAGGGCAGGCCAGTACCAATGTAACTTTTCTAAGTTCTACGTACTTTTTAAGTTTATCTTGGACACCAATGGCTGATTAAAAGGTGAAGGAAAACATCTCGAGGAAACCTGGACTATAAAGTCTGAAATCACCAACCCGCATTGAGCAAGCGTGGTGATTAACGCTCAATCCTTCTCTGTGTGAGAGGAGGCCGGTGCCCAGCAGTGGGACCCCATCCCATAGGTGTACCTATTTTGGAGTCGTTATGACCGGGCAGCATCCCCCCGGCAGGTGTCGCGGCTGAGCGTGGCGCTGCGGCGGCGCGAGGCGGGCGGGGCGGCGCCGCGCTCGGACCCCGCCTTCTGCCACACGCTCGCGCAGATGAAGCTCAAGGTACGTCTCTCTTTTTGACTCTGCCTCAAAGCTCGACCGATGCCATCTAACACACTCAAATTACATTTTTAGTGAGAATCTTTAAAATACTAAATAGGTACGCGAAGTTTTTATGAAAGACAGACTTTAACATTTTCTACTTCATCACATCTTTAACTTCTTCGCCTTCGGAGTAGAGGCGCTATAACATCAAGCTAGCCGAAACTGACAATTTTTCCCAATCAACTTCGAACCCTCTATGCTTCAGCGATAAAGTTGAAAATTTTACATATTGTAAAACCTTAATATCCTTAATGTTATCCGCTTCCATTCGTTTCTGTTAGCCGTCATACTACTATCCACTCCCTTCTCAATCATATCTTCTTTCAGGCAATCAATCCATCTCTTCCTTGGACTACCTCTATCTCTTCATCCATTTGGTTTGAAAACTACATCTATATATATTATTAAATCAGTATTGGTCGTGTCGATTGCATTGCTCAAATAGCCACGTGCCAATAAAACAATCATCATCTCCCGAGCCTTTTCCCAACTATATTGGGGTCGGCTTCCAGTCTAACCGGTTTCGGCTGAGTACCAGTGTTTTACAAGGAGCGACTGCCTATCTGACCTCCTCAACCCAGTTACCTGGGCAACCCATTACCCCTTGATTAGACTGGCTGTGTGCCAATAAAACAAATGCTATATAATTTCCAGTACCGCATCAGGGACAAGCCGCTGTTGGTGAAGTCAGCCATCTGCGTGTCTTTCGTCATCATCGTCTTCTTTCTGCACGCCATACCTGAACTACGTGAGTAATACCTTCTTTCAAAGCATCTAGGATAAGCCCTCCCCCCCCCCCACATTTGGCGCGCGCGTTCCACTGGCTAATGAATAAATTATACTCAATACTTTATTACAATCCACATGGACCCTATCGGTCACAGCAATATAAGTGAGTTAGGATAGAGGAAAAATATATAAAAGTCGTGGCGGCCTACTGGTTAAAGCACCAGCCTTTCGAGTATAAGGGTGCGGGTTCGATTCCAGTATAAATACGTACTTTCTAAGTATATCTTGGACACCAATGACTGATTAAAGGTGAAGGAAAACATCTCAAGGAAACCTGGACTTGTAAAGTCTGAAATCACCAAACTGCATTGAGCAAGCTTGGTGATTAATGCTCAATCCTTCTCCATGTTAGAGGAGGCCTGTGCCCAGCTGTGGGACGACAAAAGGGCTGATGATGATGATTCCTCCGTATAAAGATTAAAAAGAATAAAAAGTCGTTTATTCCAAGTAGGCTGAAAATCAGCAATTTTAGAAGGTCAATTTTAAAAATAAAGTACGTCGTGTCGGATTACCCTCCCATCGGACTATGAGAGTGAGGGAATAGAGAGTGCACCTGTGTCTGCGCGAATGTGCGTGCACTATAATATGTCCTCAAAAGAGAACGGCCGCTGTAGCCGACAATCGGCCTGGACACCATCATATATGTTTTATGTATGACTATATTAACAACGTGTGTGTTATGTTCGTAGAGCGTCTCTCGCTGGGCTGGACAGCATTACTGGGAGCCTTACTGCTGCTGCTGCTAGCAGAAAGGGACGACCTGGAGCCCATACTGGCGCGGGTGGAGTGGTCCACGCTGTTGTTCTTTGCGGGACTCTTCGTACTCATGGAGGTAACCATTTAATTTCAAATGAACAGTTTTTGACAATATCTGATCCGGCTGGAACGTTTTTCTATTGGACGTTCTAGGGACTAAATTTTTGACTTAAATGTAGCTGATTATAAGGAGTGACGATAGTACTTTACATGGGAAAGAAATCCTTACCTTCAGCAGGCTTAGCATGGCGATTTTATATCTATTCTCTCAAGAAAAGACAAAGCTCTTTCTGTCAATGTCAACATGTCTTCTGCCCGAGCATGGCGCGATCTGTCATCTCGCATATAATCACTTGTAGACTTATGTCGATCGAAAAAAAGAAAAATTACTTCAAAAAATTTCAAAAGAAATCTTACGTCAATCTGTCACTTTTCTGTCATTATGTCCATTCTCCGGTAAACAAAACTTGTTTCTGCAGTTGCTATGCTAAGCCATGCCTGGTCTTAGGGAAGATCGAGAGAAATATTTAGTTTTATTATAAATCCCTATGAGGATCTCTTGTCTTAAAGTTATAGCTTAATTTTACCATAGAGGACTTACTGCTGGGGCTCATGATCGATCACCAGAATTACCGCGGCCCTGGCACTCCCTCCAGGTGGACCCACAGCGGGACCCTTAATAATCCTCGCTCAAAAAATGGGGGTTTTCCGTCACTGCAGGGGCTATGGATTGTTGTTAAGAGTTATATTGGCACTAGCACTGTAGTTCCTCCAAAAGGAACAAAAGTGGGTTTTAGTCTTATAACTGATAACTTCCCAATAAATCCCAATTATCAATCCAAAAAAGGATATCGAATTACGCGGTTAATCTCCAAATACACAGATGAGAAACGACTAGGCGAATAATGGTATCATTTTCTTCATTCCAGGCGTTATCAAAGCTGGGGTTGATATCATGGATCGGCAATATGACAGAATCCCTGATACTACAAGTGGGGGAGGAATCACGTCTGGCAGTAGCCATCATGCTTATATTGTGGGTAAGTTTGCGAGAACGGTTTTTTACGAACCCTCCTTAACAAACTTAATTTGTTTAAGGAGTGAGTAGAAGAGAGGGGAAGATAGATGCAAAATAAAACTAAAGAGGTACTGAATGGGTTTTCATGTAATTTTTCTCAGAGAGATGCGTGTGGTTCAAGATCAAAATTTATAAAATAATAATATAAAGCTAAAAACTTATATGGAACGCGCTTATTTCAGTAACTACTGGGCCAATTTGTAAAATTCTTTCAGTGTTAAATAGTCCATTTATTGAGGAAGGCTTCCAGGCTTCTAGTCTAACCGGATTCAGCTGAGTACCAGTGTTTTACAAGGAGCAACTGCCTATCCGACTTCCTCAACCTAGTTACCCGGGCAACCCAATATTCCTCGGTTAGACTGGCGTCAGATTACTACTATTGGCTTCTGACTACCCATAACGAATGTTCAATGACAGCCGGGACCTACAGTTTAACGTTTCATATGAAAAACAGTCATTGGTGTCCAAGATATACTTAGAAAGTACATATACCTATACAAACTTATAAAAGTTCCATTGGTACTTGCCTGACCTGGAATCGAACTCACGCCCTCATAATTGAGAGGTTGGCTCTTTAGCCACTCGGCTACCACTACCTTATTGAGGAACTACTTTATTGAGGAAGACCTTTAACCCGGTGCGAGGAGAAGTCTTCATAGGATACTAGTCAAACCGCTGGCAGTAACTAGTGTTATTGTGAAGTTTAACCAGCTCGTACAAAGCCAGGACAGGTCGCTATAATCTGAAATCTACACTTATAATTCCAATGTTGCTTGGTTTACGTTCAGCAGGCTTAGCATGGCGATCTATCTATCATCTATATCTATTCTATCAAGAAAAGACAAAGCTCTTTCTGTCAATGTCAACATGTCTTCTGCCCGAGCATGGCGCGACCTGTCAACTCGCATATAATCACTTGTAGACTTATGACGATAAGTAGAAAAGGTCAAAAGTAATCTTACGTCAATCTGTCACTTTTCTGTCATTAGTCCACTTTCCTGTAGACAAAACTTGTTTCTACGGTTGCCATGCTACGCCTGCTGAAATAGCGACAGGAAAAGTAAGATAGAGGTGGTAAATATGGTTGTGCGGTGGTCAGGTGTCGGGCATCGCGTCGGCGTTCGTGGACAACATCCCGCTGTCGACGATGATGGTGCGCGTGACGGCGGGGCTGGCGGCGCCGCGCGGGCTGGCGCTGCCGCTGCCGCCGCTCGCCTGGGCGCTCAGCTTCGGCGCCTGTCTCGGAGGTAACACCATCCCTCATGTCCATGTACAGACGCCAGACAAATTAACCAATGGAATATTAATCTTCCGGTATTGTGATAACATTGAAAATCTATTAAACCAAAAATTACAGACTGACGGTAATTTGGTAGGTTGATGTGCTGGCGTCTGTACTGTAGCCATAATCGCATTTCATGTCGACGTATTTTCAAAAATACATACCCAAAATTTATTGCTAATCTAAAAGACAGACCTATTACTTTTTTTCGTTTTTAATTATTTATCTCTATAATAACCAAACCACCCCGTACATCCTCTTTTATATTGGCTTAATCGATTTTGTAGTTATTGTATTGACGAATAAAAAAGTAATAACCATATCTTTAAGTTTAACCTAAAATATATACGAATACGATTTTTTTTACTCCCGCTAACTTTTAACAAATAAAATACAATACCTACATTGAAATTTTGTGTGACGTCAATTTTAGGCCCTATTTTTACTTAAACGTGACGTCACAAGCCCCCATTCCCGAACTTTAGTGCGATATATCTTAGTATTTTATAAATGACAACCAGATGGCGTGGTGGTTAGTGAACCTGCCTGCCACGCTATAGGTCGCGGGTTCGATTCCCGCATAAGTCAAACATTTGTGTGCATGAACATGGGTGTTTGACTTAGTCTGGGTGTTTCTATGTATAATATGTATGTATTTACAAAAGAAAAGTATATAAGTATGTATTTACAAAAGAAAAGTATATCAGTTGTCTAGTACCCACAGTACGAGCTCTGCTTAGTTTGGGACTAGATGACGTTGTGTGAATGTGTGAGGGATATTATAAAAAAAAAAAAAAAAAAATGTTTTGTTAAAAATAATATTATTCTTACATTCGCGTATTATGTCCTATTGCATTATGTATTAAAAAAATATTATTTCACTTCAATCTTACATTTTACTTTTACACAGGTAACGGCACTTTAATAGGAGCAAGCGCAAACGTAGTCTGCGCAGGAGTGGCGGAACAACACGGCTACAGGTTCACCTTCGTAGAATTCTTAAAAATCGGCTTCCCAATCATGATAGGAAACTTAATAGTTGCATCTTTATATCTGTTATTCTGTCACTGTTTTCTTGAACTACATTGATATAATCATCATCTCCCGAGCCTTTGCCCAACTATGTTGGGGTCGGCTTCCAGTCTAACCGGATTTAGCTGAGTACCAGTGTTTTACAAGGAGCGACTGCCTATCTGACCTCCTCAACCCAGTTACCCGGGCAACCCAATACCCCTTGGTTAGACTGGCGTCAGACTAACTGGTTTCTGACTACCCGTAAGTAACTTCGTGTTACAAAAGTTTAATTATTGCAAAAAATTAGGTCTAACAAAATTAGTGCATCGTATTTTTACAGGTCATCTAGTACATGCTAAGGATCATGTTTATCACAAAAAAGTCATGAAAATAACAACATATTTTAATATTTTTTTCATCGCATTGTTTTTGTTCTTACGCATAACGCCGGTCTCTATGAACGTGCTAAATCGTTAACAGCTAAGTTATTCAATTTTTTTTGTGGTAAACATGATCCTTAGCATGTACTAGATGACCTGTAAAAATATGGTGCACTAGTTTTGTTAGACCTTATACAAGTTTTACAAGAAAGAAATATCAATATACGCGCGTCGTGACAATTGTCAGGTCAGTCTTGCCGGATACCGGATATCGAAGCTCGCACGCAAAATGGATGCGTTCACGGGACATATAAGAAAGTCGCGTTCCTGTGTAGAAACTTTAAATATCAATGAATAAATACTAAATTAAATAAATCACTTATATGAAATAATACATGAAAGTTAGATTTGTTGTCTTCCATGAATTCGCTAACAAGCTCACGTAAACGTTAAGGCAAACTGATAAATGCATTATTAATTTTTAACTTTAAAAGTCTGTCATGAAGTCGTGACCGTGGCGTGCTGGTAACTTCTAGGCTTGTCATCTGTATGCGACTGTGGCGGTCAAAAGGTTAAAATACTTACGCAATGTGCCAAAAATTTTGACACTAGTATTTTTTGTAATTTCCGAAAGTATTGCTGTCTGTATTATCAATAATTAAATATCTTGAAGATAAACAAATAATGTATGTCGACTCAGCGCTCGAGGTCGTCATACCTAATAGTGTAATGGCTAAGAACTTCGAACAACATCTTGCGAAGCTCTCGTTAGGCGGCTGGATCAGAGGATTGTTCCAGAAGGCAGTACTCCTTGAAACGGCACGTATTGTGAGGAGGTTTCAGTTTCTGGGACCCTAACCACTGGTAGCTTGGTCCCTGTTCCCGATATCATCACGTATTTCATATAATTTTATTTTTTATATATATTTCTTTAATATTTAAAAATGTATCAAATATATGAGCAAATAAATAAAAGAAAATTATTTCGCTATATAACTCAAACAGAAACAATAAAAACTAGAAACAAAATAAAAATTTGAAACAAATCTGTTCCTATGAGCAGAATAACTTACGTAATAATGGTTTTGGAACAATATTGCAAAATTTTGAACCTGCCTGTTCAACCAATTTAAGACAGGAATAATTTAAATAACAATACATAATCAAGATATAATGATATAATCTGTATATCTATCGGGCTGTTAAAAGTATCAATACCTATCCCGAGAATACGAACCGTTACGTGATATATCGTATTAATTTACTTAATTAATTAGGTTTTTATACCCAATCGTACCCTAATACATAAAAATTTAAAACAAACCACGCTTTCTGCGTGCATGAGCAAAGAAAATACTTATTCAGTTGTTTTTTTTTTCAAATTCAACAATTACAATAAACAAACGCAACTTTGACACTAATTTATTACTGAAAATTTATATTATTTTGCTCTCTTCAAAAAGTGGAACAAAAATATCATTTTATGAGACTTTTTCAAGTTGAGACAATAAGCATTATTTATTACTTGAAAAACTACTTAATTTAGATTATTTCTATCTCTTTTTAAAAGAGCGAAACACAAGATCATTTTAATGTTAACTGTAGACTAACAAACGCTTCTATTAATATTAAATGAAAGAGAAACATACATATTTCTGTCCTCTTCTCAAGAATTTATTTTGAAAATAACAGTCATATAACTTCCAATACTTATTAAGAAAAAACTTTCAGTAAACTTCACCCTCTAAAATATTTTTGAGAATGATTTAATGCCCCTATAGAGGGTGCTAAACACATAAGGGTACAAAATAATTAATTGTGATAATGTATGAGTATTATTGTGAACTACGAAATAAAATAATTTTAATTATGTTCTTCATTGTTTTATTTATATTTTCCTAATCATTAATCGATCTCCCGAGCCTTGTCCCAACTATATTGGGGTCGGCTTCCAGTCTAACCGGATTTAGTTGAGTACCAGTGTTTTACAAGGCGCGACCGCCTATCTGACCTCCTCAACCCAGTTACCCGGGCAACCCAATACCCCTTTTTTAGACTGTCTTCTGACTACCCGTAACGACGCCGGGAACTACAGTTTAACGTGCCATCCGAAACACAGTCATTGGTGTCCAAGAAATACTTAGAAAGTACATACAAACTTAGAAAAGTTGCATTGGTACTTGCCTGACCTAGAATCGAACCCACGCACTCATTATTTACCTATGTTTCCTAATTATTGATAAAATAGCATCCAGACGTAATATTTGACCTGAAACTGAAAGAAATCGGCCAGCTGCGCAGAACATATTACTTATAGTGCACGCACATTCGCGCAGATACAGGTGCACTCCATAGTCCGATGGGATGGACATCCGACACCACCGGAGAGAGATCACAAGCAGGACCGACATTTACGTGATCTCCTACGCGGGAGAAAAAGCCGATTTATCGAAGATCTTCTTTATTAAATCAATATTACAAAATAATATATGTATGTATATATTTATTTTCGTTTCTTAAAAGTCTAAGGGCCAGTTTCACAGGTTGCTGATAAGTTCAGATAAAATATTGTTTAAAGGTTCTGCAAACCAATAGACAAACATGTGTTGCTGGGGAGTTTGTTGCGCAACTTCTTCTTCCCAGCAAAAACACATAGGTAGTGGTGAAGGGTGGGCGTTTTGGGGGCTGTCTTTTCTAATATTTGACGTTCAAAAAGTGCTGTTTTACAACCAAGTTTGAATTAATGATTTTGAGTTTGAGTTCCAGATAGTTTATCTGGCAGATAACTTCATACAAATTCTGTTTCATTTTTGTAGATAGTGGCTATCAGTAACCTGTGAAACTGGCCCTAAGTATATTAACATTTTATGATCCTTTACAGGTTCACGATTTTGGTAAAACTTTATCCTCATGTATTTAATTGAATGCAAGGAACAACGTAACGAGGAATATTTTCAGTATTAATCAATAAGTGTTTTCCTTGTATTTCATAGCCGTGATCAATGTACTGTGACTATAAAAAATAATTTTAGTAGGACATGATATTAAAACCTAAAGCTTTGTCCACATCGAAGATATAGGGGGGAGAAATAGCCGCGAATCGCTTCGAGAAAAAATGGTATGGCCGTGCCCGCTTTGCTTGAGACTTGGCTGGTGCACTCCCGTGCCCTCAGATGTGTTAAGTAGTATTACTCGACAACAAATTATGTATGTATAGCTTATTTATATATTTTAGTTTTTAATTCATCCAATTTACAAACTCTGTCCGTCAGTCCCGCTTTCACGCCAAAACGACAGAACCGATTTAAATAAAATTTGGAAAACGCATAATCTAGAGTGTGATAAATAACATAGGCTACTCTTTTTCGTCCCCTTCCCTCGGTTGTTGGAACCGCTAAACACAGCTAGTTACTATACAGGGTGTAAGGGACAGCCCTCCGCTAACAGATAGGGTGCATTCAGTTCCTTATTTTGAATCATATTTCTCTGGAATTATTCTAAGAATTTTTTTAGTTTTTTACCGATGATACCGTATTTTTTTTTCTTTTAACTAACAATTTAATGAACCAGTCTTCTTAGTATGGTACACCTTATTCACCCTATCAATTTGTGGATGGCTGTCCCTTACACACTGTATAACAGCAGTGTAATAATAATGTAATCTGGACTCAAGCTACCAAAAGTATGGCTACCCTACCACTTAAACATATTATTCAGACAATGTTGTCATTAGTGCCTGTAACTTCACTAGACGTCATAAAACATGTTAACAATAGCGTTTGGTGTCACAGTAATTACTTATGTAATAAATGGAGTTAATCTTCAATACACTGGTAAGTCGAACTAAAACACACATATAACACACATTATACACAACACATGGGTCTTACACGCGATGAAAAAATTCATGAAAAGTCAGTCTATCCGTGACCGCGGTCGGTGTAATTCGGTCGAAACGTCGGGAGAAATAGAGGTAGCGTACATGCCTTTATAAAAAAAACATCGCGATTAAGTCCCGTGTGTTGTGTATAATATAAACTAAGGGCCAGTTTCACAGGTTACGGACAGCCACTATCTATCAGAAAAATTAAAAAATGGAACAGAATTTGTATGAAATTATCTACCAGATAAACTATCTGGAACTCATCAGCAACCTGTGAAACTGGCTCTAAAACTTGTAACAATACCGAATTTGCTCGCTTTTCCCCGCGGTTGGTCTACTAGTGCCGAAAAAACTATATTTAACTATATTTTTTAGACTTATCTCTAGATTATAAGTATCCAAACTTTTAGCATGTCATCTCCCGAGCCTTTTCTCAACTATGTTGGGGTCGGCTTCCAGTCTAACCGGATTCAGCTGAGTACCAGTGTTTTACAAGGAGCGACTGCCTATCTGACCTCCTCAACCCAGTTACCCGGGCAACCCAATACCCCTTGGTTAGACTTGCGTCAGACTTATTGGCTTCTGACTACCCGTAACGACTGCCAAGGATGTTCAATGAAATGATTTATAAATATTGGTTAGAATACTTACACTTTGAAACACGCTGATTGCAGATAATCAAGCAATTATGTTCCGTTACAAAGACAAATATAGATCGGACTTCACTGTCAAAAAATACGAGCCCATAGACATTGTACTGGACAATTTCTTCGCTGTGCATGGATGGTAAGTGATAAATATTGATTTACTAAAGATATGGCTAGAAGGGAAGTCACTTGTGAGATGACGGCAGATAGAGAAGGTTGGAAGAAGAATAGATGCTGCGCTGACCTCAAATGGGATACTCAAACTCAAACTCTCAAACTCAAAATCATTTATTCAAACTTGGCTGCAAAACGAACACCCTTCACCCCTTTCCAAGTGTTTTTGCTGGGAAGAAGAAGTGGCGCAACAAACTTCCCAGCAAAAAGCAATACTCAAACCAGCTTAGCTAAGCTTAGAAAGCTGAAGCGTCTAAAATCAGTGAACACACTCTTGTGTCTTTTTTTTGAGGAGATACCATCAAACGCCACTGTGGGTGCAGATGGAAGGAGTGTCAGACTTTTACTGACTAAAATCCACTTTTGTTCATTCTTGAGGTCTTTGTGTGCCAAGGCCGCGGTAACTCTTGCAAACAAACCTGGCTAACACCGAGTGGTATCTTAGTTGGTA
Organism: Heliothis peltigera; assembly: GCA_958496145.1. NCBI lineage: Eukaryota > Metazoa > Arthropoda > Insecta > Lepidoptera > Noctuidae > Heliothis > Heliothis peltigera. The sequence goes on along the minus strand of OY292349.1, from coordinate 3,376,141 downwards.
TGTTTCTTTGTCTATTAGTATGGTATAGCTATAGATAGGCGCCAAGCGTAGATCCAAATTACGATTGACACATATAGGTGTTACCTAGCCACGGGTTTTTATTTTTACTATTCAAATCATCCATGTTTTGTTTACAGGTGCCTGGACCTTCATTACACAGGTCCGGAAAGCGAATTTGTGAAACATATTCATTTTAACGGCAGTAGCGATGCTGTCATCCATGTAAGTACATACCTGAGTTAATATAAAATACGCAAATTCGTTCCCCGTTAACGTGAATGTGCGGGAGATGTTACAACCTCAGAGCCTACAAAAGATAATTATGATGATGATGATGGCATCCAGGCCGATTGTCGGCTACAGCGGCCGTTCTCTTTTATGAAGACCAGCCAGCTGCGCAGGACATATTATAGTGCACAAGCATTCGCGCAGATACAGGTGCACTCTCTATTCCCTCACTCTCATTGTCCGATGGGACGGCAATCCGACACGACCGGAGAGAAATCAGGCGCAGGACCGACATTTACGTGCTCTCCGATGCATGGGTGAATCAATCACCAACTTCCAGACTCCAGGCTGCTTTATGAAAGTTTCTCAAAACCCATCAAGTGATTTCGGCCCGACCCGGGAATTGAACTCGGGACCCCGTGCACAGCAGTCGCGCCTTGTGACTACTAGACCAACGAGGCAGTCCAAAATATATAATATGTCCTGCACAGCTGGCTGATTTCTTTAGAGACAACAGCCGCCATTGCCGACGTTTTCTGGACGACATTATTACTTAAATAAGGCACATCAGTTTAATGCAAGGCATGACAATTTCATTGGTTTCAGGTCCCAAATGTTACGGACGAAATGATTACAAAATGGTGGTGCGTAGTCCTAAGGCCGTACCAACTAGAAACAAAAGCGTACGTGTTTCGTGAAAGCAATTATACAGCATACAATATTGCTTTCAACCTTCACTCAAATGATACAAGCCGTACTTCAAGTAAGTTGAGTAACTAAGCCTCATTTAAGTACATACGCTAGCACATCAAACTACCTGAAACATTCATCATCATCGGCCTTTTTTTATCGTCCCACTGTTACACAGGCCTCCTATCACACAGAGGGAGATTGAGCGTTACTCACCACGCTTGGAGAAACGAAACCAATATGCTTCAGCGATAAAGTTGAAAATCTATTAAGGGAGATCTAGCGCTGTTTACTGAGATAAAGTTGGGCTCTAGTGTGATGGATTAGGAGAACTATAAAAATTAAGTTTTTTTTAAATAACCATCGTGTTATCACCAGGGGACTAACACATGAGTATAGAAGGCCTCTCATCCCTCCTATAATGTCTCTAACACCTGAATCGGTGTGGTTACTATATCTCAATATAAGTTTCGCTTTAGAAAATTTCATTTCATCTTTTGCTCAACCTAAAGAGCAGCTCGTGGCTAAGTAACAGCTGGGTGGACCGGTCATGAGGCATAGAGGCACCAGTGACCATCTCGTGACGAGTTTCTCCGTGTTACGGAAGGAACGTTATATTGGTGGGTCGCGGCTGTTATTTCAGTCCTTACGGGTAGTCAGAATCCAGAAAGTCTGACAAAAATTATGCTTAGGTATCTGGGTTGAAGATGTCAGACAGGCAGTCGTTCCCTATACAACACTAATACGCTAGTACCCAAGTTTTCACGAAATAAATTATCTTTTACTATCCGTTTCGACTGGAAGCCGACCTCAACATAATTGGTAAAAGGCTTGGCAGATGATGATTTGCTAAACCCAACCAAACTAACCCAATGTTTGAAGAATTCCGATTAAAAGTAACTGCAGCAATAATTTTGTGTTTCAGGAGTGTTAGACCCGACGGATTACAATTCAATATACTTTACATTAGGGGCGATTGTACTGACAATAATATTCTTTTGGGTTGCAATTATTTTTTTAAGAAAACGTGATCAACCTAAGACTGAGTTTCAAATACAGAGGCCGAATGTAAGTATTTTTTTTATGAGAAGGCTTGAAGAGTTCTGTGCTAGTAAGAAATGCCTCAAAGGTCTAGTAAATAATTAGCGTGTTGAAAAAGTTAAAAATCTTCATAATCATCATCTCGGCATCATACCTGTTGGAAGCGACCTGCATCCGACGTCTTCCGGCGACCTTTATAAGGTCGTCTGTCCATCTTGTGTGGTGGACGTCCTACGCTGCGCTTGCTGGTCCGTTAAAAGTATGGGATTCTAATTAGATATCGGTCCGGGTTCCCTCAAGATGTCTTCCTTCACCTTTACTCAGTCATTGGTGTCTAAGATATATTTGGAGAGTACATAAAACTTAGAATAGTTACTTAAGTACTTGCCTAGAATCGAAACCACCTACTGGTAATGGAGAGACTGGTGCATTTTTTAATTTCGTTTTTTTGCTCAACCTCGAGAGGAGCTCGTGAATAAGCAACTGCCCAGGTAACTGGGTTGAGGAGGTCAGACAGGCAGTCCCTCCATGTAAAACACTGGTACTGAACTATATCCGATTAAGACTGGAAGCTGACCCCAACATAGTTGGGAAAAGGCTCGGGAGATGACGACTATTTGTTAGATGTTTGCCAGCAATTTAAATTGCACATTAATTAATTATTCCCATTATTTCAGCCTGATCGTTTCTACCTGAACCTGGAAATATTTCGTCGGGAGTATGAGAGGGAACTACAAGCCGAACCAGAATATGAGGAAATTGATTAGGGGACAGGGTGATAGGGGATACAAGTGTTGCTGGAGGGGGCCTCGCGAAGTCCCTTTAAGCGAAAATATTAAGGGCCAGTTTCACAGGTTCCGGACAGCCACTATCTACCAGATGGAACAGAATTTGTATGAAATTATCTGCCAGATAAAATCTGGAACTTATCAGCAACTGGTGAAACTGGCCCTAAGCGTTTTTACTGATGCCTCGCGTCGCGAGAAGCGAGTGCGAGGCCTCGTGGAGTTTTGTAGGTACTGACTGATATGAAAGGCGCCTTGCTTATATTAACATTCAAACTATACTTTATAAATATTTGCGTGTCATGGCAAGTAGCAACAATGGCTTTAAGCACACATAGTTGTATTATCCTACATGCAGCTATGTGTGAGTGCGTTTGTATACTTACATGTGTTTTCTATTATATCTGCACGTATGTAGTTATCAGCGTACCGTTATGAAAGAAATAAAATGTTGTTCTTTTTCAAATGTCTTTTACTTTAGATTAAATACAACTTAAAAGATTAACTTCAGTTCGTGTATGGTCCTTTTGTCCTAGAATCTGGAAATAGTAAAATATTGTGTTATGTCCATCTTCTGCCAGGAGGTAAATACTGCCCTCATTCACGTCTGCATAAATGCGTAGAATCGACTTCAAAAGTTGCGGCAGCAAACGTATCAAGTCGTGCAAGCTTCAAACCACAAAATGGTACTAGTGATGCCATCTAGCGAAACCTGCGAAAAGTAATTACCGTACCGTACCGAACCAGCCAAAATTAGGGTAAGTTAGCCTTTTCTGTTAATTTTTTTTTTTCTTGCTGTATTCCGCTAATAAGCTGTCGTTATCTATACTAAAACGTTATTAGAATTTTACATCATTACCGCACAACTCCATCACGAACACCAGATGGAGTTGTCGTCAAAAAGAAAATGCTAAGCGCCTACAACAGCGACAGTGCGAGCGCGCGAGCAATTTAGGAAAATACTTTTGATAAAGATAGATGGCGCTACCAGTAATATAAAATCGCAAAGAAAAGGACTTTTAGACTAATCTTACAAATCCGAAATTGAATGAGATTTGTATGTATTCAATGTTAAGAAAGTTTATAAGGATGTGTGAATGATTGTCGGTATGTTTGTTAGTACTTCACGCTAAAACTACGTTTTGATGAAACTTAGCAGTAATACAACTTATAAACTTGTGCAGGCTTCCCTCTACTTCCTTTCCTTTCCATCCTTTTGCGGGAGGTAGCTCTCTCGGGACATGGGTGAAACCGCTTGCGAGTTAAGTATAACATAACAATAATATGTACATACATCGTTAGTACAAAAAAAATCCTAGGCAGATATCTACTACGAGAGTATTATAAAATCTGTGTATCTACTTTGCATAAAGTAGGTACCAAGGTAGGTCGTACCAATTCTAGACCTGCCAGTCATAAAATGCTTCATTTTTATCGGCTTGATATATCATACTGGGGCTGAACATGATCTTTGAGATGAGATATGTATTCCTATTTCCTTATCGAGGTGACTAATATTTTAGACTTTAAAGTAGAATGTTACCTAATGTTTTAGATTCCGTACAGACGCCAGCACGTCAAGCTATCTACCCGAAAGTGTAAAATTTTCCCAATCAACTTTGAACATCATGTGTCGGTGATAAAGTTGAAAATCTATTAAGGAAGTTTGACAGATTTTAGTAGCTTGATGTGCTGGCGTCTGTAGAAAATATTAACTAAGTATTGTGTACCTTTGACTTAGGTATCCATATTACTATACATACATTTTTCAGTTTATTAATTCTTAAGGTGGTGGTAATCTATACCTGCCTGACCTGGAATCGAACCCACCTAGCATGGAAATAGTTATTGCAGTCATGGTGTGAATTCAAATTACTGAAATTAACATGACTGTCAACGTCATCGCCCAGTTCCATCGGAACCTAGTTTTTAATTCTTTTTTAATTAATGTATACTACAGAAAGATGTTTCTAACTAAGAACTAGTCCTTATATGGAGTGGGCTAAACATAATTATAATAGACACTTCATCCACATTGACTCGTATTTTTTAAATGATATGTGTATTTGCATTATACCTCAAAATTTAATATAAAAGCAATTATAAATTAACACAATAACATTCGCGCAAGCGTATCCACATTACAATATTTTGTTCGAATCGCATTCAAAGAAAAGAGACAAAATATTATTTTTAATAATTCGAATAAACCAAAAGTATGTATATTCCTAAACAAATTTTGCCCACTCGAGACTTTCGGATTCAGTCGTCTTATACGATCGAATAGTGTTGGAAATATGAAAAATTACAATCGATTATTTTACGTATTGCTATAGAAATAAAGTGTAGTTTAGTTTGGGGTTATTTGACGGCTGGTGTCGGCCGCCATTTTCCACAATGGCCGTCAGAAACGCGACATCTATGCAGAGTTTAGTGTCATCGCGAGCGTGCGTAGCTTGGGTCGTGCGTGTTTTTATCAGCAGCAGTATATTGTTTGCACCCTTTGTATAAAGAAATGTGACACGAAAAATTGCTCGGTGTAGTCATAATTCATACTTATCTTTCGTGTTGTAACGGAAAAAGTTTATTTATTATAAATCGTGTCGTGCCGTATTTTATTGGCCCGCTACACAGTAAAATAATGAATTTAACACGCCGCCGCAGTCTTGTATTTGAATTGTCGTGAGCCTTGTTGTGGGATCGATTTTTAGGTGTTATTAATGAAATTACGGAGGTGCTCGCGAGTGATATTGTTACATAAAGAACCCGTTCTAAAACACTCCCGTTACACTTGTGTCCTGTCTCGTTCGAGCTGTGGAGCGCTTATAATCGATATAAGTTAATAAAAAATGCATATTTTCCCCATGGTTTCATAAAGGATCGGGTCAATACAGTGCCGGCTTGAACGGCGTTACGAATGTTGTTGATTCGTGTACATAATGTGCTATTGTTGATGACTGCAGTGCGACCGATTTATTTAGTCCTGAAGTGATGGTGATTATGAAAAGAGACTTAGAGTTTTGTTATGCCACCAGGTTTTCTACTTTAAAAGGTTAGTAAACAATCCCTTTTTTTTCGTCTTAACCACAGTGGTTTTTGAAAAAACACAAAGAATATTCCTCGACCTCTAAAAAACACTTTGATTTAGTCCTTGACCTAATGGCGGGAATTAATTTTGTTTCAAATTCTAGACCCTTAAAAAATATTAACAAATAGGCAGTTTACGGTATTACCTGTGCTTTGGCAGAATAATACCACTATCATGACTAACGATACGACACAGGTAGAAAAAAAATATTTCGTATCTGGAATGTTCAATAAATACCTATAATGACAATGAAAATTTTCAATCAATTTGTTTTTGTTATTAAAAGAATCTTTCAAAATCATGTTCAGAATAGATTTTTGATTTACCTTTTACTGAACAGTGCAGTGAAGCACACAACATCAATCAATGTACTTATAATAATTTTTGAGTTTAATTCAAATTGATTGATGATAAGAACATAGAACATTTATTTGAAACCTTAAGCAAGTTTTTAGACTAGTGATGAATGCATTATGCAATAGTACTATTAAAATATAAAATTCCTTACCAGAATCCCTGTAGTTTTAATTAAATGTATAATGACTGGAAATATCATAAAAAATCAGAATAATGACTCAGTCAACCACAATATGTGTCTGTATCAATACAGAAAACAAAATGAAGAATCACTTTTTAAATATAGAATCCCTTAGTTTGAATTTTATTATGATCAGCCAGGATTTTGAAAAATGTATGTACAAATAATATTTATGACCTACATGGTTGGTTATGGTAAAATTAATGTTTGATATTAAAGTTCATTTATTGCTTGCTATCTGCTACATCCAAAATTATTGTTAAATATTATTTAATTTTCTCTGCAATAAATGTTCATTCTAATTACCTCTGAATACGTAGGCAGGTATGATTATTTGACAATGCTCATAAAATTGTTGCTTGATAGAACTGTCTCATTGATCTAGTAGTTGCCTAGCGTGACTGCTGTGCTTAGAGTCTCAGTTTAGATTCCTGGTTTACGCTGCAAATGCTTTGAAAGTTTAAAGAAACTCATATAACAGCCTGAGTCTGGAATTAGGTAATTGATCACCTGCAATTTGGGGCTATCCTGTCACGGTTGCCATGCAATGTGGGGGATGATGAGACATGTTGACTTGCCTAAGGCGTATATTATACTGTTAAACATAAACTTAATACTAAGTACATGTATGGAGGATTGGCTTACAACCAACACACCTATGCATCAGAGAATAGGTATAGAAATGTTGGTACTCTGCCTAATCTCTCTCCGGTTATGTTGCATTGCTGTCCCTTCTAGCTATAAGAGTGAGGGAATAGAGAGTACTCCTGTGTCCATGCCTATTTGTCCACCATAATAATGTCTTGCACAGGTGTTTGATCTTCTTAGAGGATACAGTCACAGTGGGGCAGATAATCACTTTGGACAGCATTAGATTATTTACCACTGTCTACGATTCTCATCACTGGCCTAGATTTCTCTAAAATTATTATTGTGAACTTCAATAAATAAAGTATCTAAATCAATTGTGGCATTCACATTGTATGTTGGGAAACCGGTGATCCTGATAGATACTATTATTGATTCAAATTAAAACTATACTTTATCAAATTCATTTTGTAGAGCATCTTAAAATAATGACAGTTTGACTTATCATTTTGAAACAATAATTGTTTTAATTCTTTTTTATTGATAACTAGCAGCGGTTTCACTCGCGTTACGAGCACCTATCCAGGTGCGCGGAGTTGTTCTAAAAACTTTTTATCCAAAAAGTAGCCTATAGCCTTCCTTGATAAATGGGCTATTTAACACTAAAATAATTTTTCAAATCGGCCTGTAGTTATGGAGATTAGCATGTTCAACCAAACACACAAATTAGTATTGATATATAATCGAAATAAGTATACAGCTTGATGTGACAAATCTGTGACGTCATAGTTTATGTTTTCATACAAATTGCATAGAGAGTAACCATTTTTGACAGTTCAATAAAAGTATTGAAGTTGACTAGTTGTCAACTACCATATTTATACCCATTAGAAGCTAGGATGGGCAGCCAGTGTGTGATAAAATAAAGTAGTTAGAAAGCACCAGCCAAGTTAGGAACCTATGTACCGGGGATACAGTCAACCAGTTCTGAGAAACAGGTTCTTATTGCAATGTTGAATGATACTATAGTCTATGGTTACATGTGGCTCTGTCTAGTTCTACTTTATGGTCAGGTATTCGAGTTATTTAATATATTTTATATTATTCAAGCTATTACAATCTGTCAAATTTCTTTAATAGATTTTCAACTTTTTCGTTGAAGGATATGGTTCAGAGTTGATTGGGAATAGCTACTTGACAGTTTCGGGTAGCTTGATGTGCTGGTATCTGTACGTATAACCTAGCCTGTAGCAATCTTCCCATTAACTTGGTACAGTCATTCCCTATCAATTTTGAACTATATAATGCTTTAGCGATAAAGATGAAAATTTGTTAAGTAAATTTGACAGATTGTAGTAGCTTGATGTGCCGTCTGTTCATTGTACAAGTAACGCCGCAGGCTAATAGTACTCGATAAAGCACAGTAAATTGAACTGCAACGGTTTTAATTGGTATAAACATGGATTGCGTTTCGTTTCGTCTAAATCCGTAGTACCTACTTGGTAAGTCGGAACGCATTAGCGTTGTCTCTGGTTACCAGATTTCCCTGTGTGCATCCGAACGTCGAAATTTGAAGTTTTCTATCGAACTGGTTTTGAATTCTTGGAACGCATTAAAATAATACGGCTTGTGGTGTATTTGTTTTTTTTTTATATTTTACTAATTGTATAGACGCGAGCACATTACAATCTATCAAATTTCCTTAATACATTTTCTATTCAAGTTAAAAGTTGAATAAAATAAAAATACATTTTCGGATAGCTTGATGAGCTGGCGTAATTTTAATAGCAAACTGCAATTATTAATAGTTGATACCTATACTAAATTAAGAACCTCCCTATAAAAGAAAATTGGTTCTGAACGCCATATATTTTAAATACGGTAAATCGACAGAAATAACTTGGATAATTTTAAATTTTAGAGAAATAATTATTAACTATATATGTACATAAATTGTCAATATTAGGCTAAGCTGTGATTAAATTAACGCTCTCTGTGTGAGAGGTGGCATGTGCCCAGCAGTGGGACAAAGGCTGATAATGATGATGAGGCTACGCTACTGCTCCTACTTCCTACTAATATTAAAAATGAGAAAATTTGTATGTTTGTTTATTACTCTTTCACCAGGGTTAAGCTTTTAGCCTCCCTCAATAAACAAGCTTCTAACACTGAAAGAATGTTTCAAATCGGCTCAGTAGTTTCCGAGAAAAGCGCGTTCAAGCAAACAAACAAACTCTTCAAGCTTTATAATATTCATGTTCTTGTGTATATTTTAGTATCTGTGTACTAGTATTGTTATCAAAGAACTAATTAACCTGCTAACCCATTTCGCTTGAGATACGCTGGTTTCCCACGCGTTGTGTCAATAAAGTGCAATACTGCAGACGATATGTCGCTATTAGTAAAATAATACAAGTAACAATTTGTTTGTTATATAAATAATGTTGTTGTTGGCATCCAGGCCGATTATCGGCTACGGCGGCCTTTCTCTTTTAAAGAAATCAGCCAGCTGTGCAGGACATATTATAGCGCACAAGCATTCGCGCAGATACAGGGGCACTCTCTATTCCCTCACTCTCGTAGTCCGATGGGACGGCAATCCGACACGACCGGAGAGAGATCAGGCGCAGGACCGACATTTACGTGCTCCGATGCACGGGTGAATCAATCACCAACTTCCAGACTCCAGGCTGCTTAATGAAAGTTTCTCAAAACCTACAAAGCGATTTCGGCCCGACCCGGGAATCGAACCCGAGTTCCCGTGCATAGCAGTCGCGCCTTGCGGCTACTAGACCAATGAGGTAGTCATAAAACAAGTAATAATTTGTTTGTTATAAGTAATAATAAGTTGACCTTTCAGTTTGTCTCAGTGTTTCTTTTAAGGAAGTCAGTTAGGAAATGCCGATCTCATCTCGTTTTTTATTAAAAATGTGTGTAAAAGTGTTGATTTCAACCTATTTGCAAAATAAATATCATTTTCACTTTCACTTCCCAAATTAAATAATTGATATTTTTAGCCCTGGTATCTGGGCTGAGGAGGTCAAGATAGGTAGTCGCTCCACCCAAAACACTGGTACTCAGCTGCATCCGTTTAGACTGGAAGCTAACCCCAACATTGTTGGGAAAAGGCTAGCCTGATGATTGTCGTAAAGACGACAGCAAATCAAGCCACTATAACTGTCCCAGCAAAAACACATAGGAAGTGGTGAAGGTTGGGCGTTTTGGGGGCTGTCTTTTACAATTTTTGACGTTCAATAAGTGCTGTTTTACAGTCAAGTTTGAATAAATGATTTTGAGTTTGAGGTTGTCAAATTTCCTTAATAGAATTTCAACTTTATCGCTGAAACGTATGGTTCAAAGTTGATCGAAACATTTGTCAATTTCTAGCTTCTTCTAGGTAGCTTTACGTGCTGGCGTCTGTACATAGGTAATCACTCGATTATTCAACCTGTCGTCAACCATAGATAATACATGGTTATTTTTGGATTCATAATAATTTATAAGAATAGGACAAACCTATTATAATATTTATCGATTATTTTATTTCTGTAATAACATAAGCGTGCGTGTGTCAAGCAAGCGGCTTATAAAATGTTTACGGCTATTCTTTACAATTCTATTTATGGCATGTTTTGTCTATGGCACGGAGTTATGATAGCAGTTATTGTAACCTACTTTTGTTGCTGATAGATTCGCCTATGTATACTGTAGTTTGTTAATAATAGACTAATAGACGAGAGGTTTTTGTTTTCGTAAATATTTTTAGTTTTTTGGGAGATGCGTTTTCAAACTCCAACTATGTATGTAGTTCATTCATATTAGGCTGATAAATCGGTACTTTTTGAACGTCAAACAAAAAACAGCCCCCAAAACGCCCACCCTTCACCACTTCGTATGTGTTCTGGCTGGGAAGAAGTGGTGCAACAAATTCCCTGTTAGGTTTGAAGAATCAGATTATAAAACAAGACCAATCTCAAATTATTTGAGAGAAATAAACAAAATTCAGTCATGATAATAATTATAATATTTACACTATTTTAAGTCCAAAAACTATTACTATTTTTCACTTAAGAAAAAAAAATCTGGAAGCCGACTCCAACATAGTTAGGAAAAGGCTCGGGAGATGATGACTGTTTTAAGTCCATAATATGTTTGGATAATGATATAGACAATTTTTGTGAACGTCATGATAAAATCTCTAATTTCATACCCGTATTGCAAAAAAACAATAGAATTTTTTATTTATGCCATGGTACAGTCACCATCTTGTTTTTTTAATGACGTCACATATCTAAGAACAGTTCGGAAAACAAGAGAAATCCAAAAATACACAACGACTATAACCATCTAAAACAATAAAGGATATAACAATAAACGCGCGAAAAACATAACCCCTTTTTGGCAGTCGGTTAATTAAATGAAAATTTGATCCATTTTCGTCATTGTCATCTCTTCAAGCCATTCATTGCGGAACGTCCTCAACGTAGTACAGTCGAGCACATAATTGCAGCAATTTGCTCCAATCGCCCACTAATTACCGGTGTACCATTGCCCCTGACTGTACTTGCTAACTACCCGCAATCGAGATGGTGCTTAAATTAACTATGCCTTTATAATGTTTAACTGTTCGTGACTTCTTTGAAAACAATATCGTACAATTATGTATTATATATATAATATTCCTCACACATTCACACAACGTCATCTAGTCCCAAACTAAGCAGAGCTTGTACTATGGGTACTAGACAACTGATAAACGTACTTATATACTTTTCTTTTGTGACTAAGTCAAAACCATCGGTCAAAACCTTAACTAAATCTTAAATGTTTGACTAATGCGGGAATCGGCTCGGCAGGCAGGTTTTGTTACTGCTACGCTATTTGGTCGTCGTTCGTCATCATGTATAATTGTAATGTATCGTTGTCTGATAGCGTAATGTAAAAGGAATTATCATCTCCCAAGCCTTTTCCCAAGCTGTCGTTGGGGACGGCTTCCAGTGTTTACCATGCACCATATTATTCTATAAATATAACTCGTCATAACAAGAAGGTCGCCCATCCAAGGACAGACTGCGCCAAGCGTTGCTTAACCTTATGTTCGATCGTCAATTAGCCACGAACTTCTACAATAGTCTACAACGAAGTAAACATATAGGCTTTTTCACTTCAGATGTCATGTAGTCTGGATTTGATGGTCAAAGTATCACCTCTCATTATACATATAGGACTTAAAGAACTGACGAAAGATGGTGTTGTAAATACTCTGCCTAGCCCCATCGTCGAAAACGACCGTGACGTCACGTTACCCGCTGCATTATTGGAACGAATTTAACGAGAGTTTTATTATCTTAATACTCCTTTATGGCGCGATATCAAACTTGGAGGAGCTAATAAATGCTTATATAGGAGGCACAGATTTTCCGCTCCCTCCCATCTCCCGTTTATTGAACGGGTAAGTTTTTTTCTGTATAACATGTGTACTTATTATTTCTGGGCATGGAGATGATGATCCAGGCCGAGTGTCGGCTACGGCGGCCGTTCTCTTTTATGGAGATCAGCCAGCGCAGGACATATTATAGTGCACAAGCATTCGCGCAGATACAGGTGCACTCACTATTCACTCACTCTCATAGTCCGATGGGACGGCAATCCGACACGACCGGAGAGAGATCAGGCGCAGGACCAACATTTACGTGCACTCCGATGCACGGGTTAATCAATCACCAACTTCCAGACTCCGGGCTGTTGTATGAAAGTTTCTCAAAACACACAAAACGATTTCGGCTCGACCCGGGATTCGAACCCGTGACCCCGTGCACAGCAGTCGCGCCTTTCGACTACTAAACCAACGAGGCATAGAGATACACAAGGATACATCAGTAGAAGAACCTTGTAAAACACTGGTTCCCAGCTGAATCCGGTTAGACTGGAAGCCGACCCCAACATAGTTGGGAAAAGGCTCGGGAGATGATGATGATAATAGATTAAGGGACTCCCTTTTTTACAGACGCCAGCACATCAAGCTGTCCTTTACTGTCAAATTTTCCCAATCAACTTTGAACCATATGCTTCAGCGATAAAGTTGAAAATCAATTAATTAAATTTGACAGATCGTAGTAGCTTGATGTGCTGAGGTCTGTACCTGTAACCAAAATTGTCATTAAGTTCACTTGCAACCATTAAGTGAACGGTCAATCGTTAAAAGTAAACCAATTTCTTATGCGTTGTGACATTTAAAATGGAAAGTTCTACTTTCGTGACATTATCTTAAAATTTATTAAAATCAATACTAAAGGTTAATCTTTCCACCTGTAGCAATTTCGGTTTGACGTTGTGTAATTACGATTACAGAAATAGTAATACTTTAGCGGTATACCTTTTCACACACGGTCGGTTAGCCCCAAAGTAAGCTATTGAATAGTTTGTGTTATGGATGCCAACAACTGATAAACTACATACACATTATAACACCCAGACCACAGCCAACAAGCATGCTCATCAAACAAATGACGACAATACCGAGAAACGAACCCAGGACCCTCAATTCAGTCCAGGGTCTGCCTGGGCTGCAGGTTGTTCGTAAGAGATACCGAGGCCCTGGTACACAGGGACCTCCAGTAGGAACATAGTGGGTTTTAGTCAGTAAGAGTCTGACACACCCTCCAGCCGCACCCTCGGTGGGAGAGGTCATTTGATGATTTCCCACGAAAAAAAGGACCCTCAACTCGGCAGTCCAGCGTGGATACCTTTGCACCATCGGGGTCGTCGGTCACACTGTAACCGAGAAAGTTTTAGGAAAGGCACAATTTGTAGCCGATATCAGGTGAAATACCTAGTAGTTTCTTAAAAACTTCATTATATCTGGAAAATTCATTCTCTATAACGTATTTCGTGCGATATTGCTATTTCAAGGAATTCCGGCGTCAATTTCAATAGCTTGAAAATTATTAAGTCAATTCCATGACCTCACAGAAACATTGATAAGTAATTAACTCAAACTCAAAATCATTTATTCGAATTAGGCTGATAAATCAGCACTTTTCGAACGTCAAAACAAAAGACAGTCCCTCAAAACGCCCACCCTTCACCACTTCCTATGTGTTTTTCTGGGAAGAAACGGCGCAACAAACTCCCCGGCAACACCGTGTCTGTCTGTTGTGTGAGTGTGTGTAATATAAAGTCCGTAACATCAAAAGCTGGTAAGGGATATTACGTGTCCAGTTTTGACCAAAGGCTGTCCTGTAAGAATGTTATGCACCTAGCACATCTAAGTATTTACCCAAGCAGCAAAATGTGGTCTAGTAATTGTAATAATTTACCTTAAAATATGTACGGAGACCAACTGAACCACAGGCGTTCTTTTTAGTCAACCTTTATGTGGTGCAGAGATAGTATGGTAAGATGGTTAGCCATCCAATGAGCGACCGCGTCAAGCGTTACTTAACCTTATGATCGATCGACCCAAGCCGTTGTAACTTAATCACGAGCGAGATTACATGTTATTAAACAAATACAAAATACAAAAAGAAATAAGTTATACAAAAGACTGCAGTCTTTTGTAATAAGTATCTCTTTATGTGAACCCTGTCGTAAAGTAGAACGCTTACTCACACGAAATCCGACAAAGCATATACACTAGAACGACAAAAACTTTAAAATCTCCGCTCCGATTGCACATTAAACATCTTAAGTGCATACCAAGACATACTCGGGCTCTGCATCAGAGAAGATAAAGATAAAAGGAGAAAAACACGCAAACTTAGAGCCTTGTATGAACTAAACGCCGTTTGCTAGAGGTACGCAAAGAATAAAGAGGTGACACGATATAAAGGGGTCGACTCGAGAGCGCTGCACTCTAGGACCCTTCAAATTATACAGGTGAGCGGGTAGGGTAGAAGTGATGTCGATATTTCTTTTTGGTTTGAAAACTGTTTTGAAATTAACGGGTTATTTATTTTTATATTATAATGTAAAGTTTAATGAAGTCGTGGTGGCCTAGTGGTTAAAGGCTGGTGATTCTCAAGTATGAGTGTGTGGGTTCGATTCCAGGTCAGGCAATTACCAATGCAACATTTCTAATTTATATGTAGTTTCTAAGTATATCTTGGATACCAATGACTGATTGAAGGTGAAGGAAAACATCTCGAGGAAACCCGGACTATAAAGTTTGAAATCACCAACCCGCATTGAGCAAGCGTGGCTCTCTATGTGCGAGGAGGCCTGTGCCCAGCAGTGGGACGATAAAAAGGCTGATGATGATGATGATGAAACGCAGAATATTTATGGAAACTACTGAACTATGTCACGCAAAACCAAAAATCATATTTTATTTTAATTTCAATTTTGAAATCTAATCTGAAATATTACCTGTTTATATACATCAATTATTAAATTATCGTGCCTAATTAAATAAGATTTAAATATCGCCATTTTTTTCGATAGATACATAATATTTATCGATACGTGAACTCTCCAACCCTATGCCTCTTGACTCCCGTTGAGCGGTAGCAAGATTTTTCTGCTTACATCGCTTAAAAAAAAGGAAAAGGTCACGAGGTCGCGATGTTTCGGCATCCCCTTGTGGGGGTGGGAATTTATAATTTTTGCTTGCCACCCCCCTTGGCCCCGTTTTAAAACAATCGATTTGGTTGCAGCCAGCTTCGTCATTAGAGGTAGCTTGTCTGTCTGTCAGGAAGCCAAGGCCTGCTAGACCGTAGTATAGTGTGTCGTTTTGTCTGATAAAGATGCATTGTCCACTCAGTGGGTGGAATAATCAATTAATCAGTTTTTTTATTTTTTATTTACTGTATGCGAAAAAATGGAAATAAAAACCTGTCACGGGATTGGATGTCACGCTAAAACTGCTGACCGCAATATATATTTGGTAAAAGAAGGCCAAAGGCTTGTTATTAATTTTTTTATCTAAATCTTCATTTAAACATCATTTCTTAAGAATACGAGTACAACTGTAAGTTTCAGATATGTAGTATAACAATAAATACTTATCTATACTAATATTATAAAGCTGAATAGTTTGTTTGAACGCGCTAATCTCAGGAACTACTGGTTCGATTTGAAAAATTATTTCAGTGTTAGATAGCCCATTTATCGAGGAAGGCTATAGGCTATATACCATCATGCTAAGACACACGGGAGCGGAGCAGTAACCAAAGAT
The DNA here is from genome assembly GCA_958496145.1 of Heliothis peltigera. Classification (NCBI taxonomy): domain Eukaryota; kingdom Metazoa; phylum Arthropoda; class Insecta; order Lepidoptera; family Noctuidae; genus Heliothis; species Heliothis peltigera. The sequence goes on along the minus strand of OY292349.1, from coordinate 3,360,008 downwards.
GCGAGTGCAACCGTTGGGGACAGCTAGTATTCTTATAATTCAAACGACAAATAGTCTGACAACCAGTCTTTCCAAGGGGTATCGTGTTGCCCAAGCAACTGGGTTGAGTAAGTCAGATAAGCGATCGCTCCACGTAAAACACTGGAACTCAGCTGCCTCCAGTCAGACTGAAAGCAAACCTCAACAGAACTTGGAAAAACGCTAGGCAGGTGTAATTACAATATATTCTATATCTATATCTATATCTATATATCTATATCTATATCTATATACTATTATAAAGGCGAAAGTTTGTAAGTATGGATGTATGGATGTATGGATGTTTGTTACTCTTTCACGTAAAAACTACTGAATAGATTTGAATGAAACTTTACCACAATATAGCTTATACATCAGAATAACATATAGGCTACTTTTTATCCGGGTATGGAAAGTACTTCCCTCAGAAAGCGGGTGAAACCGCTGGCGGAAGCTAGTTACAATATAAAATAAATACAGTACGTATTTATAAGCGTACAAAACATTTATTTATAGTTCCAAATCAAACTACTATGAAGTTACGAACTCACATTGGGCGCTATATTCTCTCAATCATTTGATTGTTGTTCAATCAAGCTCCTGACCGCACTTATGACTGCAATTGACATCAATGCGTTATTTTAATTCACCTGATTGATTGATGGCTGCATAATAAGTACAGGGATATCTTGGAGGGGGATATATTGACATGATTGATAATAAATGTCTTGGTTTTAAATAATACGTATCTATAGGGGTTTTACGGTGGCTTGCAAATAATGTCTTCAAGACCGATGGTCGGCCATGATGGCTATTCTTTCAAGGAAATCAACAATTTACGCAGGACATATTATAGTGTACAAGCGTTTGCGTAGGCACAGGTGCACTCTCTATTCCCTCACTCTCATAGTCCGATGGGACGGCAATCCGACACGACCGGAGAGAGATCAGGCGCAGGACCGATATTTACGTGCTCTCTGATGCACGGATGTAGCAATCACCAATTTCCAGACTCAGGATTTTTTTGGTTGAAGGCTGGCATTCCAGAGGTCACTAAGACTGGTTTTATCAAAATCGTCTCAGCCGTTTTAAAGCTATAAGCTGTGTCAACATAGGCAAAAATTATAGGCACAAAACAGAAGCTACTATTGATGTGTATTTGGATTGGTAGCATCGCAAAAAGCTGACAACGCGCTATACCTACTTTCTTATCGGGGTACCGCTGACACGTATAGCCTCTTTATATTATTATTTACTTTTTAATAATCCTTTATCTCACTCGTCTAAAAGTAGGATCGTTTACTAAGACAACATTTGTTCAGAAAAAAAAGGAAAAAAATCTTACCAGTTCTATTTTTAACAACGTCAGCAGCTGCGTTCGGTAACTTTTTTGGTTCGAAAAGTGTCAAAACATAACACAAAAAAGTGTCAAAAGTACCGTCCCGCCGTTTCTTGCTTTTGTAATCTGTTTATCTTAAATATTTGGCTTAGCAACACTAAAACAACGCTAAGTTTTTTTATAATAATCCTGGCTAATAATATTTTTATTGTATAGGTATTAGATTCGGCTAGCGGTTTCACCACTTGTGAATTTTGGGAAGCTATATCGGTAAACCGCGAGAAAAACCCAGTATTGTTATTGTTTAGCGAAATGGCCCATAGTATCTACCCACAATAAGTTCCCAAGATATTTGGGGTCGACACGATATTCTTCTTTGCTAGCCGTCATAGTACTAATATCCAATCCCTACTTTATCATGTCATCTTTCAGCAGGCTTAGCATGGCGATTGTATATCATTTCTATTACGAAAAGACAAAGCTTTTTCTGTCAATGTCAACATGTCTTCTGCCCGAGCATGCATGGCGCGACCTGCCAACTCGCATATAATCTCTTGTAGATTTATGTCGATCGAAGAAAAGAAAACTTACTTCAAAAAATGACAAAAGAAATATTACGTCAATCTGTCAGTTTTCTGTCATTATGTCCATTCTCCGGTTAATAAAACTTGTTTCTACGGTTGCCGTGCTATGCCTGCAGGTAATCAATCCATCTCTTCCTTTGTCTTCATCCATCTTAACATTCTCATCTCTGTGACACGCAGTCTTTTCTCAACCCTCTTTTTCAATACCCAACACTGATCCATACAAGACATTACCCTTAAATTTGGTGGAAATTCAAACTAAACTACTCGATATAATGCGAGTTAATTCTCCAATGACAACCGTGAACATCAATTAGCTACTAGCCACTACCTACTAGACTGTGAAGAGTTTTTCTGCCTCAGTCTATTCCCACGTTATAACGAGAATGAGATGAAAAACCGAATCAAATCAAATGCTTTCAACAGCAAAAGGTGAAAAGCCAAGTGTTAAGAATCGGTTAATTTTGTTTGCTTAAAGGTATTTTTATAATAGTAAATAGTCGTGGTGGCCTAGTGGTTAAATAGCCTACCTCTCAAGTATGAGGGCGTGGGTTTGATTCCACTATACTTACCCGACCGGTAAGTACCAATGCAACTTTTCTAAGTTTGTATGTACTTTCTAAGTATATCTTGGACACCATTGACTGTGTTTCGGATGGCACGTTAAACTATAGGTTCCGGTTGTCATTAAACATCCTTGGCAGTCGTTACGGGTAGTCAGAAGCCAGTAAGTCTGACGCCAGTCTAACCAAGGGGCATTGGGTTGCCCGGGTAACTAGGTTGAGGTGGTCAGATAGGCAGTCGCTCCTTGTAGAACACTGGTACTCAGCTAAATCCGGTTAGACTGGAAGCCGACCCCAACATAGTTGGGAAAAAGGCTCGGGAGATGATGTTTGTTTGAATAAATTTTATAGACACAACACACCAACACAGCTTGGGAAAAGGCTAGGCAGATGATGTATGTGAGGAGGTTTCTGTCTCTGGGACTCCATGACAACAAGTAAATAAATAAAATATCCGTATCTAATGATTATATATTAGATTTCAAACTCTTATTAACTAACCCATTAAAAAAAACCTATCAGCGTCCTTCGCTTATCCTTCACTGAACACAGGACTGCCCGCAAACCTCAAACAGACCTCAACAATTACTGGTGTCGGTTAAAAAGAACCCGTTATTTAAATTTAACAGTTACCGCCGTGTTCCGAGAACGAGGCATTAATTCATTCATATTGCCGTCAGACTTCAAACACTAACTAACCGACAAATAAACAGAGGGGACAATGTTATGATTTTGAACCTTCATTTGAACTTTATTCTAAGTAAAGTTATTATTGTCTCTATTCTTGGTAGTTTGGTAGTTTTGGAACTAAGCGATTCCTAATAAAAGAATCTATAATGTATATCTATACATATAATAAAATCGTAGAAAAGTCGAAACTGTATCTACGATTGATATCGAATCCAAAAATATACTTTTTAGAATTTTTGTCTGTTTGTCTGTATGTATGTCCGGGATAATCTCAAAAAGTACTGCATGGGTTTGCTTCAAATTTGGCATGAATATAGCTAAGAGGTCGGGTCAACATATAGGCTACATATATTCACGATTTCACGTGCGGAGGGGCGGTGAAGGTTTAATAACTGCCCACGCGGACGACGTCGCGGTCAACTAGCTAGTTAAAAATAAATCCCTATTTCCCTTGGTCACACCAGAAAAGATATAGAATCGCCATGCTAAGCCTGCAGGCCTCCTTTCACACAAGAGAAGGATATATTTATCTTAACTAAGCTATACTCGTAGGATCCTGATTATTCTTTGAATCAATTTATTAGCCTAACAAACCCACACAATTTACTTTGTTTTACCATCAAATATGAAGCTAATTCACACAATTACACTAACTGAACATCTTGCCATGATGAAAGTCGCCGCCGACTGCAAAAGGCGGGAAAAAGAACAAGATGGCCGCGAACGCATTAATCATTCGCCTGACAGACGCGACGATGTCTCGTGTGTTTTCTTGTTATGTTTTTCCTTCACAACTTTAGGTATTTACAGTTGTTAAGACTATTTATGATTTTAAGCTTTTGTCGGGTGAATATGCTTGTGGTTTTAGTTTTGGTCGGGGTGTTATGAAACGCGGTACTTATCTGACAGTTGGGATCACCATACCCTTCATATTTGACAGTTGTACCAAATATTAAACAAACAAAAGAAAAGAAAATGCGTTTAATTTATAATTGAAGACGCATACATAATAGTACTATAACAAAGGAAAAATAAAGTAATAATCAAAATTGCTTGGTTGAATGTTTGAGTAAGATAAAGGTATTACCCTAAGCAGCAATTTACAGACGCCAGCACATCAACCTACCTCAATCTGTCTGTACATTAACCTCTGCCTTTTTGAGATGGGAAATTATCAAATTGGGAGGAGAAGGGAGTGTCAGACTTCTGACTAAAACACACTTTTGTTCCTTCTGGAGCCCTAAGTGTGCCAGGGCCGCGGTGACTGTTACAAACAATCTCGCAACCCTGGCAGGAACGTCTTTGCTTCATAGCGAGGATATAGCTTATGTAAAAGTATCCCTACTATTCATTATTTAACGGAATAGTTATTTTTAATGAATTTCAACAATATGGGTATCAAATGAAAGGGTTTATTGAGAGAGACTTTAAAAAATAATTTGACGTTATTCTAAATCCAATATGGCGGATTATAAAAGCTTTTTAAAACAAGATTTTACTTTTAATTTATTCTTACTATTTTCCTAAGTTCGTATCTAAAATTAGCAGGCTCAGCATGGCGATTCTTTATCTATTCTATCAAGAAAAGACAAAGCTCTTTCTGTCAATGTCAACTCGCGTATAATCACTTGTGGACTTATGTCGATCGCAGAAAAGAAAAATTTCTTTTCTACGTGTCAAAAGAAATCTTACGTCAATCTGTCACCTATCTGTCATTATGTCCATTCTACGGTAGACAAAACTTGTTTCTACGGTCGCCATGCTAAGCCTGCAAGTCTTTTCAGAGATACATTAATAGGCTACCTTTAATCCGGGCGCGGGATAAATACTTAGTTCCCCCGAAATGCGAGCAAAACCGCGGGCAAGTCTATTCGAAATAAAACATGGCTAAATAAAAATAATCTTAATCCTCATTACATACAGTCTGTGTTTTCCCTCGCCATAGGTTTTAGTTGTACATTAAAGGTTCAGCCAGACTGCCCTACGGCTTAATATGGCTGTCGTCATGTAAAAGCGAACCATTATTATTGTCAATTATAGCGCTATTTTTCTCTCTCATTTATCTTAAAAAAACTTCCAATTGATGTCCCCAAGACATTTTCTAACATGCCTGGTCATTGTAGGTTTGAAAAAAGGTTGTATCTGTATTTTTTTTTCTTTAATATTAGTTTTTACAGTGTCTTCGTTGTTGATAGTTGGCCTTTCTGGGAATTTCGCTCGTCTTGTAGTTATTTAATTAAGATTTGGGACTTTTTAGCTTTAGGCTATGTAGAGGAACTGAGGTTTTTACCAACCTTTTTGATTTCATTAGACCAAAAGAAATAGTTTTTGCGAATGTACTTGTTTGACAAGCTTAGATAATGAAACTACAATTTGGACAGTATAAGAACAGAATATGTACAGAAACCAGCAGATAAACCTATCTCAATCTGTCAAATTGAGAGCAACGCTTAGCACGGTCGGTCCGTGGATGGGTGACCATCTTGTTATGACGAGTTCCCCCGTGTTTCGAAAGGTACATTAAATTGGTGGGTCCCGGCTGTTATTTGTACATATTTGGCAGTCGTTACGGGTAGTCAGAAGACAGAAAGCCTGACAACCAGTCTTGCCAAGGGGTCTCGGGTTGCCCAGGTAACTGGGTTGAGAAGGTCAGACAGGCAGTCGCTCCACGTAAAACACTGGTACTCAGCTGCAACCGGTTAAGACTGGAAGCCGACCCAAACATAGCTTGGGAAAAGACTAGACAGATTATGTTTGTACCTTAAGAGCGAAATTTCAAGTTTAACTAAAATTAAATAAGTTTGATTATTCATTGCTAACTAATTTCTGGCAAAAGCACTCCTCACTCTTATACGAAAAAAAAGTAATTATTTTTTTATATATATTTTTTTTACACCAAATAACAACGGTCGAGCGATCACAGGAAAAGTTTATTTTTCTCGACTCCAGCCAAAAATTAATGAAGTTAGTTCAGCACTAGTGAACCTGGATTAATTATGTAACTTTTTTTTTTGTCTTATTATTTTATATTTTTTAAGTCGTGGTGGCCTAGTGGTTAAAGAGCCTTCCTCTCAAGTATGAGGGCGTGGGTTCGATTCCAGGTCGGGCAAGTACCAATGCAAATTTTCTAAGTTTGTATGTACTTTCTAAGTATATCTTGGACACCAATGACTGTGTTTCGGATGGCACGTTAAACTGTAGGTCCCGGCTGTCATTGAACATCCTTGGCAGTCGTTACGGGTAGTCAGAAGCCAGTAAGTCTGACGCCAGTCTAACCAAGGGGTATTGGGTTGCCCGGGTAACTGGGTTGAGGAGGTCAGATAGGCAGTCGCTCCCTGTAAAACACTGGTACTCAGCTGGATCCGGTTAGACTGGAAGCCGACCCCAACATAGTTGGGAAAAGGCTCGAGAGATGATTTTATATTTTTTAATTTTTCGACTTACGCATCCCACATCTGCCTTGAAGGCATTTAATTTATTTTGTAATTTGTTAAAGAAAATTTCATTGTGCTTCCACTTACTTAAGTTAAGCTTTTTTGTTGTAATTCATTAAGAAATAATGAAAACCAAGTACCTAGGTGTTATTTTGATAATCTTCAAAGATATTTTTAAATCTAATACTGGCTTTATCAGCTTAGATTAGGATTTCTACTAAGACGTTTTTCTTTTTAATAAAACTGGGAAAATATTTTTTGTAAGGAATGCTTTTATTCGAAATGAATTATGTATAGATTTTTTTTTTGAGATCGATTGATGAATTTGAGATGTCATTTTATTCTCTGATAGTCATTGAGTAATTTGAAGTCGTTTTTGAGTTTAACCCTTAAAACAAAAGAGAAATTAAATTTGAAAAAAATACCGGATTAATTGACTTACTGAGCACAAATTAAGGAATATAATATCCCTCACACATTCACACAACGTCATCTAGTCCCAAACTAAGCAGAGCTTGTACTATGGGTGCTAGACAACTGATAAACATACTTATATACTTTTCTTTTGTAATGCATGCATTTTATTAAAAACACCCATACTAAGTCAAACACCTATGCATGTTCATGCACACAAATGTTTTACTTATACGGGAATCGAACCCGCAACCGCCAGCGTGGCAGACACATACAGTAACTACCTACTACACCATCTTCATATTTTACGCTTTGTTTAACATTTAATTTCGCTGTGATTTCGTAAAATGCTTCTTGGTTCCCTCGCGTTGCCCGCGGGCACGGCAGACGGAACAAAAATGCAATAATTACTTACTGCATTAATCCATCCAGGGGTTTGGAGGAGGGGAGTCCTCGAGTAGTGGTGAAGTATGAAATATGGTCTAACATATTTTGTGTGTGTTACTTACATATGTGTGTGTTTTTCACGAGAGTATTACACTTACGTCGTGGTGACCTAGTGGTTAAAGCATCAGCCTCTCAAGTGTATGTGCGCGGGTTCGAGAACCTATGTAACTTTTCTAAGTTATATGTACTTTCTAAGTATATCTTGGACACCAATGACTGATTAAAAGGTGAAGGAAAACATCTCGAGGAAACCTGGACTTTAAAGACTCAAATCACCAACCCGCATTGAGCAAGCGTGGTGATTATCGCTCAATCCTTCTCAATGTGAGATGAGGCCTGTGCCCAGCAGTGGGACGATAAGAGGCTGATGATGATCTACACTTATATTATGTTGCGTAGTGTACACATTATCTTAACAAAACAGCAAATAACTTTTTTTTCCGGTTAGATATTACGAAACTTTGACATTAAATTTAGAAAAAGAATTGAAAATCTATAGAAAAATTCAATAAAAACACGATAACACAAAAATCGGGATCCGAACACACTGTGCGAGCGACAAAAAACCCGTCGCGTGGTTTCAGATGTCATCATTTGTTCCTACCTGTATAGTCGTCATTTGTTTGAGCGTGCGCACTGAGCGTTGCCGCCCTGAATAACCATTGTTACAGTCAGTTACTGCAGACTTAGCATGGCGATTCTATATATATTCTATCAAGAAAAGACAAAGCTCTTTCTGTCAATGTCAACATGTCTTCTGCCCGAGCATGGCGCGACCTGTCAACTCGCATATAATCACTTGTAGAATTATGTCGATCGAAGAAAAGAAACGTTTCTTTAAAAAATGTCAAAAGAAATATTACGTCAATCTGTCACTTTTCTGTCATTATAAACTGAACTATCTTGTCGTGAACTCGTCACGACAAGATGGTCACCCATAATCGAACCGCGACTTGCCAAGCGTTGTATAGCTTATGATCGATCGATCCGTGCGGCATAGTAAACACATAGTAATTATTAATTGAAAAACAAAATGCTAAGATTACCTTTTCCATATTTGGAACACCATACAGGTATACCAAGCAAGGACCCTTAATGGGTCCAAAAAGGATCTTATTATATTCCGGTCCTTATTAGCAAATCTTTGACGTATTCGCCAGCCCTGTGATCTCCTAGCGTTGTCATTAACGTCACTTGGGGCAAGTAACCCGATACCACTCTAATGCACTGTCCACGTATGGGGGATAATGGGCATAATTCACCCCTTATTGTTAACGCTATGAGTTTGATTATGAAGTATAAGCCGTGGGTTAGGTTAGATTAATCAATAACCAGATTTTTGATGCTGAGGAACTTTTAGTTTTAACTTGAGCAGACTGCGGCCAATTCAAACAATTTTTTTTAAATTAGGGTGATAAATCAGCAGTTTTGGTACGCCCTTGACCACTTCCTATGTATTTTTGCTGGGAATTGGAGGGTCTTTATTGTCGTCTTTTCTCTTTCCTTTTGATGTTTCTATTCTAGAATGCGCTTGATATGTATGTTCACACTATGCTCCTACTTTTGATTGTCCTCCGTTGAAATACTTTTCTATGACCATGAAAAATACTACGAGACACGTTTTTTTCTGCCTGGACTGCGGGTTGTTCGTAAGAGTTACCGTGGCCCTGGCACACAGGGACCTCCAGAAGGAACATAGTGGGTTTTAGTCAGTAATCTAAGGGTCTGACATTCCCTCCAGCTGCACCCTCAGAGGTAGGGATCATTTGATGATTTCCTACTAAAAAAAGACGTTTTGTAAGCTATTAGAATAATGAAAATTCTTGATAAAACTAAGAATCAACTCTAGCTTATTTTTTCTCTTTTTTTAACGTGGAAAATCATCAAATGACCCCTGCGTTGTAGCTGGAGGGAGTTTCAGACTTTTACAGGCTAAAACCCACAATGTTCCGTCTGAAGGTCTTTGTGTGCCAGGGTCGCGGTAACTCTTGCGAACAACACGCAGCCCCGGCAGGCTTTGTAACTATATATTCTGTCCTTGGTTTCAAAAACGACAAATGGAAGAACTGCCAAAATCATTGCATTATCAGTATACACCAGTCAAAAGTCATTTTGATAAGTTTTGACCCACAGTGTCAAAATAATTCCACAGCACCATTTGAAAATGTTGATGAATTTATTTTAATACGTTCTTTGCAAATTTAATCATGTGGGAGACCTTTAACACTAGATTAAAAAATAAACTGGACAAGTGCGAATCGGACTTGTTCAACGAGGGTTCCGTGTATAGGATCACTATAAATAGTACCTACAGGAATCGAACGTATACAAAACCAGTTTGTCTTGAACTCGCTTTTTATGGTCTTTCTACAAATTGAACGGTCAGCTTATACTAGTTTTGTATAGCTTGATGTAATAGCTTTATATAACTGCCTCGTTGGTCTAGTCTAGTCTCGGGTTCGATTCCCGGGTCGGTCGCTTTGTGGGTTTTGAGAAACTTTCATAAAGCAGCCCGCAGTCTGGCAGCTGGTGATTGATTCACCCGTGCATCGGAGAACACGTAAATGTCGGTCCTGCGCCTGATCTCTCTCCGGTCGTGTCGGATGTCCGTCCCATCGGACTATGCGAGTGAGGGAATAGAGAGTGTACCTGTATCTGCGCGAATGCTCGAGCACTATAATATGTCCTGCGCAGCTGGCTGATCTCCTTAGAGAGAACGGCCGCCGTAGCCGACAATCGGCCTGGAAGCCATAGCTTGATGTGTACTATGATTTTTTTATATTTCTCATTACGTATAATGTGTTGTAAAAACATGTGTAATAATTTTGCTATGTCGTCCATATCAAGCCCTATTTCAAATTCCTTAACCTAGTACTACAAATAGTTTTTCAATTTTCTTCTTCTCCTTGTAATCTTGAAACGGTCATAACAAATTGACGGACAGACAGCAATGTGATTTTATAAGGGTTCTGCTTTTTCCTCTTGAGGTTCGGAACCCTAAAAAGATATCAAGTTTTGGTTCGAATTTACTTAAAATAGGATGTATATTGATTTTAATTTTAATGTGGAGTTTCATCTTAGTAGTATAACATAACTAATACCAGCTTCTCTTTTATTTTCAGATCGCGTATCGACCCGCGAATGATTTCAAAATCAGAAAAGTTTAAATCTACATCAAAAACTCGACCTACGAATAGAATATTAAATGTAATATCAGTATTATGTAATATCGAGTGTTAAGTTTAGCTAGTCGGCCATCTTGTGTTGCTATGGGTGCCATTTTGAATATGTTTCGAGTGAATATGGGAGTGGTGATCGCCAGAATCTGCTTGCTGCTAATGTTGGCTGTTTATTCTTCTTATGGTGAGTTCTTTTTTTTAATTATTCCATAATACTTGAAACATTAAATTCTTAGGGCCTATTTCGCCAGCTACGAATAAGTTCCAGTTAGTTTATTTGTTCCACTTTTGAATTTATTCGGTAGATAGTGGCTATTGGGTCATTGTGAACGAATCTGGACCTTAGAATGATATTTTATGGTACAGCTGCCAGAACATCATGCTACTACAGTCTGTCAAAAATTTCCTTAATAGATTTTCGACTTTATCGCTGAAGCATTTGGTTCAAAGTTGATTAGGAAAATTTGACAGTTTCGGGTAGCTTGATTTGCTGGCGTCTGTACTTTTTCATCAACAAAATTCCAAAATGTACTTAAATGTTAAGATAAAGATTATAAAATCGCAATGAATTATAAAAAGAAAATCGTAAAAAAATAAAACATGTTATTTTCATACGCATTTTAATAAAACAAAAATCTACACACGCCAGCGAATCAAGCTATCTGAAACTGTAAAATTTTCCCAATCAATTTTGTACCGTACGCTTACACGAAAAAGTTGAAAATCTTTAAAGGAAATTTTACCGATTGTAAGTTGTAGTACTTTAATTAGTCGTTACATTACCAGACACTCTATGGAAGGCATACAAAAAAATCTAAAACAAAAAAAAATAACACTTTTTATCGAACCAATTACAATAGGTCATTTTAAGTGTCTTTCAAAGAAAAAAACCAAAGAAACCTCTTAAATACAACATCTCTAATAGCCAATAAACACCTTTCATTACACTTTGGGCCAAAAAAATGGGCCACCCATCACATAATAAATTCCATGGACGCTTGTAAGCGGTGTAGTGTAATAAAATAAATTGCACATCCCGACACGACCGACTGTTTGTGGACAATTACATATTATTTCATATAGCTTAAGTTAGGTTTTTTTCTTATTCTTTTTCGTGAATCAAATTGGTTTTAATAAGACGGGTATTTTCGGAGACTGGCCACTTTTTTTTGGAGTGTGCTGTAATTATGCAGTATTGAGTTTTAATTTTACATTTTTGATCGACTAAGGGCCAGTTTCACAGGTTGCTGATAAGTTCCAGATAGTTTATCTGGCAGATAATTTCATATAAATTCTGTTCCATTTTTGAATTTATCTGGTAGATAGTGGCTATCCGTAACCTGTGAAACCGGCCCTTATACTCGTAGGTACTTACTTAGCTTTGTGTAGTTTATATCTTGGTGTGTGTAAAGCATACCTATATGAACAGACGTCAGCACATCAATTTGACATTTTTTTTAAACCGTATGCTTGAGCGATATAGTTGAAAATCGATGAAGGAAATTTGACAGATTGTGGTAGCTTGATGTGCTGGCCTCTGTACTATCATCTCCCGAGCCTTTTCCCAACTATGTTGGGGTCGGCTTCCAGTCTAACCAGATTCAGCTGAGTACCAGTGTTTTACAAGGAGGGACTGCCTATCTGACCTCCTCAGCCCAGTTACCCGGGCAACCCAATACGCCTTGGTTAGACTGGCGTAAGACTTACTGGCTTCTGACTACCCGTAACGACTGCCAAGGATGTTCAATGACAGCCGGGACCTACAGTTTAACTAAGTAAATTAACTTAATTCATACAAAATGTTTGTCATTTATACTAATATTTTAAAACTGAAGATTTTCTTTGTTGTCCGGGAACAACAGGATTGAGTTGAAATATTTCTTTCAATTATAAGTACCTACTAGTTACCCATGGCATATTGTTAGTTTCGGCTATCGCTGAAAATCAGCGCTGTGACTTTTTCTCGCATTAGGTCGCAGCATTATGCTGAGCGAGGGCCGTATTGCGAGATTGTGACGCATTCTACCCCCTCATGTTTGATTTTTATATAGATATTTTTCTTTTTTGTTATATCTTTTTCTGTATGTTTTAGTATGTTGTGTTATGTATGCGTTCAATGTTCGCAATAAAACACTTTTCTTTCTTTCCATGGGATGTCGGTAAAACCGCTAGCCGAAGCTAGTTTCACATTATATCTTCGTAAATCAACATTCTTCAGTCCTATATTATGTATTTTGAAACCCTCAACAGAAGTACAAAGCCTGCATAATCTCTCATGTTTTAAAAATCTTGAATACTTTGTATCGTAACTTGAAACGTACCATTAAAGTATAGTTATCATAACAAAAGCGCTCCCTCCCCCTCATTTTAATGCGTTTTAAATGACCCTACGTGAAGTGCATAGTAAAAAAAGAGGATTTCTAATTTATGTTTCCACACTTTCTATAGGGCTTGAGGAGCTCATGGCTAAGTAACAGCCGCATCAGTCGACCGATTATTAGGTTAAGCAACGCTTGGCGCGGTCGGTCCGTGAATGTGTGACCATCTTGTCATGACGATTTCCTCCGTGTTTCGGAAGGCATGTTAAATTGGTGGGTCCCGGCTGTCATTTATACATCTTTTAGTCAGAGGCCAGAAAGTCTGACAACCAGTCTTGCAAAGGGTTATCGGGTGGATTGCCCAGGTAACTGGGTTGAGGAGGTCAGCCAGGCAGTCGCTCCAAGTAAAACACTGGTACTCAACCGCATCTGGTTAAGACTGGAAGCTGAACCTAAAACTACTTGGGAAAGGTCTAGCTAGGCTAGACTTGCGTTGTTAGACAGATGTATTGTAGACTTTTGGTTCAGCCATACCATACTAAGAAGAGTGGTTCATGAAATTGTTTCAGGAACGTTACGGAAAACCAATAAAACTGATTTGTTTTAAAACCTCACAAAAATGTAACAGCTGATTTCACGCGTCAATCGTTACGATTATTTCAAAATCCATTGCTGTTTTTTGATTTTAGAGGTATTATTTCAAAAAAAATAAGTTCTGCTTACAAAGAATGTAATTATACATTGAAAGAAAAAAAAACTGAATAATCGGTAAAAAAATCCTGAGAAAAATTCCAGTGAAATGTGATTCAAAATAAGAGACTGAATGCACCCTCTCAGTCTGCGGGGGGCTGTCCCTTACATCCTGTATTGTAAAGTAAAGTATTATAAAGGTTTTCTTGTATGCCAGCTCTAACGCCAATGAAAATGACCTTGAATTATCTTTCTCTGAATTCTCGCGAATCTGCGAAGAGTTCGCTCCGCAAAGAGTACTTTACATTGCAATACAAGGATCAGCATTGCTTAATGAGCTTAAGCGTGTTCTATAATTAGAATATACAACCTTAACCCTTACGCCGCCACAATTATCTAGATAATTAACCCGGCGAGTGTTCAGAATTGTACCGGAGTGGTTTCAACCCTTGTAATTACAACTTGGAATGCTCACGTTGAGATATTATGGGTAAAAACTAGATTTGTTAGATTTCTGCGGTAGGTATGTGTGATTGAAACCTGTACTTGGGTTTATCGAGAGAGAGTTTATCGATGAATTTTATTATTCTTCATGCTGTAGTCAGCATTTGCTTTAGTTTAGTGAACTTGTTAGTGAGATAAGCAATAAAGTGCATATTGACGACCCCGATGGCGTCAAGGTAAATTTTAATTAAATCATCGGTCTGCCTAGCAGAGGGACCCGGGTTGGATTCCCGGTACGGTCGACATTTACGTGATGAGCGTTATAATATGCATTTATAATCCGATTTAAAAAAAATATTTTAATGTTAGCTAATATATCGAGGAAGGCCATAGGCTACTTTTTATCCAGGTGCGGGAAAAAGCTTCCACGGGACGCAGGTGAAACATCTGGCAGAAGCTAGTTATCTATAAAATTACCAAAAAATTACGTTTGTTATATGGGAGCCCTATAAAACTTCCAACTGTCTATCACGGTTCATTACAGACACGCCTGAAGTCTTAGCGATAGGGTCCTGCTTTACCTTTTGTCTAAGGAACCTTAAAAAGAAGCCTACAATGGCACTATCTAAGTACAAACCGTACAGTAATGAGAATTTCGAGGGATAGAGAAAAATGGAAATCTTTAGAGGAGGCCTATGCCGAAGGACAAGCTGGGAAGAAGTACTAATCCATGATATAATAATATAATGAACGAAATGTTGTAAACTCAGCAATAAAGGCTATTTTTTTTTTTTTTTTATAAATACAAACCTAAGTTCATGACAACTGCTTTAGCTGTTTCACCTACAGTTTTTAAACCACTGTAATTATTAATTATGAAGTAAAGACTCCTAACACGATAGTTCCCCATATTGCACCTATTAATAACTACCGCTCAGTTTAACCCCTACATATTTACAAGAAACGTTGGCCAAGATCCCCAAACTTCAAAGTTGTGCCCCAAAGGGTCCACATTTAGGGGCGTCTATGATTAAAGCTAAATGCAAAGCCATAGTAAGTCGTGATGCCTGAATCTTTTGAAATGAAGCTACGACCCCCGAGGATTCGTTTGCGAAAGCTTTGAAGTTATAGTTACAACCTTAAATAATGTTTAGGGAGATATCATGCTGCTTATGTCGTTTTCACTGGAATTCTTGAATTTTGGAGCTATATTTTTGAAATCTATACTAATATTATAAAGCTGAAGAGTTTGTTTGTTTGTTTGAACGCGCTAATCTCCGAAACTACTAGTTCGATTTGAAAAATTCTTTCAGTGTTAGATAGCCCATTTATCGAGGAAGGCTATAGGCTATGTACCATCACGCTAAGACACACGGGAGCGGAGCAGTAACCAAAGATGCGGGTGAAACCGCTGGGGACAGCTAGTTGAATAATATCTAGACTTTTCGACGTTATATTAAACCGATTTTGTTTTTTTTTTAAGCAAATGCAAGCAGTGTTATTTGTTAGTGTAATCTATTCCTCCTTTGAGCATGAACATGGATGGGTATAGAGAAAGGTGACGAAAAGTTCTTCAAACCTACAGACAGACGTTTGTTACTGGGGAGTTGGTTTCGCCACTGCTTCCCAGCAAAAACACGTAGGAAGTGGTGAAAAGTGGGCGCTTTAGGGGCTGTCGTTTGTAATATTTTATCTTTAACAAGGTATAAGTTGTAGTTGTAGTTAAAATGCATGCGCCACTAAAATCCACATACAAGCACTGCCACAATAATCTTACAAAGATGCTATGTGGCCAATGATGATGAAGTTGTAGTTAAGAGTTAAGAGAAAGAAACGATGGATGGATTGTGTGAAAGTTGATATGGCTAGAAAGAATGTTACTTGTGAGATGACGGTAGATAGAAGACTGTGGGAGAAGAAAACATGCTGCGCCGACACGCCGGCACGAGGATAATGATTATTAAAAGTAAACTCTTACTTCAGTTAGAATAGAAGCCGACCCCAACTTTGTTGCGAAAAGGGTGGGTAGGTGATAATAGAAGTTATTATTATAAGTTACCTTTAAGCTCTGTTCACACATAAAAGAAGAAATCATGAGTTTTTGTCCACGCCACGGTTTTAATAAAACAATAAATGCAAACCACTATTGGCCATACAAACCACCTGAAAAATTGATTGAACGCGGTCGCTGCAGTTAGAATGCGGTTTCTATGCAGTTTTTGTTGATAATAGTTTTTAGGCTATGCTTGCCGAATCCAATTTCAGCCTGCAGCCATTCACAAATTTCAGTTTTAAACGATTTCTTGACAAAAGACTGTCGCTAGGTAAACGTAGTGACAGCTGAGTCGTGGCTCGCATTCTAAGAATAAAGGTCATAAACCATTCTACTCCCGCCCGTCAAAAATAATATATTTCAACTATATGAGCTTTAAATATTTCTCTTTTAGGGCCCTCGCCCTCTGCTTGGGCTGCGGGTTGTTCGTAAGAGATACCGTGGCCCTGGCACACAGGGACCTCCAGAAGGAACATAGTGGGTTTTAGTCAGTAAGAGTCTGACACTCCCTCCAGCTGCACCCTCAGCGGGAGGGGTCATTTGATGATGGCGCACGAAAAAAAAGGGCCCTCGCCCACGGCGACTTTTTGTACACATCGCAGAAACCTTATTAACGATATCTGTACGAAGAAGTACGCAAGGAGTCAAATTGCCAACTTCAGAGACACCTATGTAGTTATATGCCGCGTACTGTAATTCCAAGCCTATAGAAGTTTAAGGTTTAGAAGACCAGCAGGCCTAGCATGGCGATTCTATATCTACTAGCTGTCCCCAGCGGTTTCACCCGCATCTTTGGTTATTGCTCGGCTCCCGTGTGGCGTGTCGGCGTGATGGTATATAGCCTATAGCCTTCCTCGATAAATGGGCTATCTAACACTGAAAGAATTTTTCAAATTGAACCAGTAGTTCCTGAGATTAGCGCGTTCAAACAAACAAACAAACTCTTCAGCTTTATAATATTAGTATACATTCTATCAAGAAAAGACAAAGCTCTTTCTGTCAATGTCAACATGTCTTCTGCCCGAGCATGGCGCGACCTGTCAACTCGCATATAATCACTTGTAGGCTTATGTCGATCGAAGTATAGGAAAATTTCTTCAAAAAATGTCAAAAGAAATCTTACGTCAATCAGTCACTTTCTGTCATCATGTCCATTCTCCGGTAGACAAAATTTGTTTCTACGGTTGCCATGCTAAGCCGGCGGAGTTTATAGATCTTCTAACCCTAACGAAAAGGGAGGATCCTCCGACCAGACGGATTTTGTTACCACCAATTCGGTCCTCCAAAACAATTCTGCTCTCCCCATAAACAAAAAGAAAATCAAACAGTCACAATCTCGCATTTGGAGTTTTAAATATAAATCCATGGCAGGCATGACGGGCGGCAGTCGATAAATTAACTCCTCAAACGTTTAGTGAGCTCGCGTCCGCATCAGGACTGAGGTGACAATATATTATGACGGATATTCCCCAATTGAATTGCGAGGCATAAGGTATTGACGTGTACTGCTGGTTGATCGCAAGAGTTAGATTAGCCCATCTTTTTTTTCGCTGGGAAAGAATGCTATTACGCATCCCCTTTTTATCGGAGGACGGGAGAGGGCTATGTTGGACTCCCCGGTAAAAACGTTCCCGGTATACCCACTAAATATACCCACCGGCAACTGCCCGCCTTACGGCAGGCCCCTCACATCCCACTCCCAAAAGGGAGGGGGTGGATCATAGTGGGTTTTAGTCAGTAAGAATGACACTCCCTCCAGCTGCACCCTCAACGAGAGGGCTTGTTATTAAGGAAATTGTGTTTTAAATCCTTAAAGCTAAGTAAGTAAACAATACTAGAAAACTAATATAAGCACTATAATAACAAGGAAGATGACGTTATACTTTTTAAACAACTTTCCTGACTTAGAATGTGAGTGAAATTCCAAAACACAAGACCAAACGATACGATGACATTTAAAAAAGTCCCCGTAACGCTTGGTCACCCTATTAGCAACCCGTTCCATTTCAAAATGTTCGTATATCTGTCTGCAGTGATGACACACGACGTCCGCGACCCTTTCATTAATTAGTATGAAGATATCAGGGGTACCGATACAATACGACGATCTTTTTCAAAATGGCTGGTTTAAAATTCACGGTCAAAGTCAGCCGAGTTTAAAATTGATAAAATACAGTTTTAGATTAGTTTCAATATTTGCGTAGTATGTTCTCCCAACTAATAATCCAGATCTATATGATTTTCGATTCGAATCATTAAGGCCCATTTAGACGGGGAGAGTTTCTCGCACGTTTCGGTACAAGAATGTCACCGCGACTATCGCAAGCAATAATCGTCATAACATAATCGTAACAAAACGTAACATTATTCTGGCAAGAACTATAATGTCGCCAGCAAGATTCGTGTATGACATATACGAATTTAGCGAAATGACACGCCGCTTGTCGCCCATGTAAACGGGCGAGAAGAGTGAATGTTTAGACGAAATAAATTTTCGAAGAAATCTTCGAGAATAAGAACTCTCCCAGTCTAAATGGGCCTTAATAATTCCATCACACACCAAAGGCCCATCCATCACACACTCTAGGGTATACTAGTTTCTATTGTATAAAAATCAATGTAGCCACCGTCATACATAAAACTACTAAATGTAAACTCACAAAAATAGAATATAGATAATTTAATATTCCTCAAACCCAGCCTTAGCTTGTCATAGTAAATTACACAGCTAACTAAATATAAAACTAAGCAAACCGAAAACTCTTACGCATTATCGAAAAAAAAAAGAACAACGAAACGTCAAAACTACAGCCGCCATGTTTAAAATTGTAACCGTTGCGTTCTTAATAGTCAGAACGTGCCTTTTCGCTTAATGTGGAATATGTACGGTCGCCGGCCGCAAATCCCGGGACTTAGAATTGTACTTACAGAAAACTGGCTTGCTCAGGGTCACGGGTGTTGTGACGTCACGCGATACAAAGTTGCAGGCCTTGTCGCCGTGTGGGATACAATAAACAACAAATGCTTGTATTATCATTGGGTTTTCTATAAAAGGTACTAGCTGTCCCCAGCGATTTCACCCGCATCTTTGGTGACTGCTCCGCTCCCGTGTGTCTTAGCGTGATGGTATATAGCCTATTGCCTTCCTCGATAAATAGGCTATCTAACACTGAAAGAATTTTTCAAATCGAACCAGTAGTTTCGGAGATAAGCGCGTTCAAACAAACAAACAAACTCGTCAGCTTTATAATATTAGTATAGATGAGAATATTTTTCACTCATTCCCATTTAAACTTTAAACTTGAAGGGACGACTATTATAATACTAAGGTCAGATATGCTGTCTTGTATGGTTCAGAGTGCTGGCCCACAAAAGAGATGAATGAGAGGCAACTGCATGCAGCAGAGATGAGAATGTTAAGAGGAATGTGTGGTGTTATGCGAATGGATAGAGTAAGGAATGATTATACAATAAGAGGAAGTTTGAAAGTAGCACCGAGAACCGGAAAACTGCTTGGAAAACGGCTATCATGGTATGGACATGTAATGCGGAGGAATGAGGATCATGTTGTGAGGTAAATTTTCAGCAATACGTGGGTGGATACAGAGAAAAGGGACCACCAAAGAAACGATGGATGGATTGTGGGAATGTCGATATGGCTAGATAAAATATTACTTGTGAGATGACGGCCGATAGAAAAGCGTGGAATAAGAAAACATGCTGCGCTGACACCAAATAAAATTTTCGATAAGGGCAGGAGGTAGATTTTCTTTTACATAAATTTCATTGCAAGATTTATCAATTTAAATTTTCATCTGTCCGAGTGTGTGTAAGTTTATAATTAAACCTTCTACGTTAATGAACCCGCATGCCGGTTTCCGATTGAGATGAAATGCGTAAATATTATTGCATACAGAATAATGAGGTTGCAATATTATTCTGTAATTGAGTGCGTATGTACCTTCTTTTGATTTAAATTTTGTCTGTGTAGTAGAGATGCGTTCATAGTCATGGTGGCCTATTGGTTAAAGCACCTGCCTCTCAAGTTTGACCGTACGAGTTCGATTCCATTGCAAGTACCAACTTTTCTACGTATATCTTGGACATCAATGACTGATTAAAGGTGAAGAAAAACATCTAGAGGAAACCTGGACTATAATGTCTGATATCATCAACCCGCACTGAGCAAGCGTGGTGATTAACGATCAACCCTTCTCTGTGAGAGAGGGGGCCTGTACCCAGTAGTGGGACGATAAAAATAGGCTGATGAGTGCCGATTTAGGGCCAAGGTCTGCCAGGACTGCGGGTTGTTCGCACAGTAACCGCGGCCCTGGCACGCTAGGACATCCAGAAGGAACACAGTAGGTTTTAGTCAATAAGAGTCTGACGCTTCCTCCAGCTGCACCCTCAGCAGGAGGAGTCTTGTGATGATTTCCCACAAAAAAGAAAGATATGCTGCAACCCACTTTAACCTGCCGAATTATTGGTATTCCAGTCTTGATATAACATACCATAGACTTCATTTTATCTGGGTGTGGTCAATCCCTCGAGACGCGGCGCGCGGAGCTAGTTAAACATTTCTGCTGAAATTAGAATGTGTCTATTCTAAACTTTGAGATAGGTTTGTATACTTTTTAGTAACTTTCATCGGGGCAATCAATCACTGTTATGTCTAGCCAGACTTACTAAGTACTACCGTGGTTTTGATAACGAGCTTGGAAAGGTCATGTAGGCATTCGCTTGGTGTTCAGCTGAAGTCATTCAGAGTGGAACCAAAGCCAATATGTTGGAGATATGATGTAGTTGCAGTATTTAGGAATGTCCTTAATTGATCATGTCCCGAGCCTTTTCTCAAGTACCTACGTTGGGGTCGGCTTCCAGTTTAACCGTATTCAGCTGAGTACCAGTGTTTTACAAGGAGCGATTGCCTATCTGACCTCCTGAACCCAGTTACCCGGGCAACCCAATACCCCTTGGTTAGACTGGCGTCAGTCTTACTGGCTTCTACCCGTGACGATTGCCAAGGAACACACTCATTGGTGTCCAAGTATACTTAGAAAGTACATACAAACTTAGAATAGTTGCATTGGTACCTGGAATCGAACCCACGCTCTCATACTTTAGAGGTTGTCTCTTTACCCACTAGGCCACCACAACTTATTTCCTTAATTGAGGTTTCCATAAAATTAGCATCTAATAGCTCGGTTCTCCATCACCTGGTGTGCACACCCCCTTAGCTCGTGCCTAGCGCCATCTGTCATCGAGTTTGACAGTTGACAGTTAACGATTTAAAAATAGAAGGTTCAAACGAATGGAAGATTGTGAATGAGGTTTCAATTTTTTTTTTGTTGTTACTACTGTTTTGAAGTGTGGGTAATTTTTGTGTGCTTTTAAGAGGTAGGAATATAGGTATAGGTCTCGCAAAATGGCGGTCCTCGACTATATTCCGAGGACAATATTGGGTAGGTGACTAGGTCAAAAATTTGGTAAAGCATCTGAAAATAATGTCACTATCATTTATAGTTTTGGTTTGGAAGGAAAAGCAATTCGATTTTTTTATTGATAATTTAAGTAAAGTAAGTATATGGCTTGATGTGAAAAAATTGTGACATCATAACTATAACTTTCATACAAATTGCGTACAAAGTAACCGTTTTGGACAGTTCAATAAAAGTAATGAATTTGATTAGTTGTCAAGTACCAATTTGTTCCATATCCCAACTCTTCGTCACCAATTGATACCTTTTTGTTTCTGCATTTTGACGAAAAAAGATTGGCGTCAACTATACATTTGTCAACTGTTTTCTGAACACGAAATCTCGGTAATCGAATAGAATTGTTATAACAATACTTTTAACTGACTCGATTTAAAAGATTTTGTCAAACGATTAATAAGATCTGGACCCCTTTGAACATATTGATTCGAAACTGAAGAAAATAAACCGTTTCTTAATTGATTCAGACTTATTTCGAAGAATAGAAAAAGTAGTTTTAAATACAGCAGTGGTTCAGAACAAATGATTCACTTCGCAAATAGACTTGCTTGGAAATAGCTTAGTCATTTTCGCTGATTGTATATTGTTAATGAAATAACCATACCTAGATCATGTCTCTTTTTAACTAAGCTCACGGTATTTCTTATTTGTTTCGAGTTTATTGTCAGCTTAGAAAAGGGAAACCCAGCTTCACAGATTGACTTACTGGCTTCTGACTACCCGTAACGAATGCCAAGGATATTCTATGACAGCCGGGACCTAAAGTTTAACGTGCCATCCGAAACACAGTCATTGGTGTCCAAGATATACTTAGAAAGTACATACAAACTTAGAAAAGTTGCATTAGTACTTGCCTGACCTGGAATCGAACCCACGCACTTGAGAGGTTGGTTCTTTAACCACTAGGCCACCACGACTATACGTATTTGTTATTCATAAATGAAAATTAAGTTGACCACGTATAGTAACTGTTATACAGCCTAATGACCTAAACCTCTTTACTAACACGCGGTGTTGCCAAAGTAAAATGAAATACACACGCAGACAGGAACTTTCATTATTAATGATACATGAAAATATAGTTTACGTACTTCATGAAATTTCTTAAAACCATTCGGGGCCACGAGAATAATATTTTCAGTCTTTATGACAAGGGATTAAGGTTTAAAATTGAAGGTGCTCGAAGCTGAATAGGGATGTAACCCTCAAACGTTTATGGAAATAACTTTAAAATAAATCCGTGGAGTTTAAAATGCAGTTTAAAAGAACAGGAGCGAATGGAGTGGATGTTAGATTTTTTGTTTTACTTTGGGGAACGGTCGCTGTTTAGGTACATAGAGAAATTATATTATCTATACTAATATTATAAAGCTGAAGAGTTTGTTTGTTTGAACGCGCTAAT
The DNA here is from genome assembly GCA_958496145.1 of Heliothis peltigera. NCBI lineage: Eukaryota > Metazoa > Arthropoda > Insecta > Lepidoptera > Noctuidae > Heliothis > Heliothis peltigera. Next base: position 3,336,938 of record OY292349.1, on the reverse strand, counting down.
CTCAGGAACTGCTGGTTTGATTTGAAAAATTCTTTCAGTGTTAGATAGCCCATTTATCGAGGAAGGCTATAGGCTATACCATCACGGTAAGACACACGGGTGCGGAGCAGTAACCAAAGATGCGGGTGAAACCGCTGGGGACAGCTAGTAGTAACTATAAAGTAGGTCTTAATACGCATGGATTCTATGTTTTGACTGACAGAATATATCTGGCCTGAATGTTTAACTACTGCTTTAGACTAACGGATTGTGGTGTTTTCTGACGAGTTTAGCGCCTGTTTAGAGCCTTTTTAGCGTTCAACGACAAAATTTTTAATCAATTATTTTGCTCTTATGACTAATCGGAATATTCTTGATGACAAATCGGTAGATGGATCAGGAATAAGTCTGGAGAAGGATCCAGCGATAAATCACCACGCTTGCTCAATGCGGGCTTGTGATTTCAGAATTTATAGTCCAGGTTTCCTCGAGATGTTTTCCTTCACCTTGTAATAGTCATTGTTGTGTAAAATTTACTTAGAAAGTACGTATAACTTAAAAACTGCATTGATACTATCTGACCTGCGATCGAACACGCACCTTGAGAGGCTGGTGCTTTAACCACTAGGCCACCACGACTTATTTCACGAAACGTCCCTGTAATGGGCAAATTTTTTTTTGTTACTGGCAGGCCCACTCCACTCCTTGCCCCATTGATTCATTACCACGGTTGGGACTTGAATTTATTATCATCTTCTCCTTAAGACTTCCTAGGACACTCCAACTTATTTACTTTAACTTAATAACCGGCTTACATGCCCTTATTTATGTCAAAACTGCCGAGGGGCGGTTTTTTCCAGTGCAAACTGGATCTATCCGGTTTAGGGTTGTCAATTTGCATTTGAATTTATGAGTGGTGTCGTGTGTTTTAGTTTGGGAGAGCTTCTTAAATGGGAATTTTGTAAGTCTTTAATAATTTGGAAGTGATGTACGGTTTATTTGGGGTTATTTATTTCAAGTTTTAGTGTATTTCATGTAATAAAGCTTTTAATATCTTGTTCCCTTATATTAAACTTAATTGAGACGGCTGCCACAAATCTTTTCGCTGTTATGACCAAAAAAGTCAATAATTTATCAGAGATGGGTTTGTAAAGTGAGACTTTTTGAGTGTTGTAACAAGCAAGTCTTGGGGATGACACTTTTCAAGAAGTCATATTATAGTGCACAAGCATTCGCGCAGATACAGCTGCACTCTCTATTTCCTCACTCTCATAGTCCGATGGGACGGCAATCCGACACGACCGGAGAGAGATCAGGCGCAGGACCGACATTTACGTGCTCTCCGATGCACGGGTGAACCAATCACCAACTTCCAGACTCCAGGCTGCTTTATGAAAGTTTCTTAAAATACACAAAGCGACTTCGGCCCGAGACCCCGTGCATAGCAGTCGCGCCTTGCGACCACTAGACCAACGAGGCAGCCTAGAAATAATGTGATGAACAAACATCCGTACTCATTTGGATCTGAAATTCATAGTATTTTAAGTACATATAAAATTGTGCTCAATTTGCCATTTCAATGGTGAAGATCTTTAGGGAATTCAAATATCATATTTTCAGACTTCAGAAACCATGTAAATACCTTTGGGAGGTGCCAGGGATGTTTTTTTTTAATCTAATTTGTAAAACAGCTCAGTATTAGTTCGTAAGGTGATGTCTTCTCTCCAGAGATATCAAACTCAGGTCTTGAAGACTTTGAGAAGATTATAATTTATCTATACATGTAAGTAAATTGGAGTGTCTGTATATAATATTTATTACATGCATAAGAATATAAGTACAGACGTCAGCAGGTCAAGCTACCCGAATCTGTCAAATTTTATAAAGAAAATAAACCTTCTGGTATTGTGATAAGGTTGAAAATCTATTAAAGAAAATTCACAACTCGAGGTAGGTTGATGTGCTGGCGTCTGCACCTACATACGTAACATACATATGTACATATATCAAAATATATACTTTTTTTTTTCAAATCTGTCTGTTTTTGGCGGTTAATCTCTAAAATGGTTGGACCGATTTTGACGGGACTTTTATTGACAGGTAACTGATGTAACAAAGCTATCAGTATACAGTTTCGGGTGCCATGATGTGCTGGCGTAAGTACGTTTATCAGTTGTCTAGTACCCATAGTACATGCTCTGCTTAGTTTGCGACTAGATGACGTTGTGTGAATGTGTGAGGAATACCTACCTCTATCATTTCTCCTCTCCTCGGAGGTCACTTGTGATTTCATTGAAATAGATAAAAATCTACATTTATTTTACTGATACGGGAAAAAAGAACCTCGAATTTTCTAATTAAATTCATACACGACTGAACATTTCCACCGAGCGGGTTTTTCTCTAAATCGCTCAGAGTAAATAAGACAGATTCTTTATTTTATATAAACATATAATAACTAGCCATGTTCATTATAGTGGAAAATTGTATTGTGACTATTCGAGGCAGAGGAGATCAGACAATGGAGATGAAATAAAAATTTAAAAATTGAATCATAAACTTTAAGATAGTACTTAAAATACCCTTTTTTTGGGCATCGTCAAGTGACTCCGTCCGCTGTGGGTGCAGCTGGAGGGAGTGTCAGACTTATACTGACTAAAACGCACTTTGTTCCTTCTGGAGGTCCCTGTGTGTCAGGGCCAAGATAAATTTTACGAACAACCCGCAGCCCCTGCAGGTAGTACAGACGCCAACACTGAGCACATCAAGCTACCCGATACGAAAATTATCCCAATCAACTTTCAACCATAATATGCTTTAGCGATAAAGTTGAAGATCTATTAAGGAAATTTGACAGATTGTAGTAGCTTGATGTGCTGGCGTCTACACTTAAAATATAACCTAGACTATGTAATTATAGAAAATTCATAGTAAGTATACATAACTCTATTTTATTTATTTATTGATACTTAACATCCGAAAAAGAATTTTATTTCGGTTTAGAAATCTCATCTCAATGTGTACTGTCCACTCGTTTCAAATATTGGTCCACCAAACGACCTCTTTAAAAAAAGGTACAAACAACCAACCATAAATAAAATGGTCGCCATAATTACAATAGAACCAATTTAGAACGCGCCACTCGAATCATTACAGACGAAAAAAATATAAGGCAAAGGCAAGCGCGCCGACAGCCAACATAGTTGACACGGCGAACTTATTTCAGTGTTGCCATCAATTTCCAACCCGCCCGTTCTGGGTAATTTGCTGAGACGTACACCCGCTGATTATTTATGCCGCACTCATTGGTGGAGACATTCTTAGCTGTGGGGACTTTTTAATTTTTATTTCCCCGAAAGCAGCCGTTTGTTTTGACATCAATAAATGGCGGGAAGGTTTGGCGCGAATTAGCGCTGGATGGGACGTGACGGGACGGAACGATGACTGATTATCGGTTCGGGAAGTTAATCTTTCAGAATTTAGGTTATGTTTTGGCATTTATTTTCGTGTGATACTAATTTGTTTAGAGGGGCTCGTGGCTAAGTAAAAGCCGCACGGGTCGATAGATCATAAGGTTAACCTATGCTTGGCGCGGTCGGTCCGTGGATGGGTAACCATCTTGTAATGACGAGTTCCTCCGTGTTTCGGAAAGAGCGTTAAAATTCTTGGGTCTCGGAAGCCAGAAAGTCTGACAACCAGTCTTACCAAAGGGTATAAGGTTGACCAGGTTACTGGAGGTCAGATAGGGAGTCACTTCACGATTGCTTGGGAAAAGGCTAGGCAGATGAAGATGTATTTATGTATTACAGTAAAACAAGTGCATGCTTGATTAGTTTATGCATCACGCACTGCTCTTTGGGTCTTCTGCACTAAAAACAATTATCCTTCTTATTTATTAAAAAGTAATAAATAAGTAAGACAGTCATCATCATCATCATCATCTCAGCCATAGGACGTCCACTGCTGAACATAGGCCTCCCCTTTAGATCTCCACATACACCGGTTGGAAGCGACCTGCATCCAGCGTCTTCCGGCGACCTTTATAAGGTCGTCTGTCCATCTCGTTGGTGGACGTCCTACGCTTCGCTTGCTGGTCCGTGGTCTCCACTCTAGCACTTTTCGACCCCATCGGCCATCTGCTCTGCGAGCAATATGGCCTGCCCATTGCCACTTCAGCTTGCTAATCCGGTGGGCTATATCGGTGACTTTAGTTCGTCTACGGATCTCCTCATTTCGGATTCGATCACGTAGAGAAACACCGAGCATAGCCCTCTCCATAGCTCGCTGAGCGACTTTGGGCTTTGAGATGAGGCCGATAGTGAAAGACCACGTTTCGGAGCCGTAAGTCATCACTGGTAACACACATTGGTTGAAGACTTTCGTCTTGAGGCACTGAGGTATGTCGGACGAAAGGATATTGCGTAATTTCCCGAACGCTGCCCAACCGAGTAAGACAGTAATAAGACCAAAACATAACAGGGTATCGAATTAAAATGCTCTTTCAGTAACTATAGGTCAGAAAGTGAAAATTATTAAAATGTCGCGTGACGTAATCGCAGATTAATAATGACAGCGGCCATTAATTATAGGGAACGGTGTTGCCAGGTATTAAAGTGACATTTCGTAAGTAGACGTCGATATTTTATTAATGAAATTAACGTAGTTTCCGAAGATAAGTTAAAAAGTAAAACGACTCTATCTAGTCCATTAGTCTAACTGTGAAATGTATTTTCGGTGTCACTTCTTTGAGATAAAAGGGCCTACAGATACTCCTATAATTAATAGGATTATTTTAACGTGTTGATTATTAGCGATTAATCTTCTAGTCAAATAACTATGCGTCTCCGAAGTGTGCTTCACGATGACGAAACAAAACACTACTGCGCATACCTACATTAATATTGACGACCCCGTTGGCGCAATTTTAATCGCGCCGTACTGCCGAGCTGCGGGTTCCGGGGTCGATTCTCGTTACGGTTGACATTTTTGCGATGAGCATGCTTATTGGCTGGGTTCTGGGTGTTAGTATATGTATTTATAAATAAATGTAAAGAATAAGAAGTTTATCAATTGTGATGGCACCCATAATACAAGCTAATCAATAGCTTACCTTGGGGCCAACCGACCGTGTGTGAAAAAGGTGTCCCGATATATTATTAAGCATTGTTTTTTTTGGGAAATCATCAAATGACCCTTCCCGCTATGTGTGCAGCTGAAGGGAGTGTCTCTTACTGACTTCTGGAGGTCCCTGTGTGTCAGGGCCGCGGTAACTCTTGCGAACAACCCGCATTAATATGACTAACTTCATAAAGGAACATTAACGTGACGAGATCTGCAAATCCAGGTCTATTACTGTACATTTCAGTCACAGGGAAGCTCATGGAATTCAACCCGGCACTAATCCGTCCTATAGACAGATAAAATCCATATGAAAACCTCTCTAACAATCTCTCGAAACGACTAACAATACCGAAAACCTTTTGATCAGCATCTAGTTGATAACCAGACTATAGGTAAATAGGAATGTTATCAAAACTACTAGCTATATCGTGCGGTTTCACCCGTGCTACGGGGAAACTGTTTTCTATTTCCTTGTTCAAGCGATATAATTATGATGCTGGTTATTAATTCACCCGTGCATCGGAGAGCACGTAAATGTCGGTCCTGCGCCTGATCTCTCTCCGGTCGTGTCGGATTGCCGTCACATCGGACTATGAGAGTGAGGGAATAGAGAGTGCACCTGTGTCTGCGCGAATGTGCGTGCATTATAATATGTCCTGCGCAGCTGGCTGATCTCCATAAAAGAGTACGGCCGACGAAGCCGACAATCGGCCTGGATGACATCAACACTTACGTTACCCGAGTTTATTATTTTTAATTAAACTTCGAATCCAAACATGATATAATCTATTTTGTGTCTAAGTTAGCTACCGATATTGTCAAAAAAAATAACTTTAAAACAACCTAGTCAATTTTGATGAAGACAATTTACGTGTCTAAGAGAAGGCGTTGAAAACACCGCTCTCAAATACAATTTAAAACTGCACCCAATTCAATGCATGCGTTCAGACAGACCGACATAATATAGCGATGAAACTTATAACACTCCACTTTTTGTGTTTGGGATTACATTTTTCTTCAAATTTCACAAATATAACTTATTTATAATCGCTTTTATGCGTTTTACACAGGCCTGCATTCGATTCTGATTTCGCAAAAACTGTTGCAACGATTTCTATCGACTAATCGATTGCACCACACGAAATCAGTATTAACTCGACCGTAGCAGGCCCGAGTTCGAATATATTATCTTCTTATCACAATAATGCCGCGGTTGTGTACTCGTAAGTGAGTCTAATCTCAAGATAAGGATAACATCGGATATCTCTTAAGAAAACAGTATTCCTTTAATTAAAAATGCATTTTTTGGGTAGACTGCCTGAGTAGGAACGGTTTGGATGCGTTTAGATAAGGCGATAGTATTCTAATTAAGAGAAACAATTGCTTTTACTTTGTTGTCAGTGAAAGAATATAATTTATAGACGCTAGCCATATTTACGTATGTTAATATGAATAGCCAAACCTCTCAATACGGATAGTTCACAACTCGTCAAATTCAATTCTTTTTAACCGACTTTCAGAAAAACTGGTTCTCAATTCGGTTGTAATGTAAACATCAAGCTACATACTACAATGTATCAAAATTACTTTATAGTTTTTCAAATTTATCGTTGGAACATATGGTTCAAAGTTGATGTTGAAAATTTGACAATTTCGGTTAGCTTGATTTGCTGGTGCAATTAACTTGAAAACAAGAACTATGACGTCACAGAATTTTCAAGCTGTACGCTGTATACTTATGTTGCTTATATTATTACCTGCGGGTAGTTCGCAAGAGTTACCGCGGCCCTGGCACACAAAGACCTCCAGAAGGAACTTAGTGGGATTTAGTCAGTAAGAATCTGATACTCCCTCCAGCTGCATCCACAGCGGAAGGCGTCATTTGATGATTTCCCACGAAAAATTAAAGTACAAGATTAAAATTGAAACTTCAAAAAGCATTATCACTACATAGTATAAAACAAAGTCGCTTTCTCTGTCCCTATGTCCCTTTGTATGCTTAAATCTTTGAAACTACGCAACGGATTTTGATGCGTTTTTTTTAATAGATAGAGTGATTCAAGAGGAAGGTTTATATGTATATTTTTTCTGTAGTGTATTTAGTATCAGCATTGCACCCGTGCGAAGCCGGGGCGGGTCACTAGTTTAACTATAAATGTCTTCTGAAACAAATCAATGAAAACTCACAGTTTGTAGTCTCATAGTATTCGTAAGAAAAATTCAAAGAAATAACGAATGAATCACTTTGATATTTAAAATTGTAATAGTTTACTACGAAGTGGGGAACTATTAATATTTCATTCAAGCTTCCTGAAACGAGGCGAGCGTTTTGTACACATGTGGTACACATACGACGACAGGAAAAAAACGTGGAGTCGCTATGAGTATTAAAAAAATATAACATCCATACTAATATTATAAAGCTGAAGAGTTTGTTTGTTTGAACGCGCTAATCTCAGGAACTACTGGTTCGATTTGAAAAAATATTTCTAAGAAGAAGAAGGCTATAGGCTATACCATCACGCTAAGACACACAGGAGCGGAGCAGTAACCAAAGATGCGGGTGAAACCGCTGGGGACTGCTAGTATTCAAATAACCAAAAAGTAGCCACTACTTTTTAGGCGCACAGGTCGCTCGATCATAAGGTTAAGCAACGTTTGGCGCGGCCGTTCCATGAATGGGTGACCACCTTCACGTTCGGGCGTGACCAAGGGAAATAGGGATAATTTTTTATCTATATAGATTATTCCTAGATAGCATAATCTTCTTCTGAATAATTTGTTTTTTGTCATTTCAGCATCATAAAAAGTTTTAAAGTGATCTTTTTAAATAATTTTTCGTTTGTGCAACATCTCTAACTAACTTTCTCCCTTCCTAATTCACAAAAGCCACATACCTTACCCGTAACTAATTCCCCTGCTATCCGCAGATGTGAGTACTCATTACGAGCTAATTTTCTTCGTGAGAATCAGGATTCGCTTCGCTTGTGGTCTGACACTACTCATTGATAAAGCTTTATACAGACTAGGCGTTCCAATGCTCGGAGATAGACACACGCGCACACTAATGGCAGGAATGACACAAACAGGCGTGGTCAAACTTTAGGGTCGGTTCATATCTGACGTAAAATACGCCGAGCGTATCATCAATCGTACTAACGTATCATCGGTTGAGTGTGAACGGACAAGTGCTTTTCTATACATTTGTCTGTTCTGGCGTTACGCGACCGATAATACGCGACTCATATTCCGTTAGATATGAACCGACCCTTAGGGTGCTTATACGCGACGTTTTTTAAATGGGCTGTTGAGACGCGTTTATGGAACTCGGCGCGTTTTTATCCTAACAATTACGGAGCACAGGTTTATAGGCTGCGTCTGATTTGCGTGCGTTTTGCGTTTTGTTTTTCTTGAATGGCATCTTGCAGTTCAGCCTAGGAGGCTGTTCAATCATAAACCGGTCAATTCCCTGTAGATTTCTACCAGGGGCAAAAAAGCTTATAAACTAAACAACTTATCGCATCGGTTTCGCTTCAAACGCGCGTCAACGGCGCATTTGAACGGCTCTTTTTTACCGTGGGAAATCATCAAATGACCCGTTGAGGGGGCAGCTGGAGGGACTGTGAGACTCTTACTGACTAAAACCCACTATGTTCCTTCTGGAGGTCCCTATGTGTTAGGGCCACGGTAACTCTTACGTACAACCCGCAGCTCCGGCATGTATGCACAGGCCCTTACACGCGTACTAGAGGTACTGAACTATCGTTCCTGTGTACGCTTTCACTTGATCGCGTAGTCTGCACAAAGCTTTACTCTGCTTATTGCTTACGATAAAGCGAAGATGCGAAAATTACCTCGCAATGAGCAGGTACTTACGGCTTTGTTTGCTCTTAGAAGATAAGCAAATTACATATTAACGTGATGGGAACGTGGGTTCCCTTGTGTAAGAGTTTTTGAAATTAATACTCATATCGTCTGCCATATGCTTGGGTAAGAAAATTGTATGACCAAGAAGGTTAACAATTTACTGGAGATTTGCTTGTGTGTATTGTGTGTACAGACGCCAGCATATCATGCTACTACAATCTGTCAAATTTCCTTAATAGATTTTCGACTTTATCGCTGAAGCATATGGTTCAAAGATAAATGAATTTTACAGTTTCGGGTAGCTTGATGTGCTGGCGTCTGTATTATAAGAAATAACTAAATAGATCAGAATTTTTAAATTTGAACGTCTGATGCAAATAATTCCAATAAAATATTGAATAACTAGGAAATACTCCGCGCTCCGGATAAAGAGTAGCCTATAGCCTTCCTCGATAAATGGGCTTTTTAACACTGAAATATTTTTTCAAATCGGACCTGTAGTTGCTGAGATTAGCATGTTCAGACAAAAACATTCTTCAACTTTATAATATTTGTGTCTATAGATTTTACAGACGCCAGCAGGTCAACCTACCCAAATCTGTTAAATTTTACCAATCAAATATTAACCTTTCGGTATTGTGATAAGTTTGAAAGTCTATTAGAGAAATTTGACACATTGAGGTAGATTGATGTGCTGAAAAAAATGTTCTTGACTCATTACTACGGACTACTCTATTCATTTCTGTAATATTATTCGTTGAAGTTTTTAAACAGCCGAATAACTAATGTGTTGAAGATATTTGTACCGGGAATCAAAACTTGTGGATATGATTTACTGGTTGAATTGTTATCTTAATATAGTTGAATAATCTATACATATAATAAAATCGTACAAAAGTCAAAACTGTACATTGAATATTTTTTAAAAAGAATAATTGGGTAGTGACCTACGATTTATGTAGAATCCAAAAATATAGTTTTTAGAATATTTGTCTGTTTGTCTGTACGTATGTCCGGAATAATCTCAAAAAGTACTGCATGGATTTGCTTCAAATTCGGCATGAATATAACTAAGAGTTCGGGTCAACATATAGGCTGCATATTATCTCGCTATCGCTATCACTACGGGGAGGGGGAGAGGGGTGAATGTTTAATCCTAATGCCCACGCGGACGACGTCGCGGGCAACAGCTAGTATTATAATAAAAATAAATGAACCCTTTGGCGCAGTGGTCACCACGCCCGCCGTACTGCCGAGCTGAGGGTCTTTAACCACTAGGCCAGTACGACTACTATACCATATCACTACATAGTATAAAACAAAGTCGCTTTTTCTGTCCCTATGTCCCTTTGTATGCTTAAATCTTTGAAACTACGTTACGGATTTTGATGCAGTTTTTTTTAATAGATAGAGTAATTCAAGAGGAAGGTTTATATGTATAATAGCATCCATTAAATAGTGGAGAAGTACTGTTATTTTTGAGGTTTCTAATGTGATGTCGTAAATAATTTCATACAACGTTCGCAGTTTTTCTGTAGTGTATTTAGTATCAGTTTTGCACCCGTGCGAAGCCGGGGCGGGTCGCTAGTTACCTATATAACATAAAAAGGATCAAGTTCTGAAATAATGTTCTTATCCAAATTCGTAAATCCGTGTCACATTAAATTCATTCAATCAAAAGCCGTCGACTTACGAGAGAAGTGACACATCTTTTTTTGTAAACTAAAATAACAATGACATTAAACGAATTTGAACTGTATGCCTTCTAAAATAAGACTGAGAATTGTGTGAATGGTTTTCAAAGACAGACTTTTCTCGTAGATATGGGTTTTTTCATGAAACTTCAAAGGGACTATCTTTTTCGATTTTTTTGAGGAAGTGTGTTATTGACGACAAATATAGTTATGAAAAGATTCCGGATATTATCCCCCTTTGAGGCTGTTAGTTCAGTGTCTTTTTAGGTATTCTCCATTTAAATTATTGTTGAATTTTTAATTAGGATGTCTGTCTACTGTAACGTACTATTTTTATGTTCCACGTCCTGCAGGCTTAGCATGGCGATTCTATATCTATTCTGTCAAGAAAAGACAAAGCTGTTTCTGTCGATGTCAACATGTCTTCTGCCCGAGCATGGCGCGACCCGTCAGCTCGCATATAATCACTTGTAGACTTACGTCGATCGATGAAAAGGAAAAATTTCTTCAAAAAATGTCAAAAGAAATCTTACGTCAATATGTCACTTTTCTGTCATTATTTCCATTCTCCAGTAGACAAAACTTGTTTCTACGGTTGCCATGCTAAGCCTGCTGGAGCAATAAAATCATTTTCTTGATTAAAAAAGGAGGTTTTCAGTTTTTGGCCTGTACTTATGTATGTTCGGCTGACCCGATTTCTATGTGGTTTTCGCAAGTGTTTGTAACATTCAAGAGAAGATTTAAGTGCATTAACCGATTTGAAAAAAGGGAGCGTCTCATTTTAATCGGCGGTTTTATTTTTTTCTATTCTCTCTGTTTAAGTATATCGTTTGATGACTGACAATGTACGGAAAAGTTCGTGGCTAAGTAACATCCTTACAGGTACGATCTTTAAGGTTAAGCAAGGCTTGGCGTGATCTGTATATGGATTGGTGACAGCGTGTCAGCGTGACGAGTTCTTCGGTGTTTCGCATGGCACTGGCTGTCATTTGTACATCTTTGGCAGTCGTTAAGGGTTGTTAGAAGCTAGAAAGTCTGACAACGAGTGACTTCATAAATAAGTTGAAGGTCGTTTTTTTTTAATTTATCTACATATACGTTAAATATTGTCTCCGCAAAAACCTTCATAGAGGATAGAGACGTTTTTTTTTCTATGCTGCAATTTAATAGTAAGTATTTTAGACCAAAAAAAATATCTGTTCGTATTCTATCTATACCTGTTCCAGGGTATTTTTCTCTCCTTTTTCATGATGGAACTTCTTAACTAAATCGGTAACACTTACGGGTGCATGTTGGCTTGTCGCCCAGCGTTGGGCGGAGCCCAGTGATCGAGTGGGGCCCCGCCTTAGACGATAACTCAGCTCGAGGCGTGCAGTATCTACACTGTAATTCAGTTGTCTGTGGTTTCAAACTGTTGCGAATGTACTTTTGTTTGTAATAATGGAAGCTGGAATTAAAAATGGCAATAATATTATGAAAGGGAAAGTTTGTATGTTTGTTACTTTTCCACGCAAAAACTACTAAACTGTATGTCTGTATGGTTTTCGTAAGAGTTTAATATCATGACAGCCTTTTTTTATCGTCCCACTGCTGGGCACAGGCCTCATCTCCCACGGAGAAGGATTGAGCGTCAATCACCACGCTTGCTCAATGCGGGTTGGTGATTTCAGACTTTATAGTTCAGGTTTCCTCGAGATGTTTTCCTTCACCCTTAATCAGTCATTGTTGTACAAGATAAACTTAGAAAGTACATATAACTTTAAAAAGTTACATTGGTACTTGCCTGACCTGGCATCGAACCCGCACCATATCTTTAATAGTCATCTGTGCACGTTACCTGATGACAGCGGTGTGGAAGAGTACTTTGACGCCTAACGACACCCACACATTTTTATTTTATTGAATAAATGTATGTACATACAATTTAAATAAATATGTAGATACAAATTTATAAAATACTATAATCAAAATTAAGTATTATATTTAAATTTATTTGTTTATTTACTTATACTTATTTTATTGTATATGTTTTAAGTAGTTTTTTGTATCATAAATATAAGTTAAAGTATTTTATAAGCTGGTCTATACAATACATGATTATTTTAATTCAACAAAGCAATGTATATCATTGAACTATCAAAGTGCAAGGTATCGCCAACAAGATTGGAACTGGAAGTGAAAGATATATAGCTAGTTACGTAATTAGGCTGTTCACATGCTTCGGGGCATAATAAGCAGCAAAAACAACCTCTTGAGCCACTCCGCACTTACCTAATACACTGTTAATAGAATCTTCAAAGTTCTCGTCAGTTGCAACCCTAATCACACGCACATACACACGGATTCGTACACGAGACGGAGCTTAATCACGCACACATTAATCCGACCGAATCCAATTCCTAACGCTATCATTTACAGAGGAAAATGTTAGTTTGGGCGCGCACTTGCGATTTATGATGGTGGGGATGCGGGTGCGATCTTGCTGCCGAATCGAGAGGTTTTTTTTTTGCTAAATGTTGGATGTCTAGGTGGTTATTAATGGCCGGTATATTTAAAAAATAATAAAAAAAAGAACGTTTTGCTTATGAATAGTAGTATTTTTATGAGGTGTATTTTGTGAAACTTATGTCAAGATTTATTTATTTATTTTATGTCAAGATCTACTGTCCGTATTTTTTGAATATTGAACCGTTTTATTACCGACGCCAGCACATCAAGCTACTCCAGTCTGTCAAATTTCCATAATAGATTTTTAACTTTATCGCTTAAGCATATGGTTCAAAATTGATTGGAAAAATTTAACAGTTTCGCGTAGCTTGATGTGCTGACGTCTGTACATTTATATTAAAATCGGCTGTACTGTGGTTAACATTCATATTTTCTGAACGTTGGTTTCGTAATTGCTTTTCGGTTTTCAACTAAAAAACTGTTTTTTTTTTCTTACTTATTTAGAAAATAATCAAAACAAAGTTACATTGCTAGTTTTGACTACTACCTATCTCTAAAAATCATGTCTTTATCAGCTACATCGATCGCCCAGCAAACCGACACGCAACATTAAAAGTCGCAGTCGCAAATCGCAAGCGTGCGTCCACACTTAGCCGTTTAATGTGAACATCCACCCTTGATTATGGAGGGGACAACACATTGTTTCATTAGTTAGTGTTTGGTCAGCAAGCGCCGGTAATCCGGAATGTCGTGATTGCGAATTTATTTTAAGACTAGTATTTGCCCTTTGGGTCGAGAGGAGGACATTTTGCCATGGTCGCAGAAAGTGGTTACTATGTATAGACGCCAGCATATCTAGCTACTACAATGTGTCAAATTTCCTTAATTATCACTGAAGCGTATGGTTCAAAATTGATTGTGGAAAATTTGTCAGTTTCAAGTAGCTTGACGTGCTAGTGATAACTTCGGCCAGTGGTTTCACCCGCGACCCGTTAAAACAAATACAGTAACATACAGTCTGACAAAAAATGACAATGAAATAACACTGATTTTTTTTTAATGTGAACAGTAGTTCCTGAGTTTGAGGTGTACAAACAAGTATAAAAAGTCTTCAGCTTTATAGTATAAGTAGTGTTTTCAATTGTTTCTTTGTCTGGTTGAAAGGGCAAATCTCAGAAACTACTAATCCGATTAGTAAAATTCCTTCAGACTTAGATCATGCATTACGCCAGGAAAGTTACTGGCTATTATTTATCTAGGTGCGCGAAGTTGTAAAGAAGGAACTAAAGACTAAACAAAAGCACACCAATTTGTTTAAGACGTGTTACAAATACAACGAAGGCTTAGAAGTTAGAACAGATTACCCGCGTCTGAATTAAGAAGTTAATTAAAGAAAGATAGATTAAATGTCGTACCTTCTGTCAATGTTTCGTGAATGTGCGCCCTAACTTAGATAATCTTTTGGCTAATGACTTCAAGTCGTGGTGGCTTAGTGGTTAAAGCACCAGCCTTTCGAGTAAGAGGCTGCGGATCAATTCCAGGTCACGCAAGTACCAATATAATTTTCCAAGTTATACGTACTTTCTAAGTCAATCTTGGTGAAGGAAAACATATCGAGGAAACCTGGACTATAAAGTCTGAAATCACCAACCTCGAATTTTCAACGCCTAGACCACATACAGGCTCATCATGGCGATTCTATCTCTATTCTATCAAGAAAAGACAAAGCTCTTTCTGTCAATGTCAACATGTCTTCTGCCCGAGCATGGCGCGATCTGTCAACTCGCATATAATCACTTGTAGACTTATGTCGATCGAAGAAAAGAAAAAATACTTCAAAAAATTACAAAAGAAGTTTTAAGTCAATCTATCACTTTTCTGTCATTATGTCCATTCTCCGGTAGACAAAACTTGTTTCTACGGTTGCCATGCTAAGCCTGCTGCTAATCATAAAGAATCATTTTCCACAATAACTAAGACACATGCATACATCTAACATAAAGTTGATAAACAAACACAAGTACTAACGACCCCCCGAATAGTTAGTTACCGGTTTTAATTGACATAGGTTAGTTTTAACTAGATCAGCCCGCTTTAACTGTGTCGGCGAGTTCAAAGTTATGACTTGACGGTTTTGTTGCGATTTGTGTTATCTTAATCAGAGCTCCCTGGGGTGAGCAGAGGTTTAGGTTAGATTGATAGGTTTGTTGTTGTATGCTTGTTAACTTAAAGTTTGTTAAAGTTATTTCTTGCTTCTACTGAGATTTTCAAATCAATACGATTATACATATTGATACATATATGTATGTGTGGATTCTTACTTGAGTTAATAAATTAATTTACTTTAAGTAAGCATTCTGGAAAAGTAGCCTAAGTTAAGATTGGTCCAGCCATTTCGGAGATAAGCTGAAACAAATAGACAGACACAAACATTGTACAATGTTTTGAAGTGTATATACATAGAACCACGTGCACCTAATAAAAAGCGGTTATTTCAATAACTGAAAGACTTTTTCATATATTTGTGTATATATATATATAAATGTATAGACAATGATGAGGATGATTTTGAGTAAGATTTTGACAATAGAAAACCACATCATTTGTTAGTATATATAGAATAATATTTCTCACACATTCACACAACGTCATCTAGTCCCAAACTAAGCAGAGCTTGTACTGTGAGTACTAGACAACTGATAAACATACTTTTCTTTTGTAAATACATGCATATTATACATAGAAACACCCAGACTAAGTCAAACACCCATGTTCATGCACACAAATGTTTGTCTTATGCGGGAATCGAACCCGCGACCTCGGAAAACTAGGAAAACTAAATACTATGTAAATTAAAGAAATCTATACTAATATTATAAAGCTGAAGAGTTTGTTTGTTTGTTTGAACGCGCTAATCTCCGAAACTACTGGTTCGATTTGATAGATTCTTTCAGTGTTAGGTAGCCCATTTATCGAGGAAGGCTATAGGCTATATACCATCACGCTAAGACACACGGGATCGGAGCAGTAACCAAAGATGCGGGTGAAACCGCTTGGGACAGCTAGTAATACATAAATAGACAGACAATAAACAAGATCATATACATAGTGTAACAAATAACTCAACATCTGACTTTAGCTGTAAATCTTGATAGACCTTCGCTATAAGTCTTTGGGGGGGTGTGACGTCATCAGGGTAATCTCCCAACCCATTATAGAAACGATCACTTGAAATTCAGCCTGAACCCCGCGATGTTTCTAGAATATTAATATCGAGGAAAATCCGCCATACTGGTATAGGGTTTGATTCCTGGCAAGAAATTTTTATGTAGTATGAACGTTTGTATATATTTCTTAAGGTTGTACAGTTACAAATCGTGGTAGCCGAGGGTGCGGGGTCGATTCCAGGTCAGGCAAGTAGCTACTAGCAGGTTGCCTAGCCTTTTCCTAAGCTATGTTGGGGTCGGCTTCCAGTCTAACCGGATTCAGCTGAGTACCAGTGTTTTACGTGGAGTGACTACATATCTGACCTCCTCAACTCAGTTACCTGGGCAATCTGATACCCCTTGGTAAGACAAGTTGTCAGACTTTCTCGCTTCTAACCTGTAACGACTGCCAAATATGTACAAATGACAGCAGGGACCCACCAATTTGGCGTGCCTTCCGAAACACGGAGCAACTCGTTATGACAATATGGTCACCCATACACGGAGCGCGCCAAGCATTGCTTAACCTTATGATCGATCGACCCGTGTGGCTGTTACTTAGCCACGAGCTCCTTAAGCCACCTTTAGACTTTATAAACTGACAAACTTAAGTAAGATGATGATGGCATCCAGGCCGATTGTCGGCTACGGCGGCCGTTCTCTTTTTATGGAGATCAGCCAGCTGCGCAGGACATATTATAGTGCACAAGCATTCGCGCAGATACAAGTGTACTCTCTATTCCTTCACTCTCATAGTCCGGTGGGACGGACATCCGACACCACCGGAGAGAGATCAGGCGCAGGACCGACATTTACGTGCTCTCCGATGCACGGGTGAATCATTCACCAACTTCCAGACTCCAGGCTGTTTTATGAAAGTTTCTCAAAACCCACAAAGCGATTTCGTCCAGACCCGGGAATCGAACCCGAGACCCCGTGCACAGCAGTCGCGCCTTGCGACAACTAGTCCAACGGAGCAGTCATGTATAGTTACAGAAACCTAAGTCGAAGGTATCCACACAATACTTAGTTAATAATTAAACACGCAATTATCATGTAAAGCTTAGGGTATACAAGGGTAGTGTTAAGGCGTTCTACCGACACCAGCACATCAAGCTACTACAATCTGACAAATTTCCTTAATAGACTTTCAACTTTATCGCGGAAGCATACGGTTCAAAATTGATTGGGGAAATTTTACAGTAACGGGTAGCTTGATGTGCTGGCGTTTGTAACAAGGCTGGAATATTGAAAATTCACTGAACCATTTGATCGCTTTGTAAATATTAAATGTTGTTTTAATACTAGGTACGTGTGAATATTATATACGATTATTAACTAAATCTGACTTTAATAGACATGGTTATATGTAACTGGGATGTCCCTCACACATTCACACAACAGTAGTAACTATTCAGTAATCTGTGACACAACGTCATCTAGTCCCAAACTAAGCAGAGCTTGTACTATGGGTACTAGACAACTGAGAAATAGACTTTTAGACATGTACCATCACAACAAGCCACCAGATACTGTAAAATTTTCCCAATGAACTTTGAACCATGTATGTATATGCTCCAGCGAGGAAGATAAAATGTATTAAAGAAATTAGACAGATTTTTTTTTCGTGGGAAATCACCAAATGACCCTCCCGCTGTGGGTGCTGCTGGAGGGAGTGTCAGACTCTTACTGACTAAAACCCACTATGTTCCTTCTGGAGGTATCTGAGCGGCAGGGCCGCGGTAACTCTTACAAATTTGACAGATTGTAGAAGCTTTTTTGACTACCTAAACATCAATCAAATTATTAAAAGCCCTATTTAAAGATAATGATAAAATAATTATATTTATTTTGCAAATAGGTTGTAATCAACACTTTTACACGTCAACACATTTTTTATAGAAAGAACGAGGTGAGGTCGGCTTTGATTTGAATTGACTTCTTATCCACATACCTTTCAAAATAAAACTTAACAAAAATCATGGCACTTGAACCAAAGATTATTCAAAACATGCAAAGTTAATTACGCAATCAAAAATAATGCTAATAAATTCCAATTTCATAAAAATATTTTTGTACCTGGCGACATTATTCAAAATGGAGGCTCGTCACACTACGAAAACAGATGGATGCGAATCCATTTGAATTAACATTCCTTTTTTGAAATTGGCGCGAATTATAAGTGAAAACAAAATGGCGGGACGGCCACTTGGCATTCAAATTGCGTTTGCTTGATTGAAAATAAGAATTCACAAGTCAAAAAAAAAAATGTCGATGGCGCGAAAATGTTTTTGTATTAAATTATTGTGACAATGTTAAGCTATTGGATTTTTTTTATTAAATATGCCAAGTTTTTAGAATTTTATTTATGTTCAAAACATTGTTGAAGAAAGTAAATTCTTCGGAAAAGTTTACTTACTTGTAAATGAACACGAAACTAGAGAACTATGTTATTTGGCATTTGAGGACTTCACAAAGTTTAAAGAGTTCTTTATCTATTTTTTTTTTTCCGTTGGGCAGGCTTAGGCCCTTCGACCATGCCGCTTAGTCTTCCGTCGTGGTTATATTTTCTTTCGTAAAATTATTTATACATACATATGTATATCAATATTTTCGTGTCTTGTCGTTATATCTAATTAAAGTTGTAAAACGCAGTTCGTGGCAGAGGGCAAAAGAAAAGAGTCAGATTCACTAGAATTCATACAGTTCGACTAGGTAAAAAATAAAATCCTTTACCGTATTCATTTGGTACACACACAGCTTAAAATTTTATTACATTTATTTATTAATATTTATTTACATTTTTACTTATCGTTTTAACTATTCGCCCACGAAAAATTGATTAAATTTTTTCAGTGACAATATGAGCATAATAATTATGCAGCTTGATGTGAAAAATCTGTGACGTCATAGTTCTCGTTTTAAGTTACATTTAATTTTGTACCTTACATGGGTGACACCGCTGCGCATAGCCTATTGTAATATTTCCAAAATATATGTAGCCACCAAACTAATAAGGTTTAGCGTCATATACAATGAATAATGACCTATTTGACTTACAACGTAATAGGTAAGACCTACGTGACTAAATGTAAAGATGTCAATGGAAACCACGAGCAAATCAAAGCGGTTTTCGTTTTTTTTTTCACTATATGCTAAAACATCTCGCTTCTTGTCATAATTAGGTTAGGCATCATTATCATCATCTTCAGCCTTTTTATCGAGCCACTGATGGGCACAGGCCTCTTCTCACACGGAGAATGATTGAGCTTTAATCACCACGCTTGCTCAATAACACTACCAGACTGATATGCTTATTCTAAAACCGATATTAAAAAAAAAAAACGTATATGTAACAGATGTACAGAACCAAAAATATAAAACAACACTTCAGGAGGAATATTGTTTCTCCTGAAGTGTTGATTTATATTGTTTCACACGGTGGAAGTGTGTTCTGCCTGGGCGGACCACCGCCGTGTCCTCACAGCGGCAATTGGCGGCGGCGACCTCTCGCGTCCGGCCCTGATCCAGGCCATGGTCCGAAGCGAGGGAGAATGGGATGCCGTCGCCTCCTTCTGTGAAGCAGTTATGCTAGCAAAGGAGGCGGCGGAGCGGCTAAGAGACCGCACCGCTCATCCCAGCCGTCGCGGCAGGGCTGGTACCGGTCGACACCACCGACCACCGTAGGCGCGGGTTTGTGGGCGGTGAGTGTGGGTAGCTCATCGTCCGTACGTCTAAGGACGACAGGCCCGTGTCGGCGGCGCGTTCTGTTCCACGCGCTCCTCGAAGAGATGTCAGCAACACAGGAGGGGCCCATAAAGGGCCAGGGTCTGCTTGGGCTGCGGGTTGTTCGTAAGAGATACCGCGGCCCTGGCACACAGGGACCTCCAGAAGGAACATAGTGGGTTTTAGTCAGTAAGAGTCTGACACTCCCTCCAGCTGCAACCTCAGCGGGAGGGGTCATTTGATGATTTCCCATGAATATTGTTTTACTTTCGTATGTCGTTGTCCTTATCGTTGCTACGCCAACAAAGCGAGACAGCAAGACACTATTTATTCAGCCCAATTATTATCTTAATGAATGCGATGTTCTCGCTCAGTTAGTGGATGCAAAACATAAATCATAATATTCATTATTTACTCTTAAAGGTACAAAGCATCGCCGAATTTCCCGAGGTTTTTGCCTCGCAAACAGACAAACGTACCTACTTCCGTAAATTGACAAAGACTGCACCGCGATATCAAATATTTTAGACAGAAGGTTCGGTAGACTCATGGTGGCCTAGTGGTTAAAGAGCCAACATCTCAAGTAAGAGTGCGTAGGTTCGATTCTAGGTCAGGCAAGTACCAAGGCAACTTTTCTAAATTTGTGTGTGCTTTCTAAGTATATCTTGGACACCATCCCGGCTGTCATTGAACATCCTTGGCACGAAAAAAAGAGGTTCGGTGGAATCTATACTAATGTTATAAAGCGGTAGGGTTTGTTTGTTCTCAGGAACTACTGGTCCAATATGAAAAAATAGTTTTATCGAGGAAGGTTGTAGGCTCCTTTTTATCCGGGTGCACCGCATTGAATCCGGCGATGAATTCCCCGTCTTATAACTATTTATCTTTATCTTTTTATTTAGTATTAAAGTTTTCCGCTAACGCATCAGCTGCACAGCACGTAGAACTTGCAACAGCAAATTTATTTTTGAGTTTTTGTTAACTATAACATTTTTGACATAAATTATTATATAGAATAACTAGCTTCCGCCAGCGGTTTCACCCGCGTCCCGTAGGAACAACTCCGCGCACCCGGATAAAAAGTAGCCTATAGCCTTCCTCGTTAAATGGGCTATCTAACACTGAAATAATTTTTGAAATCGGACCAGTAGTTCCTGAGATTAGCGCGTTCAAACAAACACACAAACAAACTCTTCAGCTTTATAATATTAGTATAAATATAGTCTACCATATTATAAGCATTTAACTCCTAACAATCACTCTATTCTTAAATATCTAACTGTACTTCTAAATGGCACTTCTAAACATTTTCTTACACAGCAACAGGGCGCCATTTTGAATTTTTTAACGTTTTTTTTTTTCGTTCTGAAACATCGGCCATGTTGACACGGTACCTTTAATGAAATGTTAACTTTACGTTCAGAAAATGTAATTAGTCTTCAAATATTTGATTTTCCTTCTTGGTGATGTATATTTTTTCATGTTGAATTTCATTATTGTTTCAAATGAGAGGAAGAATACTTTATTTTGTTTGAATTTGGTTAACGGGAGGAGTGTGTACTGTGTTCCTTCGCTAGTGGTTTCAACCGTTCCCTGAGGGCACAACTTCACTCATCCGGATATAAAAAAACCTATGTATTATACTGAAGTATAAGCTGTAGAAAGAAATATTGTTTAAAGTAGAAACAAATATTTTTTAAAGAAAATATTGTTGCTATTTTTATGCTATATTTATTGTTGCTATTGTTAGAAGAAAATATTGTTTAAAGGTTCTTAAAACCAACAGACAGACATGTGTTGCTGGGGAGTTTGTTGCGCCACTTCTTCTTCCCAGCAAAAACGCATAGGAAGTGGTGAAGGGTGGGCGTTTTGGGGGCTGTCTTTTGTAATATTTGACGTTCAAAAAGTGCTGTTTTACAGCCAAGTTTGAATAAATGGAGTGGAGTTTATCACTGCCAAGTTTCATCAAAATCTGTCAAGTGAAAAGTAACAAATATCGATACAAACGTTTTCGTGTTTATAATGTCAGTAGGTTTTTGCGTTGGTTTTAATTTGCAATCATACTTTAATTATTATATGTTTAATTCTTGTTTTGTGTTAAGAAATATTAAATACTTTCGAGTTTTCCTTCTTACAAACCACAAAACAACAAACACTATGTATCATTGAAGAAAAAAATGTCTCCCCTAGAAAAGGGATTCATTTCGCAATCAACTACACGAGTATTTGCTCAAATCGATTGTCATCACACAATTCCTGATATTTCTCCCCAAAAGGGCAAACATTATTAAAAACTATGGTCACTTGAACATCAGTAGGCAAGTCCTATATAATATAGATCGTATGGACACCGCACTCCGTGTTTCCCAGGATTATTTGGCGAAGCAGAGCGTTAACCGATTGTGGCCAGTGTGGGGGCGCTGTCGATAGATTAATGTATCGATATTATACTCGTTTTAATGTTGGTTCGCCCCTATGGTATCGAAAGCTAATATTGTCATATTACATAATGTTACACTTTGGGTGTTTTGGCTGTTGACATTTAGCTTATGCAAGTTTACTTTGTAAATAGGGCTTTAGTGTTTTGTCTTTGAGAAAACTAATAATTAGGCTTCCCTGTGTTTTCTTCAGAGTTTGACTAGGAAAGATATGATTATCTGCTTGCCCTGATCCTAAAGACTCACCTTACTTGCGTAACTCCAACGCCCCATAGACCCTAATGCTGCCGGGGCTGCGGGTTGTTCGCGCTTGTTACCGTGGCCCTGGCACACAGGGACCTTCAGAAGGAATATAGTGGGTTTTAGTCAGTAACAGTCCGACACTACCTCCTGTAGCAACCACAGCGGTCATTTGATTATTTCCCACTCAAAATAAGGCCTGATACACCAAAATACGTCTTATCACTTGTAGCTGCAGTTGTAAAAACTGATCGATTTGTATTTCCGTAATATTTTCAGCATTTTCTGTATTATTTGTTATATTAAAGACGAACAAAATTTGTTTTACTTAATATTTTACTGATTTTGTTTTCTAGTTTCAGTAATATTATAAATCGATAACACTATCTACCAGATAAATAAAAAAATGGAACAGAATTTGTACGAAATTATGTACCAGATAAACTATCTGGAACTTATCAGCAACCTATGAAACTGGCCCTATGTCATATTTGTAATTACAATACTGCACAGACGCCAGAACCAGCTACCCTATACTGAAATTTTCCCACTCAACGTTGACCTATATTCTTGAGTGATAAAGTTAACTATCTGTTAAGTAAATTAGACAGATCGTAGTAGCTTGATGTACAGGCGTCTGTAGGTACTAGATGTAGTAAGCGCCACTTACAACATACTACCTACATATTCTCAAATAGGCATGTCTAGACTGAATCATATTAAAGTAGCAACACATTTGCGGTTAAGTCAGACTGCTGACCTTGGTTATGATAGCTTGTTATTCTACTTAGATTTAGGTACTCTTGTAGTACGTCAATTTTAATACATTTGTATGTTAAGTAGAAAGCTTATTTGAGGTATTATTTTATGATTATGATGTAAAAATAAAATATTTTTGTAATATTGAGCAAAACGAGAGTGAAAAAAATTAAGAGAGACAAACTCAAAAAATACTGAATCGATTTCAAAAATTATCACCATGTATAGTATCTGAATATAATATATGTATGTAAATAAAATCAAACTAAAAAAAACATTTATTCAAACTTGGCTGCAAAACAGCTGTTTTTAAACGTCGGAGTCCCACCAATCACCACTTCCTTTGTGTTTTGTTTCCTGGGAAGAAGTATAGAATATGTCAGTTTGTAAATAAACAATAAATCTTAAAAAAAAATAATCTAATATTCACATTAAAATATATTATAAAAAAAAACCGTCAAAAAATTTACACAAAATATTTTTTATCCATTCTCTACATACGAAAAAAATATATCGATATTCGAATGTAAAAGCGTGTCCCATCACTATAGCCCCAAGGCGTATTACGTAGCGTTGTGCACGCTCCTTACGCCCTTTGTTCTTCGGCCTAACAACGCACCCGTGGCTTACCATGGCAAATAAACGGCTATTGCCCTGTTCTACCCTCCAGGCACATATCGGGAGTATGTATTCACAAATCATTTTTGAAATGGAAAATTAAAATTATCGATAATTGCGATAGTTTTTTGGATGAATGTTTGCTCTTCACTATACCACTAAATAAAGTTACACTATTCCGCAAATCGCTAACCTATGCAGAATAGTATTTATAAAGCACAGTCCTGCGTCGTGTCTATCTGTTAGCGAAAAACTACTGCACGGATTTTCATGCGATTTCCACTAATAGATACATAAGTTCATAATGAGGATTAAGCTATACCTATAATTATACCCGTACAAAGCCTTGACGGTAGATACAGTACACAAAAACAACTTATCAAACTTACAAAATAGAGAAGCTCCTTTTTTAGAATTCGCTTTAAAATACCTAACAAACGCATTAATATGATAAGTATAAAAAACAACTGTTTATTTTTGAATGGTAAATCATTAAATGAGCGCTCCCACTGTGGGTGCAACTGCAGGCTTAGCATAACAACGGTAGAAACAAGTTTTGTCTACCGGAGAGTGGACATAATGACAGAAAAGTGACAGATTGACATAAAATTTCTTTTGACACGTAGAAAAGGAATTTTTCTTCGATCGACATAAGTCTAGAAGTAATTATATGCGAGTCGACAGGTCGCGCCATGCTCGGGCAGAAGACATGTTGACATTGACAGAAAGAGCTTTGTCTTTTCTTGATAGAATAGATATAGAATCGCCATGCTAAGCCTGTTGGAGGGAGTGTCAGACTCTTACTTTCTTCCTTCTGGAGTTCTCTGTGTTCTAGGGCCTCGGTAACTCTTGAGGACAATCCCGCAGCAAGTTTAAGAAATACTGCATCAGAGAGTAATAAAATAGTGTAACTTGATCATGATCATCAATCAGCCTATCGCAGTCCACTGCTGGACATAGGCCTCTCCAAGTGCACGCCACTGAGATCGATTTTCGGTGTAACGTATTATGATTTATAGTGTAACTTATTTATGGAAATTTGTAATTATTTGCGCTGTTTCCATAATTTTATGCTTAGTTTAATTCGTTTGTTTTTGTCTGCAGGTAAGTCGCTGTTTTTGGCACATCAAACTGTTCGATTAACTACTGGACGAGGTATTTATATTGTAATTTATTATTCTCTATAGAGCGTGTTCTAAAAATTACGGTTGGAACTGGGCGTCACCTTTCTTTTCTTCTACTATTATAAAAAACATTGTTGTCTTATTTACTTTTAAAACCAAACGAAAAAATATAGGGTTGTTATATGTTGGACTGCTATGAGTGTATGTTTGTACTCCCGTAGCTATTGCAAGGATGAATCGAATTGGATACGGTTCATTTTTAAATTGAGACATTTTTTTTCGTGTGAAATCATCATCATACAAAAGTTGCATTGATACTTGCCTGACCTGGAATCGAACCCACGCCCTCATACTCGAGGCTTTAACCACTAGGCAATAGCTACATCAGTCAAATTAAAGAGAAGGTAAAAGTTGAGACGTATAAAACTCACTATAAATTATAAATAAGAGAATATATCTTTTAAGTTTAACTGTTAAACAGAACACACCGCTGTCAGCTTAGGTGACATGTGAAGTGAAACTTTAATTTTAAATATGCATCTCCCGAGATGGCATCTCAACTCGCGTACAAGAAGTTCAGCACAATTTTGACAGTTCTAAGTGAAATATTCAAAATGGCTTCTATTTTATGTCGTATATATGTTTCTGTGAAAGTGCAAAGTAAAATAAAATGTCTCATCATCATCATCACAGCCTTTTTATTGTCCCACTGCTGGGCACAGGCCTCCTCTCCTACGGAAAAGGATTGAGCGTTAATCACCACGCTTGCTCAATGCGGTTTGGTGCTTTATAGTCCAGGTTTCCTTGAGGTGTTTTCCTTCACCTTTAATCAGTCATTGGTGTCCAACATAAACTTAGAAAGTATGTACGTATAAGTTAGAAGAATTTCATTGGTACCTGCCTGACCTGGAATCGAACCCGCACCCTCATACTCGAAAGGCTGGTGCTTTAACCACTAGGCCATCACGACGTAAACGTCTACAGGATTAGAAAAACTGACATTTTCAATCAGTCATATTTTTTTCATAATTTGACGTTATCCTAAGGTTGCCTGTATCTTTAGGTACAGACGCCAGCACATCAAGCTACTACGATCTGTCAAATTTCCTTAATAGATATTCAACTTTATCGCTGAAGCATATGGTTCAAAATCCATTGGGAACATTTGACAGTTTCGTTTAGCCTGACCTGCTGGCGTCTGTTCATGCAAATAATTCTACCTAATTCCAACCTCTTAGTAATTAGTGACCTATATTTAAACACGTGATTGTACTCATGATTACGAACAACTTTCCCGAAGAAACTTTTTTTGTAATTTTTTATTATAAAAAAAAAACAGAAGTTTCTTTAGGAAAGTTGTTTGTAATCATGAGTACAATCACGTGTTTAAATATCGGTTACTAATTACTAGTCACCCTATATGTATGACCCTAAACCACTCCATCCGATATCTAGACAATACTACAAAAAAAAATGATATTAATGAATAATGATCAAAGATTCGCGTAGCCTTATTCGAAGGGTTTAAGCAAAAGACTAAAAAGGTCCTTCCTAGTATTTGTAGGTTTTCATAGACCATTCTGTAACTAAATATGTACACAGAGACAGGTGAACTGAAATATTATATAGAAGCCTATCAACCATGGTGGTCCTTATAGCCGATAGCTTTTACCATGGGAAGGCTTATTTAAACTAGAACATTTTCTAGGTGCCGCATCTACTTTAACAACAAAAAACATGTTATCTGTACAATTTATCAAACAAATTTAAACAAGTAAAAGAATAATATATACGTAGTTCATTCATTTAGTATTTATCTATACTAATATTATAAAGCTGAAGAGTTTGTTTGTTTGAACGTGCTAATCTCCGAAACTACTGGTTCGATTTGAAAAATTATTTCAGTGTTAGATAGCCCATTTATCGAGAAAGGCTATAGGCTATATACCATCACGCTAAGACACACGGGAGCGGAGCAGTGACCAAAGATGCGGGTGAAACCGCTGGGGACAGCTAGTGCAGTAATATGACATGAAGATAAATAATTAAATTGGGATGTGGACTAGGTCATAAATAAAATACTTACATTAATTTCGTTTTCATTTTGTAAAGCATCTTTTTTATTGACATTATTTTTTTATTAATTTAATTGACATTATTTTTAATGTCAATTGAATTTATCGTTTTGAACCGTAAACTGTTTTTTTTTTTTTTATTGATATTGTAATTCAATTAGGTATACTTACGGATAGATGATGACGTCTTAGGTTGCGTTTTCATACAAACATAGAGAGTAACCGTTTTTGACAGTTCTATAAAAGTATTGAATTTGACTAGTTGTCCGCATCCCTATTGAGACGCACAATAATTCAACAATACAAGCTAATCTTAAAGAAAAGCAGCCACCATTCACAGTCTTATTCCAAAATCCACTGTGAGATTCCGATAATGCCAAGCCATCATTAAGTAATAAACAGTCACAATAAAATAAAAACTAAAACACAACAAGAATTCCTATGACTCATTTCAAACCGCTCATTCAAAGTTTTAACATCAAACAAACTAAATAACCACAATATATCTCTAAACAAACTCCCGCCATTTCGTCTCGCCGCCATTACGAAAATAGACGCCATATCTCATCAGCGTTTTTTTAACAAACAAACAAATCGTTCGGATACGTTTCCAAAAGAATTAGACATTTTTCTTCACAAATCGTTCGAATAAGTAACAAATTAAAAAGATTACTAAGAATTTTTATCGCTTCCGAAAGCTGTTAGCGCTTGTTGGATTTCCGGAGGGTGGTTATTCGTTGACTAAATAAAATTGGACTTAAGTATCAATTGTTATTGGTATAAAGAGATTTATATTGACACCTTTTCCGCTTATTGAGTTGTGAGGTAAGAGTTTCGCTGACGATTTGAAAGCTTGGTTGTCATGGAAACCATGGATTCTCTCTAAGACGTTTATGCCCATCAGCAGGCTTAGCTTGGCAACCGTAGAAACAAGTTTTGTTTACCGGAGAATGAACATAATGACAGAAAAGTGATAGATTGACGTAAGATTTCTTTTGACATTTTTTGAAGTAATTTTTATTTTCTTCGATTGACAGAAGGCTACAAGTGATTATATGCGAGTTGACAGGTCGCGCCATGCTCGGGCAGAAGACATGTTGACATTGACAGAAAGAGCTTTATCTTTTCTTGACAGCATAGATATAAAATCGCCATGCTATTCCTGCTGTAGCCTTGAAGATGAAGGTGACTTATTTTCAATTAATTTCTCAAATTGAACGCAGTACTGAGTCTTCTAATACATCTAACAGAGTTCCTTCATAAGATCTTGTATATAAAATTATAAAAATTGTGTATCTTTTAGCTGTCCAAAATACTGCCAGAGCTAACGGGTGGTTCGCAAGAGTTACCGTGGCTCTGGCACACCAACACCTCCAGAAGGAACATAGTGGGTTTTAGTCAGTAAGAGTCTGACACTCCCTTCAGCTGCACCTACAGCGAGACACTTGATGATTCCCCTAAATAAAAATAATGATTTCATTCAAAAGATCCGTGTCTCTACCGGCTCCTGTCACCAGCTCTCAGCACCTCCTTATCGATTAGTGTATGTCCACGTTTTAACACCATTTTTATGAGTCGCGTAAATTCAGGACAGTAAATCAGGGTCCGAGTTAAAGCATGTTTTATGGGTTGGTGATAAAAACTACCGTCTTATGGTTTATACGATAGTTGTTTTAAAATAAACATTACTATTGTAGGTATTCTTGTTGGGTAGTAGCTCGCGTGGACCGTCTGCTGGGTCTCTGGTTCTTGGACACAATTTTCGGGGCTTTAGTATTTTTCACTAAGTAGGCCAGTATCTGGAGGTAGATGATTGATACACCCATCCATCGCAAAGCACGTAAATGTCGGTCCTGCGCCTGATCTCTCTCCGGTCGTGTCGAATTGACGTCTTATCGGGCTCAGAAAGTGAAGGAATAGAGAGTGCGCCTGTGTCTGAGCAATTACTTTTTAGTTCGTTCCACCAACTCACTGGTGGCTTACCTAATTGCCTCCATTCGAGAACGACTTTAGCATGTCAAACACATTTTCTTTACGGAATTTCTTGATTCGGTGCCCTCGCCAAGCCCGCGATAAAAGCTATACATCATCATCATCATCATCAGCCTAGCCTTTACCCAAGCTATGTTGTTGTCGGCTTCCAATCTTAATCGGATGCAACTGAGTACTAATGTTTTACGTGGGGCGATTGTCCATCTGATCCTCGCAAGTCCGCAACCTGGGCAACCCAATACCCCTTGGTAAGACTGGTTGTCAGATTTTCTTGCTTCTAACTACACGTATAAAAAATATAATTAAAAAAGGAATACAATAGCTTCAAAATATTTCTAATTTTTAAGAACTCTCGTGAATTCTAAGATTGGTGATACGCTGTCTGATCCCCGGCCTAAAGCTTAGTATAGGTCAATTAGTTTCCATTATAGTGACGTAGATAGACAAACATAGTAGTAAGCAGATTACAATTATCTCGTGTATCTAACATCGCAGTAATTGCGTTACTGGTTACATTCACTATTAACACGGCTGCAGTCCTAGTTGTAAACTTCAGCGATTCTGGTACTCTGACCTCATTACACAAACAGAGGGAATGTGGACGTCCGCTACCTCTGTTTCTGTCGGCAGCCGACAATCGGCCGGATAATTCTCTTTAAGGAAATCAGCCAACTGCGCAGGACATATTATATTGCACAAGCATTCGCGCAGATAGGTACTGCACTCTCTATACCCTCGCTCTCATAGTCCGATGGATCAATCCGATGGACGGGTGAATTAATCACCAACTTCCACACTCCGGGCTGCTTTATGAAAGTTTCTCAAAACCCACAAAGCGATTTCGGCCCGACCCGGGAATTGAACCCGAGACCCCGTGCACAGCAGTCGTGCCTTGCGACTACTAGACCAACGAGGCGGTAATTCGTATTTATAATATTAGTAACGATAAGTATCGTGTGCATATATTTTCTATAATTTCACGTTTCAAATAAAATCCAAAGCTTATACCTTGGACCGGAAAACAATCTCGCAGTATGTCATATTCAGGTTGTAGACCGTTTAGTGCGAGTTCGTTGATGAATAAATGCATTGAATGCATTTCTGATTGCATCGGGAAATTGTCATAACTGTGTTGTATTTGGCATGTGTTTTAATTACCTGTGTGTAAGAGAAATGTTTACTATTTTACTGTATCTATGCTAATAATATAGCTGAAGAGATTGTATGTTTGTTTAAACACGCTTATCTTAGGAAGTTCTGGTCTGAATTGAAGCCAAGCTGTGTTGGGGTCGGCTTCCAGTCCAGATGCAGCTGAGTACCAGTGTTTTACGTGGAGCGATTGCCTGTCTGACCTCCTCAAGACCAGTTACCAGTGCAACACGATACCGCATGGTAAGACTGGTTGCCAGACTTTCTGGTTTGTGACTACTCGTAACGATAGCAACACGTCTCAAACGGCTGTCTAACTTTATTGTAATTTGTAAGAGTTACCGTGGCCCTGTCACACAGGAACCTGCAGAAGGAACATAGTGGGTCTTTAGTCAGTAAGAGTCTGACACTCCAGCTGCACCCTCAGCAGGTTTAGCATGGCAACCGTAGAAACAAGTTTTGTCTACCGGAGAATGGACATAATGACAGAAAAGTGACAGATTGACGTAAGATTTATTTGACATTTATTGAAGATTTTTTTCTTTTCTTCGATCGACGTACCTATGTAAGTGATTATATGCGAGTTGACAGGTCGCGCCATGCTCGGGCAGAAGACATGTTGACATTGACAGAAAGAGCTTTGTCTTTTCTTGATAGAACAGATATAGAATCGCCATGCTAAGCCTGCAGGGGTCATTGGATGATTTCTCACAAAAAAAAAGACCTGTATATTTTAATATATATTTAGTATATTATTATATACACGAGGATGGTTGTTAAGGCCGTGCCAAAACAGGCTTCACTTGACTGAAGACTCCTGTATTTGCTCCCATCCCTCCTTGGAGCCGTAAAGCCTCTAGGCGGTACCCCTGGCACGGACTCGCGTTTCCTCTTGTTTACTATTTAAAATAGGTTTAGCGCTTAATGTACAAAGTATTATAATTCTGTTGCTATTGTTTTGATCGTTCGGAAATGATGCTTCGTTGAAATATGTGCCTATTTTGTTCCTTGGATAAACAATAAGAGTATGGCAAGGCACTGAATATGAATTTACATTTAATTGTTGCATTTAAATGAAGCATCAAACTTATACTGTCTACAATATCTTTTTTTGTTACATTTATGCTATCCCCATAGAGCAATATAATAGTAGAATTAGGGATGAGCTTGGTGAGTTTAATAGTATTGATAAGATAGCTTAGACTGGCACCAGGTAAACAATTGTTAATAACATATTGTTGCGAACACTGATTAAACATGCTACCTAATCCTTGACCAAATTTATCTGAGAAAACATATGTCACACATTCATTTTTATTTGATTTTTTTATTGATTTATTTGTTTTTGTAACAGAATTAGGAATTAAAGCCGGTAGTGTCACCGGGGGTGAAGGGGTGACTAACTGGGGCTGAGGTGTTGGGGAGCAGGTACAATTACAACAAAAGTTATTAGTCAAGGACTCATACCTCTCCGCATTGCACCTCACTAGGTCGGCCAGTTCACAGGCTTCCTGCATGCGCTCACTTAAGTCTTGTTGTGAAGCTTCATACTTGTTAAAAATGTCCCTAAGACAATTTTCCTTGTGATAAAGCTCCTCCTGTAAGCGCTGTATGTCAGTGTTATACAAAGATCTACATGACTCTAATTCTGTTTCATAAACTTTTATGTCATTTAATAGATTCACATTTTTCTTTCTAAGGATATTGCTTGTTTTGAACACTTTTAGTTTTTTTAATGATTTGTTATATTTGCCAATAATTTTATTTAATTTTAAATACTTTTTAATTTTATTGTGTGAAGTGAAAAATCTACTTTTGACTAAAGTG
Organism: Heliothis peltigera; assembly: GCA_958496145.1. Taxonomy (NCBI): domain Eukaryota; kingdom Metazoa; phylum Arthropoda; class Insecta; order Lepidoptera; family Noctuidae; genus Heliothis; species Heliothis peltigera. Next base: position 3,304,675 of record OY292349.1, on the reverse strand, counting down.
TCATTGGTCAAGTCAATTGTAACAATTGGCTCATTACAAAAACGTCCGGGCACACTACCAACTAACTCATTAAACAGGCTGCAGGTGTTCGCAGACTGTTCAATGGATTTTGCTGATTCAAGCTGTGTGATGATGTTGTGGGCCTTGCTTAGTTCAGATTCCAGTTCAGCGATTCTTTTTAAAGCCAGTTCATGTGTGTCACAACATTGTTCAAAGTTTGACACAAGTTGCTGAAGGTGTTCATTTTGTTCGAGTGTGTCCATACATTTTATATGCAATTCCGCCAACTGATTCTTAAGATCTGTGTTCTTATCTACAATCAGTTTAACTTCTATTTCGCTGTCATCCCTTTCTTGTAACAGCTGTTTACAAAGGTTTTTGCTTGACTCCAGTTCTCTCAACGTAGCCCTCAACTTTTCATCTAAGGATGCAGCTCTACGGGTCAACATGATAAATAGCTAACCTGTAGGCACCCTGGAAAGTGAGAAGAGACAGCTAAGTGAAGGAAGGAAAAGAGAGTTAAAACAAAACTTAAGATCAGAAACTAGGAACTTAGGACAACTATTTGATTAATTTATTAAGTACAAAGCTTGACATTTATAACTATTAAGTTGGAGGAAGTATATACTTTGTACTAATTGAATATATATCTATTCTTTATAAGATTTAGAAGTAAATTTAGCGGAAAAATTAAATAATGAAATGAAATAAAGTCAGTGAGGGTATGTTATTTTTTTTTTTTTTTACTAATTACTATTGTTATTGACAATTTTATATTGAATGCTTTAGTTATATTATTGAATCAGTCGGAATTAGTTAATTAAGGAGAATTTAATTTATGTAATTACTAATTTAAAGAACTTATGAGCCTAATATAAGACAGCGTAATATGGTTGATAATTTTAGACATGTACTGATAAACAGCGTGTGGGAAATAGTTGTATTATGAGACTAGGTATGCTAATTGTTATATAATTGGTAAATACTCCCCGGGTTATTGTATTCTTTTGAAACTTTTATTTCAAATCCGTCCGTTGGGTTGACAGCTGATTTCTTCGCGTTGATTTCGACAGCAATCTTGCGACGAAATCACTCACAAACACTAATACTTATATATAGTAACTATATCAATCGAATTTAAGCCCATTTACTACAATTAGGGCACTAAAATTAATTAAATTAAAAATTAAAATCTAGCAGATAAGTTTTGACAACTAGGTGCCAGTGTTGCCACCTCCTCCGAGAAAGTCTGAAATCATCAATCTACATTAAGCAAACGTGGTGATTAACGCTCAATTCTTCTCTGTGTGAGAGGAGGCCTGTGTCCAGCAGTGGGATGATAAAAAGGCTGATGACGATAAACATTTATCGCTTTTCAAAAGAACGTCACAATACTCATATATCGTTAACCCATCCAAGAACTAACCTCACTAAGTGTTGCTTACTCCACAAGTGTCGCTTCCAGTTGATATCAACGTTGGCTTAGATCTACTCAACAGTATGTTATCCCCGTGTTAACATGTAAACACTAGATTTAATTAATGGATTATGTTGTTGATAAATGGGATAACGTTTCTATATGTGCGGCATCTTAACAGATGGTGGAACGGAACGTAAGTTTGTTTGTTGGTCTACCAGTTCGGAACAACAGGGTTGTAGTATATCGTACCTATATGTAGATATAATTCACCTGCTCTTAAAAGGTAAGCAAGGATTCACAGAATATTAAGCAGCTATATTCATCATCTGAGCCTTTTCCCAACTATGTTGGGGTCGGCTTCCAGTCTAACCGGTTTCGGCTGAGTACCAGTGTTTTACAAGGAGCAACTGTCTATCTGACCTCCTCAACCAAGTTTCCTGGGCAACCCAATACCCCTTGGTTAGACTGGCGTCAGACTTACTACTGGCTTCTGACTAAACGTAACGACTGCCAAGGATGTACAATGACAGCCGGGACCCACAGTTTAATTAATTAAGCACCTATATTATACAGTTATTTTAAATGTAAATAATTTTATCAAAATAAAAGTGATATTTGAATGGAGGCTTCTATCCGGAGCTACGGGATTGTTTGCAAGAGTTACCGAGACTCTGACACACAGGGACGTCCGGAAGGAACGTAGTAGGTTTTAGTCAGTATCAAGACCTGGAGGGCTTATATCTCGGAAAACGTTGGCAGTTTGTTACAATTTTTAACCAAATCAATTCGACCACGTCCGTATTTTGACTTAATAATCTGAAAACGATAAAATATATTTTTTACTCATTAAATTAAAAATATCTCTGCCGATTTTTTCTCAGAAATTCAACGTAAATTTCAAAGTTAAATATACATTTTCCTCCTATCTGTACTTTTGAAGTTGGCTAGTTCTATATTTTGGCTATAAACAATAACCATAATTCCCGTATTTGTCGAAAGCGAGGTCAAAGTAAAACCGCATACCTTATCCGTAGTAATGTAGATATGTGTAATAAGCCCTATCAGGGCAAACCGTCATTAACTACCAGTCCACTTAACAACACGCACCCTTAGGGGAAATCTATCCAATATAATGAAAAAGTAGTTTTTTTTTTATAGTGGGGAATCCGTGGTATAATTGACCACAGTTATTAAAAAAAAAAACCGACGAAGTGAGAGTTGGACTCGCGCTGAGAGTTCCGTAAAATGCGTAAACAATATTTTTTAAACAAAAAGGTAAAATCTACAGATGCCAGCACATCAAGCTACCCGAAAGTGACAAATTTTCCCAATCAACTTAGAACCATATGCTTCAGCAATAAATTTGAAAATCTATTAAGGAAATTCGATAGATTTTAGTAACTAGCTGTTGCTCGCGACGTCGTCCGCGTGGGCATTAGGTGATTAAACATCCCCCCCCCCCCCGTGTACGTGATAGCGTGATATCCTATGATAGCATATATGTTGACCTAACCTCTTAGTTATATTCATGCCAAATTTGAAGCAAATCCATGCAGTACTTTTTGAGATTATCCCGGACATATATACAGACAAAAAGACAAAATTTTTAAAAACTATATTTTTGGATTCGATATCGATTGTAGATCACGCCCCAATTATTATTTTAAAAACACTTTTCTTTGTTTTGACTTTTCTACGATTTTATTATATGTATAGATTTTGTAGACCTATTTCAGTAGGATATTAAAAGGCTTATCAACATCACCTAAGCCTGACGGAATTAGAGAAAGGAGGAAACGCAGGGCAATATATGACTAAATAATCTCCGCTAACGTCTAAAACGATTTAAATCTGCCATGTTTGTGACGTCACTATGTCTGTAGTTTGTAGTTTCGCTTGCAAAAATCACAACTACCCTCACCCTTCTGTTTCACTAGACTTTACTGGCTTAAACTGATGACTTCAAAGCACAAAGTGTTGTCAGCCTGAGAGAAGTGAGACGCCTTAGATCTTACGTGTTATGTTAAGTTGACGAGTTGATCTAATGATGTGAACGTTTATTTATGAGTTATGTGTTAAGAGCGCGTGCACCGAAAGTTGGCAACGTCGCAAATAGCTGTCAAATATTTACACGTTTTAATTAATTTGGCCAATTTACTATATGAAAGTAAGACGTATGGCTCTGTAGTGCACTAAAACATTGAATAGGAATTGCAATTAAAACACTAAATTTGATGTTTTAAACGTTTTACTTGTAAAAAGGCACTTGGAAAGTTTCCAAATACGTTTTTTACTTATAAAACTATATATTCGGTGTTCGATATTAATAATTGCATTCTTTATTAACTTTCTTAGTGCACTATAGAGCAATATTTTGCGACGTTGCCAGATTTTCGAATACGCGCCCTTAAATGAGTAATTTATGACTATAATATGTACACTATGTACAGAAACCGGCACATCAAGCTACTCTTAAGATTTATTTTTCCAAAATGATTGGGAAAATTTTACAGTTTTTCTACAGACGGTAGCACATCAAGCTACCCGAAATTGTCAAAAATTTCTAATCAACTTTGAACCATATACTTCAGCGATAAAGTTGAAAATATATTAAGTAGTAGTTGAATAAAGTTGAAAATATTTGACAATATTTTCAACTTTATTCCCTGGCCCTGGCACACAAATACCTCCAGAAGGAACATAGTAGGTTTTAGGCAGTAAGAGTCTGACACTCCCTCCAGCTGCACCCACAGCGGAACTCATTTGATGATTTTCCAAGACAAAGAAGCGTAAGTCTCGAATGAGATTTTTTGAGGTTCTTATTATCTTGTGGAAATTTACTAAACGTAGTAGACATATTTTCTTTATGCCGAAATTCATGAATAATCTTTTATCACGATACCGAAATTATCGCTATATAAACTTGAGTCATGGTCACAATCAATATTTACTTTTATATGAGTAGTGTTTCTGTCCCTTATCAACATTTCGTTCTTATTCTATTTCTTAGAACGCTTACGCCACTCGGTGACAATGTTGCTAATATTAGTCACTTCAGTCAGTAGCTATAATAATAATAATGACGTTCAGCAGGCTTAGCATGGCCATTTTATATCTATTCTGTCAAGAAAAGACAAAGTTCTTTCTGTCAATGTCAACATGTCTTCTGCCCGATCCAATCTCCGGTAAACAAAATTTGTTTCTACGGTTGCCATGCTAAGCCTGCAGATAGATAGCCTGTCAAGGCGACCGTTCTCTCTTAGATCAGCTAGCTACGCAGGACATATTATAAGTCACCGCTGTGCACTCTCTATTCCCTCACTCTCATAGTTCGATGGGACAGAAATCCGACACGACCGGAGAGAGATCAGGCTCAGGACCGACATTCACGTGTGCTCCGATGCACGGGTGTATCAATCACCAACTTCCGTGCTTGTGGGGACGGTTTTTGCGTGAACGTACATGGATATAGGAAGAGGACGACCAAAGAAACGCAGGATGGATTGTGTGAAAGTTGATATGGCTAGAAAGGCTGTGTTACTTGTGATAGGACGGCAGATAGAAGAGTGTGGAAGAAGAAAACGTGAAGCGCCCACCTCACATAAAAATTGGGAAAAGTGCAGGAACAAGATGATATTGATGATATTTTTTTCATAGTTTATTCACGCCTCAAAATAACCATAAATATCCCACCTCAATACGATAACAATTTCTAAAGTAGCTACCTTATCTGATAAAGTTCAGTCATCGCTTAAGCTATTGGTTCTCCAAGCAGCTCGGGTCACAAAGGTCACACTATCGATCTGCCGACCCCCAAAGGATTATAAAGTGTAATGCTATCCCCCGAAGTTGAGAACCGTTGGCTCACTATAATTGATTTTAAACTTGCATGATGCCTGCGAAATGGTAATTTTTCGAATATGGCGCTCCCTGAAACTAGTTTGAACCGGTTCGAGGTGGATGCTTCTGATCCAAAGCGGATATTTTAATTTGGGATGTGTTGTCGGGGCTTGGAGTTTGTTTTATCTGACTATCGGGGAGCTATCTAAATTGCCTTTATTTAAGCTTTTACAGAATACATTGAATGCTGATGAATACCTTCACATCTGCCTAGCCTTTTCCCAAAATATGTTGGAGTTGGCTTCCAGTGTTATAGGGATGCGGCTTAGTACCCTGTGTTTTTAAAGAGCCACTGTCTACCTGACCCCCTCATCCCAGTTGTCCTTATATAGACTTTCTGGCTTCTGAATCCCCGTAACGACTGACAATGATGAACAAATGACAGGCGGGACCTAAAATAAAAAATACGGAGGAATCCGTCATGGATGGTTTCGAGGATCGACGGACCGACCGCGCTAAGCGTTGCTTAACCGACTGATCGATCAACTGTTTACCTGTGAAGGGTGCGCGTTTTGAGGGCTGTCTTTTGTAATTTTTGACGTTCAAAAAGTGCTGTTTTGCAGCCAAGATTTAAATGATTTTGAGTTTTTGTTACTTAGCAACGAGCTCCTCCATAGCTTATTCCCATCCAGTATAGTGTCAATATAGATAGCAGAGCGCACTGTTTTATACCATGTAGTTGTACAAATTGTAAAGAAAACTCCTACGCTTTTTCTCAAATGCAAGAATTGTTCAACTTGAACAAGGACTCGTAAAATTACTCGGTAACAGCAGAGAAACGTAATTAAACACAATAAAAGGTGGAGTCTTAAATAAATGTAAGATATGACGAGGCACCGATGTTGATTTTAGAGAGAGGCAGGCGCCAGATGAATATGAAATGGAAAGCTTACTCTATCAAGCAGGGGTACCGAGGAACACGGGCGCGAGTTTTGAGGAAATAGCGGGTACTCAGGACTGGGACATATTTATAACTGTTGCCCCCTTATTATAAAACATGGTCTTAAAAAATTACCGCCTAGGTTTAGACCACCTTCATGAACAAAGTCTAGTTAAAATTTAAAAAAGTACTGCTTATTTTCTGTCATTTGACGACTGAATGGCTTAGTAGTAAGTGAATCTGTCCACCACGCTGGAGGTCGCGATTTCGATTCCTGCATAAGTCAAATACTTGTGTGCATGAACATGGGTGTTTGACTTAGTCTAGGTGTTCCCATGGTAAAAGAAAAGTGTAATTTTGATGAAACAAGGCAGTAATATAGCTTATACATGAGAATAATATAGCCACTTTTTACGTCATCTCATACATTTTTCTGTCAAAATCTCGAAGTTCATTTAGTTCAACTCAAACACGCTCGCATGAGTAGCGCTAGTGTGGCCTGCGGACGACAGACTCGGGGCGTCTAGTCATCCAACCAGCAGCAGGCCTCGAGGCGGCGGCGTCGTGTTCCGCGCGCGCCTCTTAGTGGAGTCCTGCGGCCGGGGTGACGGCCGCAGTGGGTGACGGGGCCCGCCTGACTATCTGGCGGGCCAATACCCGTCGGGGGGTTGCGACGAATGCTTCGGCGATACCCGCCCCTCCGACACATGGGTTGATGAGGAACACGGGTTGGTTTTTAGTCAATAAGAATCTGACAGTACCCTTTGCCCTTCCCCCAGGGCCTAGGGTCTCCATGAGGATTTTCCAACCCGATATCAAAAAAAAAAAGTAGCGCTAGTGTAGATTCGAATGACAAAGTAAGTTTTCAGAATGTCAATCAAGAAAATCTGCATGGATTCGAATTTTAGAGAGAAGCTGAAGAGTGAGTGAGTGAAGCTGAGTCGAATTTTACAGAATGGATGTGTAGCTGTGGGACGATAAAAAGGCTGATGATGATGATAATGGTTATTATGACTACAGTTATGTCTTCAAATTCTTTATCCTCGCTACATCTTAAGACAAAGACTGTCATACCAAAGTAGGAGTAAGGGCGAATTGTATTTTTTTCATCAAATTTGCGCTTTGAATACTAAATGAAGGAGTATCATGGACGCGGATTCTTCGCGCTGTGGTTAAGTGATGAACCGGTGTCTTGGGAACACAGTTATTATATAACAGCATTATTTTGATTAGGTCAATATTTTGAAATGAGAATACACCGCATTTAAGCTCCGAACGGAACGTTTTGTTAAAAATGAAAGCAATATTATCGATTAACTCTTCTTTCGCATTCTTAAATCATCATCTTCCGAACCTTTTCCCAACTATGTTGGGGTCGGCTTCAAGTCTGACCGGATTTAGCTGAGTACCAGTGTTTTACAAGGAGCGAGTGCTATCTGACCTTCTCAACCCAGTTACACGGACAACCGAATACCCCTTGGTTAGACTGGCGTCAGACTTATTGGCTTCTGACTACCCGTAACGATTGCCAAGGATGTTCAATGACAGCCAGGACCTACAGTTTAACGTGCCATCCGAAAACAAAGTCATTGGTGTCCAAGATATACTTAGAAAGTACATACAAACTTAGAAGTTTCCACAAAAACCGTGTCAAATTTCATCGTAATTTGTCAAGTAGTTTATCAGTTAACGTTAAAGCAATAAGTTATGACAAACACAAAGAGGCGGTCTCTTTAAAGAACCGAGAGCTATTTTTGAACAGCTTAGAACTAAATCTTCTAAAACGGATATGTTTAAATATAATTGTTTATAAGAAAATAAGTAAACAGGGCTCTGTTTACATAGCTTGAGTGGTTGGGAATCGAACCCAGTTCCGTTAAGTCGTTTATGGTGTAAACAATCTTTCATAGATTCTTACTTTGTATGGTATGTTTCTTAGAAATGTTTTATTGATATTATATACATAGGTATTCTTACCTACGTATTTAAACGCGAAAATTTGTATGGATGATCGTTTGTTCTTGCTGCCATTGAACATCCTTGGCAGTCGTTACGGGTAGTCAGAAGCCAGTAAGTCTGACGCCAGTCTAACCAAGGGGTATTGGGTTGCCCGGGTAACTGGGTTGAGGAGGTCAGATAGGCAGTCGCTCTTGGTAAAACACTGGTACTCAGCCGAATCCGGTTAGACTGGAAGCCGACCCCAACATACTTGGGAAAAGGCTCGGGAGATGATCGTTTGTTACTCTTTTATATAAAAACTTCTATAATAGCTATCATAACTCAGGTTTGTGGGAAATTCTCATTAACCGGCCATAGACGATAATAACATCATCCACATACACATCATCCACATAAACGAATGCTCATAAAATAAAAAGTACTTAACCAAATTGGATGAAATTTTTATGGGACCAAATGGCAAGTATACTGCATCGAACAAAAGAAGAATTGCACTGATCGGACTAAAAACCTCGGAGTAATCGGTGTACATACATAAAAAAAACATACCGGCCGAATTGAGAACCTCCTCCTTTTTTTGGAAGTCGGTTAAAAATTATTTGTCTATTATTTTAACAAAAATCTAAACCACAGCTACCCGTGGCCGGGTCTGCTAGTATAAGTATAGATATGTGTATTTCTTAGTAACAGCCGCAAGGAAGATGTTTTCTTTGGCCATATTATTGCACATCAAGCTACCCGAAACTGTCAATTTTTCCCAATCAACTTTGAACCATAAGCTTTAGTATGAAAGTTGAAAATCTATTAAAGAAATTTGACACATATCGTACCGTCATATAAAGCTATGTTTACCAATTACCCAGCAATAAGATCGGTTCCACGCAAGCATAGTATATTATTACCGTTTATGTACGGTGGGAGAGCAAAACAAGTTTTTTTTTTCCAACAAAGATGTATGGGCGAACTTTGTGATAGGCCCTACGTGTTTGCAAAGTCGTAGGAAACGTAGGGTAAGTTAGAGGGCACGCATAATAAAGGTGCGGTATGGAATCAGTGCATTTAATATCATGACCTAGTGTCGAAGAAGTCGTGGTGGCTAAAGCACCAGCCTCTCATGATAGTACGGGTTCGATTCCAGGTCAGACAAGTACCAATGCAACTTTTCTTAGTTTGTATGTACTTTCTAAGTATATCTTGGACATTAATGACTGAGGAAAACATCTCGAGGAAACCTGGACTGTAAAGTCTGAAACCACCAACCCGCATTGAGCAAGCGTGGTTATTAACGCTCAATCCCTTTCTGGGTGAGAGGAGGCCTGTGCCCAGCAGTGAGACGATAAAAAGGCTGATGATGAATATCATGACCTCATTTGTTAAATTATTATAAAGGCACAGACCGGGGCTGCGGGTTGTTCACAAGAGTTACCATGGCCCTGCCACACAGGGGCCTCTAGAACAAACATTGTGGGTTTTAGTCAGTAAGAGTTTGACACTCCCACCAGCTGCACCCACAGCGGGCAGAGATCATTTGAAGATTCCCTAAGAAAACAAAAAAGACCCTCTAGGTTGCCACGTCCACGACATACCAAAAGCTAATCAATACAACGTTGAAAGTTTTTTAGTCCCGCGAAACGCATTTACCTGACCGAAATTAAATAAAAAACTCATCGCTGGGAAAGCCCTTAATTCATACTGAAAACTTAAAACGGGGACACAGATACGTTTAAATGCTGTGCGCACGCGATTTTTGCTTTTTTTCCATGAAAAAACATGACTATTATTGTCAATTATACCTACGAATGTTCCACACGGAGTTGTAGCATGTTTTTTTATTACACTTTGTATTGTATTGGCTTGTAAGTCTGACGCCAGTCTAATCAGGGGTATTGGGTTGCCCGGGTAACTGGGTTGAGGTGGTCAGATAGGCAGTCGCTCCTTGTAAAACACTGGTACTTGGCTAATTCCGGTTAGACTGGAAGCCGACCCCAACATAGTTGGGAAAAGGCTCGGGAGATTATGATGATTGTATAGGCTTGTATTAGCTTCACTTGCAACTTAACTATGTATGTAGAAAAATCTCGGTAAGACGAGTTGTTAGACTTTCTTGGCATCTGACTACACTTAACGACTGCCAAAGATGTACAAATGACAGCCGGGACCCACTAATTTAGCGTGCCTTCTGAAACACGAAGGACTCGTCATGACAAGATGGTCACCCAGACCGACCGCGCCAAGCGTTGCTTAACCTTATGATCGATCAACCCATGCGGCTGTTAGTCAGCCACGAGCTCCTCCTATTCATACCTTAGTAAATTTACTAAGGTATCAGCAATTAGTTAATTCCCCATTGGAATTATTTCCTTGTATTCGGTCAAACAGGGAATTATCGTGAGTCCACGTTGAACGCCTCCCCGGGAATTATAGGTTGGCCCTAAGATGAAAACATACGAATCGAAAATCAGTATAGTGGTCGCGCGGATTCTATCCATGTCAATAACACGCTTTCTAAACAATTAATGTTGATGTTTTATTTGTTTTTAAAAAACAATGAGCTTGTAACATAAACTTGTTAGATTGGCATTCAGTTCAGAATTAATCTTCGACTGCAGTTCCGGCATAGAATCTATACTAATATTATTAAGTTGAAGAGTTTACTTGTTTGCTTGCACGCCCCTATCTCACGAACTACCGATTTGAACAGAATTTTTCAGTGTAAGACAGCCCTAGGAAGACTATAGATAGGCTACTTTTTATTCGGCTACGCGGAGTAATTCTTGCAGCAGGCTTCGCATGACAACCGTAGAAGTATTGTCTACCGGAGAATTGACATAATGACAGAAAAGTGACAGATTGACGTAAGATTTCTTTTGACACGTAGCAAAGAAATTTTTCTTTTCTACGATCGACATAACGACGTCTACAAGTGATTATAATATGCGAGTTGACAGGTCGCGCCATGCTCGGGCAGAAGACATGTTGACATTGACAGAAAATATTAAAATTAAAATTTCCTTTAATAAAATTCAAAACACTCTACTTCCTAAAACTTAAATTGAAAATAAAAAACGCTGCGATCCGTTCCAAATTACCGTGCCGTATATTCGAAAGTTATAGCAAGCCTAAGTCTGGTATCAAATTAGATATGCAAATAACGTTTTCATGATCATAGTAAGCGATATACCATTGAGTTCGGCTAAGTGATTGAGGACTCGGGACCTCTCTGAGGGACCCGTGATTATCTGTAGTTGCTTATTACTAGCTTTGGCACACGGCGTGGCTTCGCTTTCTTAATTTTAAAGGACTGATACAAACAAGGTCTTATTAAATTTGCAATGTATGTATGTAAGAACGACTTTGTATGTACTTTCTAAGTATATCTTGTTGTATGTACTTTCTAAGTATATCTTGGACACCAATGACTGTGTTTCGGATGGCACGTTAAACTGTAGGTCCCGGCTGTCATTGAACATCCTTGGCAGTCGTTACGGGTAGTCAGAAGTAAGTAAGTCTGACGCCAGTCTAACCAAGGCTCGGGAGATGATGCTTATTACTAGCTTTGGCACGCGCCGTAGGTTCGCTTTCCTAATTTTCAGGGACAGATACAAGGTCTTATTTAATTTGGAAAGTATGTATGTAAGTATGACCCCGTTAGCGCAATGGTCACCACGCCGAACTACTGAGCTGAGGGTCCCGGGTTCGATTCCCAGGACGGTCGACATTTGTTGTGATGAGCGTTTTAGTTGACTGTGGTCTAGGTGCTATAATATTATTATGTATTTATAAATATAAAATGTGTAAAGTATATGTAGTTTATCAATTGTGTTAGCACCCATAACACAAGCTAATCAATAGCTTACCTTAGGGCTAACCGACTGTGTATGAAAAACGTGTGAATTTATAAATACATATTATAGCACCCTGACGACAGCCAACAAGCATGCTCATCACACTAATGTCAACCGTACCGGGAATCGAACCCGGGACCCTCAGCTCGACACTCGTGGTAACCATTGCGCCAACGGGGTCGTCAAACTAACAAACTGGATGTTTAACTAACAAACCTACACCCACGAGAGTAAATATAGAAACAAACCTCTATGACCTTTATCTTTTACCCACAAAGTCCCGTTAATCATCAGAATGAGTAAGACGGATGCGTTCAGTAATTTTTAGCGAGTCTTTTATAAAACTTCACATACTCACATTCATACAAAACCAGTCAATATGTGGAGATATCCAGAAGGCGAAATCGGTTTAGTTTTTCGAATACATATATAGAAAACGCGATACGAAAAACTATATTTATATAGCTGTGACGGTAAGGATAAAACATATGTACACATATTTACAAAATAAAAAAACTAAACTAATTCGTCCCCATCTGTCTACTGGGAGCGCCCAAGAGGCTGGCAGCATTGCCACGTTGAATGTAGCTACGTATGTACGCAGGTAGCTAGTTCATATATAAGTGATACTTCAATTTTTATAGTATACTGTAAGACCATACAAAGTTGTGGTGGCCTAGTGGTTAAAGAGCCAACCTCTCAAGTGTGAGGGCGTGGGTTCGATTCCAGGTCGGGCAGTACCAATGCAACTTTTCTAAGTTTGTATGTACTCCAAGTATATCTTGGACACCAATGACTGTGTTTCGGATGGCACGTTAAACTGTAGGTCCCGGCTGTCATTGAACATCCTTGGCAGTCGTTACGGGTAGTCAGAAGCCAGTAAGTCTGACGTCAGTCTAACCAAGGGGTATTGGGTTGCCCAGGTAACTGGGTTGAGGAGATCAGATAGGCAGTCGCTCCTTGTAAAACACTGGTACTCAGCCGAAACCGATTAGACTGGAAGCCGACCCCAACATAGTTGGGAAAAGGCTCGAGAGATGATGATGTAAGACCATAATATATTTGGCAAGTAATAATTCAAGGAATCAAGTTCTTCCTAAACCTGAGCTTAGCATGGCGATTCTATATGTATTCTATCAAGAAAAGACAAATCTCTTTCTGTTCATGTCAACATGGCGCGACCTGTCAACTCGCATATAATCACATGTAGACTAATGTCAATCGAAGAAAAGAAAAATTTCTTCAAAAAATGTCAAAAGAAATCTTACATCAATCTGTCACTTTTCTGTCATATGTCCATTCTCCGGTAGACAAAACTTGTTTCTACGGCTGTCATGCTAAGCTTGCTGGATGGTGTCCTAAATTGGTTGAAATTACAAAAATAAACATTAAGAGTTTTCCATAAATAGATAATATTTATTTAATGTAATTCAGGGGCCCTTAATTATGCCAACAAGTGTAAACTCCTGGTCCCTGAAGAGTTGTGGAGGTCAGGCCGCAAACTGGGTGAAATATTGATACTCAGGTGACCCCGACCTAGTTATGGAAGGCTACGGCGCCAACTCCCCGTTGACTACAATTAGGTAATGTTTTTATTGTTTTAGGTAAACATCTTTCTACATCATCTGTCCCTTTAGAGATGGTCCCTCACTCATGAGATGACTCATTTGAGGAACTCGGGATCGTAAGATGAAAGAGTTACTAGAATTTCAACATTGAGTCACCTTAGTCATTCATGCGTCCTCGCTTAAAAATTGATATTATTGACTCGAATATTCGCGAGTAATATTAGAGTATTCATAAAAATGATTGCTGACAAATTTTGAGGAGCTCTCGTAACGGAATGCGCCGCCGACATGGGCCTGTCGGCCTTAGACGGTGAGCCAACCAAAACTCATCACCCATAAATCCGCACCTACGATGGCCGGGAGTCGTCCCTCGACATTGAGCACCCGTGGTGTCGACCAATACCAGTTCTGCTGCAGAAAGATCCCTTTTTTTCTCCCTCCCACTAATGTTGCAGTTGGAGGGAGTATCAGACTCTTGCTGACTAAAACCCACTATGTTGCTTCTGGAGGTCCCAGTGTGTCAGGGCCGCGGTAACTCTTACGAACAACCCGCAACCCAGTGCAAGAGCCCTTGGTATAATAAGACATTAGCACATCAAGCTACTACAATCTGTCAAATTTCCTTGATAGATTTTCAATTTTATCGCTAAATCATTATGGTTCAAAGTTGATTGGAGAAATTTGTCAGTTTCGGTTAACTTGATGTGCTTGCGTCTGTACCTTCTGCTATCTCTTTTGTGGTCATAAAAAATAAACCGAAGTACATATGAGAATGTGAGTGTTAATGAGTTTTATCCGTTCCCTTATAAACAGCTATTAGTGCTTTTAATTCTCTGTTAGGGCCGTGTTTGTTCTACGCGGGCGCGATGCTTTGTTTGTTGTATGTGTCATTCGGGTTTTTTAAATGGCTGGCCGATAAAATATGTTTTCTGCTGTTTTATATGCTGTAAAGGAATTTCATAGTAATTGCGTTATATTATTATTTTAACAAATATTTTTTCATTTAATATTTAAAAAATGTATGTTAGATTTATTTTCAAAAAGTGACTAATAAATGCGTTTTATGTTGATCAATAATTACTCTACGTCAGATATTTTGGTTATGACGCTATCACGTTTTAAAAATCATCAAATTTAAATCAATAATCTGATAAACTTTGAATATAACTTATTGGTTCCTGATTTATATGAATCTTGAGAAGGTTACCTGAGGATGAAAGTGAAATCTCACCATGAACTGGTCATATGTAAAGGATTTTCAAAACATGTAGTTTTGCCATGCATGCTCAGAACCACAAAAAATTGAGCGAATAAAGAGTCCAATTACCGACATGACAGAAAGAAATCTAGCCCACAGGACTATACAGGATATTCCTCGTAAAAAATCCTAACCACGTATTCATAAAATTCCTTATAATAATGACATAAACCGTATTACCTACGTACTGTTGACGTGAACATACATACATTCGAGGAAGAATAGATTTTACGACTAAAGTTATGTATAGTAAAAAAGTCTTTTGTATTCGCAAACGATGCATAAAAATGGACTGTAAGAAAATATTATTTTACCCCAATGATGGCATAAAAGAGTTGTAGGGTTTATTGTTAGTTGTAGTTGGTGGGATGTGTGGGAGGGAATAAAAATGAACAATGGTGTTTATTTTCTTTGGGTTATGGGATGACCAACCCGCATTGAGCAAGCGTGGTGATTAACGCTCAATCCTTCTCCTAGTCAGAGGAGGCCAGTGCCCAGCAGTGGGACAATAAAAAGGCGGATGATGATGATGATGATGGGATGAAACGTGGCTAGGCATCTAGCTGCCACTGTGATACAAGAAAAAGTTAATTAATATACGAGGCAATGATGAATGAAAAACTGGGAATCGTGGTCATCTTCTTAGTCGCAACACTCTTTGCAGAGCGGTCGTGGTCTTCAGCTTCAGATGTCACTCGCCTCACGATCTCTCGCCATTTCTCACGGTTGGCAGGCGCTCTTACACACTCATGCGGGGGTTCGCCCAACGCAGTTTTTAGTCGGTCCACTAAATGGGCGACCTTCCTCGCGGTCTAGTACCTTCCACTTTGCTCTGAACGACGAGACGCTCAGTGAAGTTGCTGTTCCGCCTTGAGACATGTCCGAAAAACTTGAAAATACGAATTTGTACCATTTTAGAGATTCGCTGCTGAATCGTGGTTATATGGCAGTAGAAATAATTAATGCAATAAAGTGATACTACGTAGAATCTGTGTTGTTACATCTCATCAGACGAGGAAAATGGAAGAAGACATGTGTCGCCGATTCCAAAAAAATGGGTTTAGCGCAGGAGGCTGATTATGGCTGATTATAGGCCAGGCTGATACATATTGTAACACCCAGACCACAGCCAACAATCATGCTCATTACGTAAATTTCGACCATGCCGGGAATCGAACCCGGGACCCTTAGCTCGGCAGTCCGGCGTGGTAACCATTGCGCCATCGGGGTCGTATTACTTAAGAACATACGATATACGTTTTCTTGCAACAAGTTTAACAACAAATCATCACAAGAAATGATTCATGATACATAGCTGCATCTTTATGACATACACTCTGACTCATCTCTTACAAAGTTACAACTTTGACCCACTTAGTTCAGTCATAATTCAATGGTTTTAGTCACAAATTACTTGTTGTCATTGAACATCCTTGGCAGTCGTTACGGGTAGTCAGAAGCCAGTAAGTCTGACGCCAGTCTAACTAAGAATATTGGGTTGCCCGGGTAACTGGGTTGAGGAGGTCAGATAGGCAGTCGCTCCTTGTAAAACACTGGTACTCAGCTGAATCCGGTTAGACTCTAAGACAACCCCAACATAGTTGGGAAAAGGCTCGGGAGATGATGATGAGTCACAAATTACTTGTAACGAAATACATATCGGTTAGCTGTCAAATATTAACTGGCTCATCGGTCTGAACGGGGTCTCCGGTCAGGCCAACTTTTGCGGCTTTGTGAAATAGAACAGGTCAGGTTTGCTAGGTTGTCGTGCCTGGGACGGGGTTAGCAGTTGTTCTTTTTTTCTGCTGAAGGTGCAGCTGGAGGGAGTGTTCGACTTTTACTTACTAGAACCAATTGTGTTCGTTCTGGAGGTAGTTCGTGTGCCAGGCCGCGGTAACTCTTGGCGGAAGTCAGAGGCAATGACGGGGACTAAGACTTTCTGGGTGCAATATTTATCCCGTAGGTAACTAAGAGCTTGAAAAATTATATTTAAAAAAAACGATTTTTCTTATTCGGTAGTGGACAACTAATCAAATTCAATACTCATGTAGAACTGTCTAAAACGGTCGCTCTGTATCCAATTTGTATGAAAA
Source organism: Heliothis peltigera (assembly GCA_958496145.1). NCBI lineage: Eukaryota > Metazoa > Arthropoda > Insecta > Lepidoptera > Noctuidae > Heliothis > Heliothis peltigera. The sequence goes on along the minus strand of OY292349.1, from coordinate 3,287,752 downwards.
CGCAACCTATGACGTCACAGACTTGTCACAAGCCGTACACTTATTTTGATATCAACAAAAAATGAAAACAATTTTGGGTTCAAAAAGTGTAAATTATACTGACATTATTTTAGGATGCCTTAAAAAATGAATATGATAAAGTATTTTATTTTTGGACTAGTTAACTACCCAATTCTCTACTATTCTCTATCAAAAAATACGTGACCTGAAATAATAGATGATTGACAAAGCAGAATTTAAATTTCTAAATAGCACTCCAAAAAACAACCCCTTCAAAAAACCGATATAAAACGAATTAAATGCAATAATGTTTATTGTAAACATAATTGCGTGTGATGTATAAGTGGCAACCCCAATCCAATCTTATAATGCTCCACAATTCGAAGATAGGGTTACAAGACTAAAAAAATAGGGGACATATGACAACATTGAAAGTTGAAACCAGTACTTATTATTTATTTATATTCACGCTTTTTTTATGTACATTTCGGGGTGCCCTGTGCAAGTGGGAACCGATTGAGTTACAAGTACAGACGCCAGCACATCAAGCTACTGCTACTATAATCTGTCAAATTCCTTAATATATCTTCATCTTTATCGCTGAAGCGTATGGTTCAAAGTTGATTTATTTAAGCTTATTTAAATAATTTCGGGAGACTAATAATTAAAAAAGAAAAATTACCTTCAGATTGTGGGGTAGTAGAGGCAGTATTTTCGAAATCGATTTTGAAAATTCAACCATAAGAAAACCACGATGATTCAGTCATTGGCTATGTTATATCTTGGTTCAGAAAACCGGAGACAAGGCTACAGAAAACAGTCTTTTAACCGAATTCGGTTGGTACATTTTTTTTATTTTCAGGTTGTACGAAGTAAAGATATTTTTAAAATTTATAAACACGCGAGTGAGACTTCAAGGCATTTCAAAGCAACGAAGACTGAAGTCTGAAACATATAAATTGAATCGTAACAAATTGAAACAAACTGCAATTTATATTTCTTAGTATTCAATTAGCTAAACGAATTAGTGATGCGAAAAATATTAATTCTCTGTATTGGACCCTAAGCCAGTGATGTGATAAATTTAATTACAAATCGATTACTTACATAGTGATGGGCAATCGATATTTTTTATTACTTTAGCGTCGATGAAAAAAAAGTAATAAATTCGATTGGAATTTGAATAAGTGCTGTGCCCAAATTGATTGCGTTGAAATTTGTGGCCGGTACAATTACTGGGGGCGTGTGACAAACATTATACATTCATACGTCATAGTCAGCCTAACCTAGCGGTTCGGATTACACAATTCCGTTGATTAGTGTTGTGAGTCATATCGATAATATTGAATGAGTTTTTTTTATTGCTGGTATTTGCGTGTCTGTTTTATTTAAATCAAAACGTAGCTACCTAGTTTAGTTTTATTATATTCAAAAGTGGAATCAGTCATTTTTATTTGCTTTTTCTCGCGTATAACAGTATCTTTTCGCCCCATTTGTAATTTTTCCAAGCAAATAAAAGAACAAAAGTAATATTTTCCCCCTTTTTGATAAGTAACAAAGTTGCCACATGTTATTTCCGACGTCCATTATTTTTTAACTGCGAAACAAAAAAAAAGTGTCCCTGCATACTTAATTTACTTAACCCTAAAAAACTGTCCAGTTTCTAAGTCACATATCAATCAGTCACCGCACTATCACCCCATCTCAATTTATCGATAAGAGCACAACACTACGCTGTCCATTATAATAGGCGTTTTGTTTACAATGCCAACTGAAGGGGAATCCGCACCCCAACTCAATGACACAATGACTTTAATCACACCACAGGAGTATCCAATAATGTACTTTAACTCTATTACAACATGGCTGAAATTCCCCTGAAGGAATAGGGAATAAGCTTGAAGCGATGTCAATTGCAAACAGGCGTAAATGTCACCGAGCATCAGCGAAATACGAACTGTATTACAAGCGTGTTAAAGTTGTTTTTGGTATGTAGTTGGCGGTGTAGATAAATGGGTTTACTGCGAAGGTAGTTTTCAGAAGAAATCGATAGCACAAAATTGCGTTTCCGTCACCTAGAGTCGGCAGTAACTTGTTTTTTAGTGGGCCACGGCATTTTGTAGCGACATATTTTAAAGGTTATTTAATCCTAAAGGGCTTTACTACAAGAAAATTAGACACACGTTAAACACGTGTTTAAAATAATTTTGCATACAAATTTTTCTTTAAACGTGTCTAATGTCTGTCTAACTTTTTTTGTAGTAAGGCCCTAATGTTTTATGCCTACTGAATTTTCAGGGGAAGATGAGGAAATGTAGGATCAATAATCTAGTTGCATTGTTTTACTACATAGTGATTTTAAGGTCAGGTAACAGCCCGATATGTCGACGCTTAAAAGTCACGCTTTACATAGTCATGGTCGCTTATTGCAATCATGTAGTTTACAAGTTTTTATATAATATAATTATGATGATGGCATCCAGGCCGATTGTCGGCTACGGGGCGGCCGTTCTCTTTTATGGAGATCAGCCAGCTGCGCAGGACATATTATGTTGCACAAGCATTCGCGCAGATACAGGTGCACTCTCTATTCCCTCACTCTCATAGTCCGATGGGACGGCAATCCGACACGACCGGAGAGAGATCAGGCGCAGCACCGACATTTACGTGCTCTCCGATACATTAGTGAATCAATCACCAACTTCCAGACTCCGGGCTGCTTTATGAAAGTTGCTCAAAACCCACAAAGCTATTTTGGCCCGACCCGGGAATCGAACCCGGGTTGGATTTTTCTTCACCTTTACGCTGATATTGGTTTCCAAGATAAACTTGGAGAGAACATATAACTTAGAAAAGTTACATCGGTACTGACCTGACATGGAATCGAACGCACACATACTTGAGAAGTGGATACTGTTTTTGTCCGTGTAATATTTGACACAAGCCGCTTGAATTGCGAATTTTAAAAAGTGTTTTACTAAAAATCTTCATTCCTTCGTAAAAACGACTTCACCCGTACCTAAATAAAGGTAGAACCATATTCCATGCATGCATGCAAGGAACAGCTGTTGCGCATTCAACCTACATGGACTTGCAGACTGGCCGGTAGGACAATACCCGCCGAAACAAAGGGGTCATTAACCGACGGCCATGTTTTTTTTTTTTTATTCTTTTTTTGTAAAATTAAAACAACTCTTTTATTCGCGTCGCAGAGTAGGGAATGGTTAGAGGGTTGTTTTTTTTTAGTTTTTTTTTATTGGATAGGGTTTTTTGTGTTCGGTGTGTTGAATGTTTGTAGGACCTGCGAAGAAATGGCTTTTATAGGCAGATTATTTGGAATGACGTTCAAATATCTTATTAAAAGGGGTTTTTACTTTCGTAAATTCTGATCCAGTCGTCAAACGCAGTAATATTAGCTTCTTAATATTAAGTACACACTGTATATTATTCGCATTTAGTAAGCAAAGTTGCAAACCCAACTAAGTACAGACGCCAGCACATCAAGCTACTACAATCTGTCTTATTTCTACTACTAGACCAACGAGGCAGTCAGAAACATATTTAGTGCCTGGCGTTATCAAGATTCCCTAGTATTAGTTATCGTAGATGTACTGAGTGAGTGTATCTTTATTTATGACTACATAATATTATCCTATTAGGGTTGAACTACATCTGGCAGCACGGAATCGCCTTTTTCCGTCGCCCTTTCTCCGTCGCCCTTTCTCTTTCTGTCGCTTAGAATTGCCATTTGCTAGACCGAGACAGAAAGCATAATGCGATAGCACGCGGCGGAATCCTCGAGGCGATCGGCTTCACGGACAAAATGCAATGGTCGGCAGGGAGACTCCGGAACGCTGAAGCGCGCGATAGCATGCTAACGCATCCTTTCATCGCCGATCACTTGCTATCGCCTATCACTTGCTACGCGTGCGATCGCGTTTTTTGTCTGCGGAATTCGACAGCGCGCGTTCGCATACGGCAGCATACTGCAGCACGTGGTAGCACAGACGGAACAAATGCGATTCCGTGCTGCCAGATGTAGTTCAACCCTTAGTTATTACATTGAAATCAATGATATCATCATAACAAATCCATTATTAATAGCTGATAAAGTGACCGTGAGTTAGGTAAGTGCCTTGTCCTCTATGTATATGCACAGACGCCAGCACATTAAGCTACCTGAATCTGTCTAATTTTGCCAATCAACTTTGAACCATATGCTTCAGCGATAAAGTGAAAGTGAAAAAGTGTTTATTCGAGAAGAAAATCATTATACACATATAATACTTATCTGTAATAATCTGCCAAACTGCAGAGCTTATATTCAAATTTTAAATATAAGGTACTTTTTCATCCGAAAACTTACAATAAATAATAACCAAGTATAACACTACTAATTAGCTTAACCTACGCATTTGAAATTATATTAAGGAATTTGGACAGATTGTAGTAGCTTGATGTGCGGTCTATACACACTATTCAGAGCGTACTGTCAATCTCTGTACACGTGCGCCCTGTGGGTCAGTTACACCAAACGCTCGTACAATGCTCTACGAGTCCAGTACAACAACGCTTTTAGGGTGATGCTGGGGCTGCCGCGCTTTTGCAGTGCGTCCGGGATGTTTGCGGAAAGAAGGGTGCCAGATTTTTTTTTTTGCACTAATAAGGTCACGGATAGCATCCCTGATGCGGCGAGTGCGCGACAGCTCCAACAGCCTCGTGTGCATCGTTGCGGACAGATTCCAGAGTCCCATTATATGGCACTGGATGACGTCTCATTCAGCGTCATTCAGATATTTAAAATAATTTTTTTTTTTTATTGTTTATCTCGTAATTTGTTTTTTTTTTATGGACTGTAATTTTGGTCTGAAATAAAGTTTTATTATTATTATTTTGTATGTCTTTTTCCGACCACGGGACTATAGAGTCCCGGATTTTTGGAAGGCGAACCTGGGGCCGAAGCCAACACGCTGAAGCCCTTTTAAGACAACTTTAATATTATGTAATGGTGACACAAAACTGACGATTATCCCTGTATACACTATGGAAATGTACCCAAAGACAACCCTCGGTTTGTGCTAAACTATTGCTAAGTATGGAAGAAAATCTACTTGGGTTATTGTGATGGGATGCTAGTGGACTAGGGAAGGGAAAACTATGGGGACTATGACCCCTGCCGATAACAATGTAATAAATACATGTAAAAATGGCAGGAGGAGACTCGCCAGCTCACTTACCGGGCCCCCGGGAACTAGTCGCTAAGTCGCAACAAGGGGGCAACGGGGACGTGAGCGGCTGAAGGGTGAGGTTGCCCCGGCCGGCTTTCTACCCAGATCACGCGCCTTAAAACCGGCATCAAGCCAGGGTCCGACATCTCTGTGCCCACTCGCCACTTACCCGAGGCATTCACCCTCCGAGCGTTGCTCTAGCGACTCCACTCTGGACGGCCAATGAAGGCAAGCCAGAGGCGGGAGACCTGTCCCCCCTCAGGGTTCACTCCGCCGAGCCGGAGATGAGGGACAGTATCCTCTCCCTGGAGCACTCGGTACCCGCGGGGTCGCTACTCCCCGACATCCGCCTCAGATGCCCTGCGGGCTTATTATTATGTATGTCTTTTTCCGACCACGGGACTATAGAGTCCCGGATTTTTGTAAGGCGAACGTGGGGCCGAAGCCAACACGCTGAAGCCCTTTTAAGACAACTTTAATGTATGTAATGGTGACACAAAACCGACGATTATCCCTGTATACACTATGGAAATGTACCCAAGGACAACCCCCGGTTTGTGCTAAACTATTGCTAAGTATGGAAGAAAAACTACTTGGGCTATTGTGATGGGATGCTAGTGGACTAGGGAAGGGAAAACTATGGGGACTATGACCCCTGCCGATGACAATGTATAAATACATGTAAAAATGGCAGGAGGAGACTCGCCAGCTCACTTACCGGGCCCCCGGGAACTAGTCGCTAAGTCGCAACAAGGGGGCAACGGGGACGTGAGCGGCTGAAGGGTGAGGTTGCCCCGGCCGGCTTTCTACCCAGATCACGCGCCTTAAAACCGGCATCAAGCCAGGGTCCAGCATCTCTGTGCCCACTCGCCACTTACCCGAGGCATTCACCCTCCGAGCATTGCTCTAGCGACTCCACTCTGGACGGCCAATGAAGGCAAGCCAGAGGCGGGAGACCTGTCCCCCCTCAGGGTTCACTCCGGCGAGCCGGAGATGAGGGACAGTATCCTCTCCCTGGAGCACTCGGTACCCGCGGGGTCGCTACTCCCCGACATCCGCCTCAGATGCCCTGCGGGCTTATTATTATTATTATTATACGGGGTAAAAAAAACTCGGCTTTATTATAAAGTTGTGTTAGGACGGGCGCGTCAATTTCAAACTCGATTTAACTACCGTACAGGTCTGTGAGGACCAGGGGTTGCATTTCCATTTAAATTTTTGAGGCAAACGCAGTTTTGAGGTCATTTTTGTTCTGTCGGGGTTGCGGGTTGTTTAGGTAAATCATCAAATGACCCCTCTCTCGTTGAGGGTGCAGCTGGAGGAAGTGTCCGACTCTTACTGACTGAAAATTGAACCAATTTGAATATTTCTTTCAGTATGAAGTAGCTCATTTTTGAGGAAGACTTTTTTTGTGTGAAATCGCTGATGGTGCAGCTATGTATAAAAAAAATCAGTGTTAGGATATCAGGCTATACAAAGGGATAGAGAAGGAGAATCATACTCTTACTGACTAAAATCCAATATTTAAATTAATTTTTCATTATAAATAACTCTTTATTAATCTAGAGAGTATCCTATAAATTTAACAAAGTTATTATTTTTCTTTTTAAAAACAGAAGTCATAAGCCCAAATGTTAAAGAAATCATAATCTCAAACACGAATATGCAAGTTGTAATCCTGAAATGTTACCTAAGCTTTGATTAAACTAAAGATTAAAAAACAAAACAAACAATTTAATCTACTGAAATAAAAACAATTACTATATCTTATCGAAACAACTTGTACACAAGTACAAATAATTTTTAATGAATTACATTAGGCTATAAAATTAATTTGATTTTAATTAATCACGCGAGCTTTTATAAGATTGAAAGTAATCAGTTATTATGCTTGTAAGCTCATAACAATTAGCTTTCATAATAATATTCATAAAGTTAATTCAAACACGATACTTGGTATAATACTAGCTGTTGCCCGCGACGTCGTCCGCGTGGGCATTAGGTGATTGAATAAACACCATCCCCGTACGTGATAGCGTGATAATATGTAGCCTATATGTTGACCCGACCTCTTATATTCATGCCAAATTTGAAGAAAATCCATGCAGTACTTTTTGAGATTAGCCCGGACGTACATACAGATAAACAAACAAAAAATCTACAAACTATTTTTGGCTTCGATATCGATTGTAGATCACACCGCAATTATTCTTTAAAAAAAATATTCAATGTACAGTTTTGACTTTTCTACGATTTTATTATATGTAATGTAATATATGTACATAGTAAAATGCTTTATCAAGAGGAGCTCGTGGCTAAGTAACAGCCGCACGAGTCGATCGATAAGGTTCAGCAATGCTTGGCGCGGTCAGTCCGTCCAGCCGAAGTTTCTCCATGTTTCGGAAGGTACGTTAAAGTCCCGGCTGTCATTTTTACATCTGGGGTAGTCAGAAGCCAAAAAGTCTGACAACCAGTCTTACCAAGGGGTATCGGGTTGCCTGAGTAACTAGGTTGAGGAGGTAAGATAGCATAGCTTGGGAAAAGGCTAGGCAGATGATACAATTGGCTTATAACCCATTCAAATATAAACAAACAAACAAACTTCGCAATAATAACACATGATACCTATGAGATGCGGTGATACAATCAAAAGTTTCGTCCCGGCGGTCAGAAGCTGTGTTATAGTTATTATTTCCTATAACTACCTCGTTGGTCTAGTGGTCACAAGGCGCGACTGTCGTGCACGGGGTCTCGGGTTCGAATCCCTGGTCGGGCCGAAATCGCTTTGTGGGTTTTGAGAAACTTTCATAAAGCAGCCTGGAGTCTGGAAGTTGGTGATTGATTCATCTGTGTGTCGGAGAGCACGTAAATGTCGGTCCTGCGCTTGAACCTTCTCCGGTCGTGTCGGATTGCCGTCCCATCGGATTATGAGAGTGAGGGAATAGAGAGTGCATCTGTGTCTGCGCGAATTCTTGTGCACTATTATAAGTCCTGCGTAGCTGGCTGATTTCCATAAAAGAGAACGGCCGCCGTAGCCGACAATCGGCCTGGATGCCATCATCATCATCATTTCCTATAACACGGTGTTGTAGACTATAATCCCGTGGTTTTACCCTCGTCCTGAGGGAACTACTCCCCATCATCATCATTTCAGCCATAGGACGTCCACTGCTGAACATAGGCCTCCCCTTTAGATCTCCACATATACCGGTTGGTAGCGACCTGCATCCAGCGTCTTCCGGCGACCTTTATAAGGTCGTCTATCCATTTTGTTGGTGGACGTCCTACGCTGCGCTTGCTGGTTCGTGGTCTCCACTTTTCGAGCCCATCGGCCATCTGCTCTGCGAACAATATGGCCTGCCCATTGCCACTTCAGCTTGCTAACCCGGTAGGCTATATCGGTGACTTTAGTTCGTCTACGAGTGTCCTCATTTTGGATTCGATCACGTAGAGAAACACCAAGCAAAGCGCTCTCCACTACTCCCCGCACATGGATAAAAAGAAGTCTACAGCCTTCCTTGATAAATGGGCTATCTGACACTGAAAGAAATTTTGAAATCAGACAAGTGGTGTCACGCCTAGCGCGTTCCAGCCAACAAACAAACAAGCTCTTCTTCATAAGTATAATTATGAATATCCTATAGGGCCCTGATCTCCGGTACCTTGGACCACGTTCCCAATGTGATACGCAATTTTTTTAATAAACTTTGTTTAACAATATTTTGTTTCGTTGTCCACCGGGAGTGCACCCGATAGGCTGGTCATTATTGCCACTTTATTATATAAAGTGAACTAGCGGTCGCCCGCGGCTTCCCCCGCGTTTCCACCGCAGTTTTCGCGGCAAAAAGAAGACTATGTCAATGTGTAATTCTTTTCACAAAAACTTTCTATTTTTCCGTAAGTTTTTTTTTTCATAAGAATCTTCTCGTGACAATAACAAACACAAAAAAGTGACATCGGTCCAGCCGTTCACGCGTGATGGTGGAAATAGAGATTAATTTGTTTATACAGGGTGTAAGGGACAGCCCTCCGTAAACTGATAGGGAGCATTCAGCTCCTTATTTTGAATCATATTTCACTGGAATTTTTCTCAGTATTTTTTTTCTGAAATAATTGTGACGATCGAGGCGTGAAATCAGCTGATATTTTTTTGGAGATTTTAAAACAAATCAGTTTTATTGGATTTCCATAACGTTCCTGGATCAATGTCATGAACCAGTCTTCTTAGTTTGGTATACTGAACTCACCCATCAGTCTGTGGACGGCTGTCCCTTACACCCTGTATATTATATAGGGTGACTGGTAATTAGTGACCGATATTTAAACACGTGATTGTACTCATGATTACAAACAACTTTCCCGAAGAAACTTTTTTTGTTACTTTTTTATCATTACGACAAAATTCAAATTTCGCGCGCGCCGTCGCCCGATCAGCTGTTAGCGGCGAGGCCCCGCGCCTGCGTTGTCAGTAATTTTGCTATAATGATTAAAAAAAAAAAAAACAAAAAAGTCTCTTTGGGAAAGTTGTTTGTAATCATGAACACAATCACGTGTTTAAATATCGCTCACTAATTACCAGTCACCCAATAGGTATACATGTGTATACAGATAATATTAAATGAAATGAATGATATATAAAACTGAAATACAAACTAATAGCTAATTTTCTTCTTTCACAGGTAAGTCAAGCACAGTTTTTGCCAGAGCCTCAGCGTAATGAGGAATATAATCCTATTAAGAGGATGGTAATGAGTCTTCAGCAATATAAGGTAACAAGGCTTCCTTTATTCCACTCGTACTTCCTATTTCTTATAGTTAAAAAGCCATGTTTAATTAACAAGGAAAGGAAATAACAAATACACCCCAAGCATCTTTAGCCGACCGCCGAAAAAGGTTTATGTTTCATTTTGTTTTTCTTTTTTAAGTCTGACAACCAGTCTTACCATGGGTTATTAGGTTGCTAAGGTTGAGGAGGTCCGGTTAAGACTAGAAGCCGACCCCAACATAGCTTGGGAAAAGGCTAGGCAGATATTTCACTTCTTCACGATCAAATGGCTGTAAGGTTATTAATTAAACTTGGCAGTGGCAAGATTGTCCCCTCTTGCGGAAATTAGTACATCGGACAAAGTCCCCATAAAGTCTGTACCTATTTTAATGTATGGATCTGAAATTAATAAATTTTTAATTTAGTTTAAATTATACGTTATTCTGCTATATATAAGCTATATTTGCCCGCGATGAATCAACGAACATACACACCAACTCTCACTTTTATAATACTATAATGTGATATACATATAAAAATACATTTGACATTTGAGATGTATACTTTAAGAAACACTGCTCCCCACCCCGTTTCAGGGGGTGGCAAAAACGTGCGTGGGAAGCAACCGGGGGAGCCAAATTATGAATTTGTGAATAATTCACGCGAACCATCAAAATACTAATGTTGAAACAAGACCGAAAAAGCCGAGGTCATACATATAAATATGATTTTTTCATAAGCAAAAACAATATTGAATACAATATATTAAGTATGACGTAAGCACGCACGTAAAGGCCCGTTTAGACGGGGAGAGTTTCTCGCACGTTTCGGTACGAGAATGTCTCCGCGACTATCGCAAGCGATAATCACCATAACATAAACGTAACAAAATGAAAGAACTAAAATGTCGCCAGCGAGATTCGTATCATCATCTCCCGAGCCTTTTCCGAACTAAGTTGGGGCGGCTTTGAGTCTTACCGGATTTAGCTGAGTACCAGTGTTTTACAAGGAGCGACTTCCTATCTGATCTCCTCAACCCAGTTACCCGGGCAACCCAATACCCTTAGTTAGACTGGCGTCAGACTTACTGGCTACTGACTACCCGCAAAACACGAAATGACACGCCGCTTGTCGCCCATGTCAACAGGCGAGAAGAGTAAAAGTTTAGAAGAAGGAAATATTGTATATTCCTTTAATTATCGTATCTTCGATCCGAGAAACTCTTCCCGTCTAAATGAGCCTTAAGTCCCTAACGTGGAGGAAATATATCGTATCGACGTGTTATGAAATAACTACATTGTAAGCCAAAAAAAAGGTAACAGTAATCAATCATACATTTGTGGCGTACACTGGCCCTTTTATTGTGCCACCGAGTGTACTACAATAGTTTTAAAGTGGTTTTGTGTGTAATGTCAGAAGGGCAAATCAAGAAACGGGAAATTCACTTATTCATTGTTCTGGTTTGGATGTTTTTGGAAAAAAAATGTTTCTGAACTGTATTTATAGCTTGTATAAGGGTCATGTTGTCGTGGTAGCCTAGTGGTTAAAGAGCCAACCTCTCAAATGTGAGGGCGTGGGTTCGATTCCAGGTCGGGCAAGTACCAATGCAACTTTTCTAAGTTTGTATGTACTTTCTAAGTACATCTTGGACACCAATGACTGTGTTTCGGATGGCGCGTTAAACTGTAGGTCCCGGCTGTCATTGAACATCCTCGGCAGTCAATACGGGTAGTCAGAAACCAGTCTAACCAAGGGGTATTGGGTTGCCCAGGTAACTGGGTTGAGGAGGTCAGATAGGCAGTCACTCCTTGTAAAACACTGGTACTCAGCCGAATCCGGTTAGACTAGAAGCCGACCCCAACATAGTTGGGAAAAGGCTCGGGAGATGATGATGATGTTGTACTGGAATTTTATCTGCGCGTATTATGGACGGTCCGACGCGTATTGCGGATGTTTCGACGCGTATTACGGACGTTTCGACGCGTATTGACGCGTTCCCTTCAAGTATATTAAAAAAATGCGCCTCAATTCTCCGAGTAGCTTATTTGTCTATAAGCGCTTCCAAAAACTACATAATATTTTACTGTGAGTGCGGGGGGCTTATGGAAAATCTCATGTAGGTATATTTTTTATGTATTATATAGTACTTTTACATTAATGGCGTCCACACCGACGGCCATGGGCTTATGGAAAATCTCATGTAGGTATATTTTTTATGTATTATATAGTACTTTTACATTAATGGCGTCCACACCGACGGCCATAACGGCTGTGCGCACTAAGGTGATCAGCAAGCTGCGCAGGACACCCCCTATTCTCTCACTCTTATAGCCCGATCGGCAATCCGACATTTACGTGCTCTCCGATGCACACGTGTATCAATCACCAAATTCCAGACTCCGGGCTGCTTTGTGAATGTTTCTTAAAACCCACAAAGCGATTTCGGCCCGACACGGGAATCGAACCCAAGACCCCGTACACTGCAGACCGGACTGACAACCGGACTTTTATGACATTTAATGAGTACCTTGATGAAAACTCATCATCATCATCCCCCGAGCCTTTTCCCAATTATGTTGGGGTCGGCTTCCAGTCTCACCGGATTCAGCTGAGTACCAGTGTTTTGCAAGGAGCGACTGCCTATCTGGCCTCCTCAACCCACTTGCCTGGGCAACCCAATACCCCTTGTTTAGACTGGCATCAGACTTACTGGCTTCTGACTACCCGTAACGACTGTCACGGATGTAACACCCAAAAATATGAATTGCCACGTATTTGTGCAATCAATTCATGATACATGTAATTGAAACAATGTAACGTTTGCTTTAATTTATATTTTCCTTATGCTGTATGAATTTTTAATTTTCTTTCAAAACAAAGGGTGAAAGAACAAATTTTTCATGTGTTTTATTTTGCGCAGATATTAAAATGTTATATCTCCCATTCTGAAGCAAAGCAAAGGCTTATTTTTAGACATGAGTTTATTTTTCTTATTATTGACCTCGTGGCTAAGTAACAGCTGCACAGATCAAACGATCATAGGGTTAAGCAACGCTTGGCGTGGCCGTTCCGTGGATGGCTGACCTTATCATGACGAGTTCCTCCTTGTTTCGGAAGGCACGTTAAATTGGTGGGTCCCGGCTGTCATTTGTACATCTTTGGCAGTCGTTACGGGTAATCAGAAGCCACAAAGTATGTTCCAGTCTTATCAAGGGGTATCGGGTTGCCCAGGTAACTGGGTTGAGGAGGTCAGATAGGCAGTCGCTCCACGTACACTGATACTCAGCTGCATTCAGTTAAGACTGGAAGCCGACCCCAACATAGCTTGGGAAAAGGCTAGGCAGATCCGTTATTTACTTAACAGGAGCACAATAAATGCGTTCTAAAAGTAATAACACAAATGTTTAATCAAATAGTGGTCGATATAGTGTCATTAATCACGTGTCAGGAGTACCAGGGGTCCCGATAATTTGATGCGGCGACATATTGTCGCTGGACACGGTTGCGTTTAGGGTTCCGTGGCCTATAATAGAAATGATTACAGGACAAACGATTTTTGTGTTTTAGGAAAAAATTAACACTTATTTTGGGCATTTCTTTTTTTATACATATTATATTTACAATTTATTTTTTTGACTGCCTCGTTGGTCTAGTGGTCGCAAAGCGCGACTGCTGTGCACGAGGTCTCGGGTTCGAATCCCGGGTCGGGCCGAAATCGCTTTATGGGTTTTGAGAAACTTTCATAAAAGCAGCCTGGAGTCTGGAAGTTGGTGATTGATTCACCCGTGCATCGGAGAGCATGTAAATGTCGGTCCTGCGCCTGATCTCTCTCCGGTCGTGTCGGATTGCCTTCCCATCGGACTATGAGAGTGAGGGAATAGAGAGTGCACCTGTGTCTGCGGGAATGCTTGTGCACTATAATATGTCCTGCGCAGCTTGCTGATCTCCTTAAGAGAGAACGGCCGCCGTAGCCGACAATCGGCCTGGATGCCATCACAATTTATTTACAAAAGTTACTATATTTATTGAAAAAAAAAATGGCGTCAAAAAATTCCTCTACATCGCTGCTCACTGGGAGAGTACCCAATAGGCTGGCGGCATTGCCACGTTGGATGGCAAACTTTAAATGAGGTGACAATTTACGTTCCGATAATAGTACATGCATGCAAAAAAAAAATTAAGAGCTCTTAAATCATTTTCTAGCTTTATACTGCTTTGGCAAAAAGAAAGAAAATGTATTTGTCAGAATGTAGAAAGTACTTGTAGTTACAATAAATGTTTTATAGTTTACAATAGTATTATACGTTCTACCTTAATTCTAACGTGGGAAATCATAAAAATGACCTCTCCCGCTGCGTGAAGATAGTATGTGTCAGACTCTTATTGACTTAGACCCACTATGTTCCATCTGGAGGTCCCTGGGTGCAAAGTCTGCGGTAGTCTCTTACGAGCAACCCGCAATAGTTTTATGTTCCGATAAATAATTTGGAAATATGCATACCTATAAGATGATGTGAAGAACCCTTACACAAAATACCCTCAGTACAGTACCAACCCAGCAGCTTCCTAATCTATAAACATAGTCGCATAGCCCTAACTCTGATGCGTGAGACAAGCCATTACAGCGAGGTCCCAAAGGACATCTCGTACGGAACCCTCGGAATAAGAAAAATTACTACCTTTTTTTAAATAGTCTTGGAACACGAGACGTTTCTTTAGTAACCTTTATGATGGGTCTGGTGAAATATTAACGAGGTTTTCTTGTGGTGGGATACCACCAAAATTGTTCGCGAAAAAAAAGTTGTTACGCGTCGGTGTGAGCCCACTGCTGTGTTTGCGCATTAAGGTTGCAATTTCGCGAACATTTTAGAACTGTTAACATTCCTCACACATTCACACAACGTCATCTAAGTCCTAGACTTAGCAGAGCTTGTAGTACTAGACAACTGATAAACATACGTAAATACTTCTTTTGTAGGTACATATGTACATACTAGTTGTCCGTAGCGGTTTCACCCGCATCTTTGGTTACTGCTCCGCTCCCGTGTGTCTTAGCGTGATGGTATATAGCCTATAGCCTTCCTCGATAAATTGGCTATCTAACACTGAAAGAATTTTTTAAATCGAACCAGTAGTTTCGGAGATTAGCGCGTTCAAACAAACAAACGTCTTCAGCTTTATAATATTAGTATAGTTTATATGTACATAGAGAAACCCGGAAAAAGTTAAACACGCATGTTCATGCACACAAATGTTTGACTTATTTGGGAATCGAACCCGCGACCTCCAGCGTGGCAGGCAGCTTCATTTACTACTACGGTATCTGGTCGTCGAACGCACGCAATTTGTTACCGTTTGCTAGAGCTAGTAGACCAGGAGAACCATTTGTTTGGGTATATTATCGTGCCCATAGTCCTGGCTTCGGAAGGCATGGTAAATTGATGGGTCCCTGTCATTTGAACATCTTTGGCAGTCATTGCGGGCAAATCTACGAACTTATCTTACCAAAGGTCAAAAGGGTGTTTAGCTAAGTGGAATTTGTTCCTGATTATTAAAAACAATCTGATTCCTTTTTGTTACATGATAGCACGTGCTAATTTTAGACAAAACAGGTGTTTTGAATCTTTTTTTAACACTCAATACTCAATATCAACTTGGCCCTTTTTTATAAAAAAAAATACGTTAAGTGTGACAATAAAATAACATACATCATCGTTGTACTTATCCAGCTAGTTACAACACTTACAATAGAAAAGTACATCGCTCGGTAATCGAACCGGCGACCCTTGCCGTAGAAAATTATATAAAAGCCAAACGGCTCAATCAATTATCCGGCTAACTATTGTGACGGAGCATTTTAGACCCCTTTCTTTACTATTAGAGAATGCTGATATTTTGTTTGGGGGACGCACTAGGTTGGAAAAACGCAGCGGTTTATAGAACATCGTCATCATCTTCATCAGCCTTTTTATCGAATTCTGAATTATTATGAATCTGGACACAGGCTTCTTCTCAATCTGATAGAAGTTCTTTGCTGGGGAGTTTGTTGCGCCACTTCTTCCCAGCGAGAACACATAGGAAGTGGTGAAGGGTGGGCGTTTTGGGGGCTGTCACTTGTTTTTGACGTTCGAAAAGTGCTGATTTATTGGCCTAATTTGAATAAACGAATTTGAGCTTGAGTGTCGCACGAGTTACCCCCGCCCTGGCACACAAAGACCTCCAGAAGGAGCAAAGTCGGTTCTATTCAGGAAGAGTCTGAGCTTATTTGCTGATTTCCCACTACCTACCACACCTTAGTGTTTGTGAAAATAGTAGTAGGTTAGGTAGTGTCAAATTTATACAAGTGATTTAGTCAGTAATGTTACAAATGTTCTATGTTTCTTCTAGAGCTTTTTGTATCCGCAGAGTCCAAGAAAAACTTATCAAATTGTTATAAAAAAACGATCCGTTTCTCAAACCCAGTGCGTTACCTAAGCAGCTATTCAGTGACATATGGCAACACTGTGACCGCTCGTCCCCACAGTTTATTCCCAAATTTTTGCAAGTCACCTAATTGATTGACTATTTTCTCGTTTGGCGGTCACAATCTGTTTAGATTTTGATGCAATCTTCAAATTATCCCCTGAAGTTAATCACCGTCATTTTTGGCTAGCGTCATTATCAGGAGTATAGTTAAAATCCGTTTCGGATTTATCCAAAACTAGCTGTCTTTAGCGGTTTCACCCGCATCTTTGGTTACTGCTCCGCTCCCGTGTGTCTTAGCGTGATGGTAAGCCTATAGCCTTCCTCGATAAATGGGCTATCTAACACTGAAAGAATTTTTCAAATCGAACCAGTAGTTTCGGAGATTAGCGCGTTCAAACAAACAAACAAAAAAACAAACAAATTCTTCAGTTTTATAATATTAGTATAGATTGATTCCGATTTGTTATCGAAATATTACTTACTGAGCCTCTCGCCCCTGGCTTTCGCTGGATTCTCGATGCTAGAGATTCTTCTCTGTCTCTGTGTGAATCACTGCTTGGTACAGACGCCAGCACATCAAGCTAATACAATCTTTAAAATTTCAACTTTATTCGCTAAATCATATCGTTCAAAGTTGATTGGGAAAATTTGACAGCTTCGGGTAGCCTGATGTGCTGGCGTCTGTACAAATCATTTGTACTTGGTTCGGACCTAGCTATCGATATTTTAAAATGGTACGGTAGTTATAATTTTTTTATTAATAAAGATATATAATATATGTCGTAATTTTTTGTCTCGATAAAATCCCATTTTAAAATGCTAGGATATACATATACATATTTACTAATTTATATTTTTTTTTATATAAAAAAACTGTTTAAATTTTTTGCGATAATCCAAAAGACGTAGTAATTACTTTTTACTATTTTAATTAAATTCCATATTCTCATCGGAAGAAATTAATTTTTTATTCCCCTTTTAGTATTATTTATCTCCATGTCTCCCATATTAATTTTTCCTATTAAACGCATTCAAGTAATAAACATCTATAATTATCACGCGGCACATCAAAGCTTAGGCGTGTTGCGGTGAAACTCGTAAATCAGTGTTTCCGTTAAACGTCCGCCCCGCGAGTTGTGTCGATATAAATCTTGGTGCTGCTCATTTCGCTGTTCGCCTCATCGCGGTACACGAATCGTATTGTGGTTTGTAAAACAATTGGTTATTGGTTTGTTATTATTATAATTTCCTAGATAACATAAATTGTGTGGCAATACTGGTCAAAATACAATTACTATAAGTAATTAGCGTTTTGTATTGTGCGTGGTAAATGGTAAATGCCTTAGCATTTTCAACGTACATATGTAGTAAAAAAAATATATTTTCAGGTATCATGATTGGATAATACAGAAGCCAGCACATCAAGCTGACCTAAACTGTCAAATTTTCCCAATCATCTTTCAACTACATACATATATGTTTCACCGATAAAGTTGAAAATCTATTAAGGAAATCCGACAATTTGTAGTAGCTTGATGTGCTGGCGTCTCTACCTACATATTATTTATTATTTTCAAGAGAAAAGAAAAAAATCACCTTATTAATATATTGCGTCAAAAAATTCCTCAGGCCGCGAGTGGGCCGGGAGTGTACCGAAAAGGCTGGCAGCATTGCCACGTTGTATGTATTACTGAATATTGTATTACTGATATTTTACTGAATCAGTTTACCACAAACGCAAAAAAAATATTTTCAGAATACATTTATGTAAAACATTAATACCTAATAGTATATTAGCCTAGCTACTATAAAACGTACATACGTCAGCACATGAAGCTACTACAATCTGTCAAATTTCATAAATAGATTTTCAACTTCATTCTTCGTTGATTGGGACAGTTTCGGGTAGCTTGATGTGCTGACGTCTGTACTTTTCAACAACCAACTTCCTTTTTCACATCCTCACTAATTAACCAATTAAACACCGTGAATATGAACATCAAACACCAACTTATGCGTTCATCAAAAGCTATCTTATGTCGCTGTGCAACTCATAAATCTGTCTTTTCACAGAACGTCCGGTTTGTCCGTAAAATGGCACTAGGCACTGTTTTTGACGTTTTAACGTTGGTGACGTGACACCAGTAAGTTATAGCTATTGTCTGCATTGCCGGGTGTTTTAATTAGAAGTAGTTCTAGCTTTATGGGTTTGACGGGACGAATTCAATTTAGAAATGTTTTTAAATTAATTGTTAACCACTAGACGTATTTTTTTTAACTAAATTATGCTGAAACTGACAAAATTTACGATTTATTAAAAAAAACATGCACACAAGCCTCTTATAACATTATTCTTTGGATTCGTTTTTAAAGATAGGTATATTTGACTTTTTAAGTATTTAATATACCTATGTATAAAAAAATAAGAATGCCACCTCTATATCGAGAGCATTATTATTTTTAAACGTTTTGAGCCTGTGATGTCAATAAGGATAAAAATAGATTTATTCAAATCAATCAAGTAATTCAGTCTGTATTCCTCTTTTTCCAATAAGATCAAAAAATTTAAAATTATTGAAATGCTCAACGCCTCATGAATGAACAAAGCTAATATATGAATGTCATCTACACTAATATTTTAAATATAAAAAAATATTTTTTAGTGTGAGTATGTATCAATGGCTTATAGATAAATACCTTAAATACTAACATATAAATTTTATTTACAAAATCTGTTAGTAAATAAAAACATAAATCTATATTAGTAACACTTACTAGGTATGCGTTTCATCATCATCAGCCTTTTATATCGCTCCACTGCTGGGCACAGGCCCCCTCTCCCACGGAGAAGGATTGAACGTTCATCACCACGCTTGCTCAATGCGGGTTGATGATTTCATACTTTATAGTACAGGTTTCCTCGAGATGTTTTCCTTCACATTTGATCAGTCATTGGTGTCCAAGATATACTTAGAAAAGTTATTACTTGCCTGGCCCGGAATCGAACCCGCACACTCATATTTGGGAGGCGGGTGCGTTAACTAATAAGCCACTACGACTTAACAACGCGTTTAAATCCCTATAAATGATATATTCAGAATGACTTTGAACTTTTGAGTGAAAGAAACGAATTCATACGTTCTGCCAACAGATGTGTTTTGTGTCAATTCATCGTGTTTATTAGCACTGTACTTGTTTGCCCAAGAATACTACGTTTTTGGGAACTGAGTCGAGATTTTGCGTTTTTGTTTTCTTTTGTAGCGTGGTATGAATGTCGTGTTGGCCTAGTGGTTAAAGCACCAGCCTTTCGAGTATGAGGGTGCGGGTTCGATTCCAGGTCAGGCAAGTACCAATGTAACTTTTCTAAGTTTATCTTGGGCACCAATGGCTGATTAAAGGTGAAGGAAAACATCTCGAGGAAACCTGGACTGTAAAGTCTGAAATCACCAACCCGCATTGAGCAAGCGTGGTGATTAACGCTCAGTCCTTCTCCGTGGGAGAGGAGGCCTGTGCCCAGCAGTGGGATAATAAAAAGGCTGTGATGATGATGATGATGATTTTTTGTATGTGTGGTGGTATTTGAATTTCTTGTGGTGGGTGTTACGTCAAGTAAGTGTTGATATGGAATGTGTATAACTGTTGTTTTTGGCGCTTACCTATATTGATTTTTTTTTTCGTGGGCAATCAAATGACCCCTCCCGTTGAAGGTGCAGCTGGAGGTAGTGTCAGACTCTTACTGATTAAAACCCACTATGTTCCTTCTGGAAGTCTTTGTGTGCCAGGGTCGCGGTAACTCTTGCTAACAACCCGTAGCCCCAGCATGCCTCGGCCCTACGGAGCCTTTCTATACTGATATGTTAAGAAAAAAAAACTTATTATGTCTAGATCTACATTATTATATCTAAATTTATATATCCGACCACAAAGTGCTTCAGAATGAACAAAAGTGGGTTTTAGTCAGTAAAAGTCCGACATTCCCTCCTTACCATACCTTACCTTAGTGTTCTTAAACAAAGTATTGAACCATATGTTTGTTTAATAGGAAATTTTAAACTAGCGAAGGCACATCTAATACCTATAGGCAGTTAAAAGTTATGATTTTAAATTAAAAATTCTTAAAAAGAAAAGTACAGATTGATAAGAAGATTTGACATTGAAAGACACTCCCCTTGTAAATTACAAGTGCGCTCTAATAATTATTGTAGAAGCATTTAATTCAATTTCTAAGTTAATCTTGGTTTTTGAGTCCCTTAATTTACGATGTCTGCGACTGTTATCGCTGAAAAGACTTTTAATTGATTTAAATGTCATTTAGTATTCAGTAAAAATGGACGTGAAGATCGAATATAACGTACTTTTGATTATTTTTAGGTGGGGGTAAGGTCGGTCCATGTTTTATTTTCATTTTTATAGGAGTTTAAAATCTTGACTGACTAAAAAAAAAATATACAAAATTGGTTTAAGATTTTGCAACAAATCTTCTCTGAAAAAAAAAACTATTTTACCTAAACTTTGAAAAACAATTTTGCGTGGACTGGTTAATATGAAAGGCCATACAAAAAAATATATGTATAATAAATATCCAAAATACATAGTTTCCATACTAAGACTATATACTTACGCCAAGAACAATGTTTAAACAAGGACTAAACATTAATAGTAACAAAAGTAAAATAATTTTATATCAACTAAAAACTTGATCAAATGTTTTGTTTATATGTACAGGGTCTAACAAAAATCAAACAAAAGGTCTAACACAATTACAATTTGGCGAATGTGATGTTAAGTTTAATTAAATACATTATTGTTTTCATGACTTTTTGTGGCAAACATGATCATTAGCATGTACTAGATAACCTATAAAAATAATATACACTAGTATTGTTACACCTTATATAACGTCGTTATCAAACTGCTATAATATTTCTGTAATCGTCTCCTACGGTACTAACAAAAGCATTTAAACTAAACCAGGTCAATATGACAACCCATGTCTAAAAGATATGCTACAAATAAAATTCGCATATCCTTAAAATTATATCAAAGAGTCATAAAATGCACTTCACATTACGTCATGTTACGGTGAAACTCGTAAACCGGGCAAACGGGAACACGTCCAGTAGTAAATTTTAATATATGACAGAATTTTTTTATGAGCTTTTAGTGGACCATTCGTAGATTGGATATACTATAGGATATTGCGAGGAAGTTTACTAAAAAATATCTTTAAATAAGTCGCAGACCTCGTGGCTAAGTAACAGCCGCACGGGTCGTTAGATCATAAGGTTAAGGGCGCGTGTATGAAAATCTGGCAACGTCGCAAATAGCTGTCAAATATTTAAACGTTTTAATTAATTTGGCCATTTTACTATATGAAAGTAAGACATATGGCTCTGTAGCTTCCTAAAACATTGAATAGGAATTGCAACTATTAATATCGTAACACAGAATATATAGTTTTATATGTAAAAAACGTAGTTGGAAACTTCCCAAGTGCCTTTTTTACAAGTAAAACGTTAAAAACATCAAGTTTAGTGTTTTAATTGCACTTCCTATTCAATGTTTTAGGGAGCTACAGAGCCATATGTCTTACTTTCATATGGTAAAATGGCCAAATTAATTAAAGCGTGTAAATATTTGACAGCTATTTGCAACGTTGCCAACTTTCGGTGTAAGCGCTCTTAAGCAATGCTTGGCGCGGTCGGTCCGTGGCACCAACCATCTTGTCATGACGAGTACCTTCGTGTTTCGGAAGGCACGCTAAATTGGTGGGCCCCGGTTATCATTTGTACAACTTTGGCAGTCGTTACAGGTAGTCAGAAGCTAGAAAGTGACAACCAGTCTTACCAAGGGGTGTCGGGTTTCTCAGGTAACTGGGTTGAGGCGGTCAGACTACCAGTCGCTCCACGTAAAACACTAGTACTCAGCTGCATCCGGTTAAGACTGGAAGCCGACCACAACACAGCTTGGGAAAAGGCTAGGCAGATAATGAAGTCGCGATGTAGTGACAGATAGTGAGTGTCTTCTTTTAGTCCTATGTCCCCTAGATAGGGCAGAGGGCATCCACAGTGCTCCGTCATCGCGTTCGGTCTTAAGCTTCGCGCTTTATTTTGCTCCACATCTTGCCTATATAGTCGCCGCCTCTGCGATGATCGCGATGGCGACCACGTTCCCGCTTCCCTTGGGGATTCCAGTCTAGGGCTTGCCTCGGAATGTGATCTGGGATGACAGAGAGACAGTTAGTGTGATGCGTTTTAATTAAAACCTCTTTTATTTAACTCGTAATATAAATCTGTTTCACCACTCAGGTTAAGAATATTAAAAAGATAACATTGTATAGACTACCTACGTAAATTGCTTCTTCTAAGAAAGTCTTTTGTGAAAGTACATATATGCTTAACTTCAATACATCGAAGCGTGAATATGTGTCCAACTCCACTTAAACGCCCTTAACATCGGCAGAGAAACCGACAGTGTTGTAGCGGTCGATGCGAATCCCGCACCCGGGATTAAAGGATTAAACGCGGGACCGTGTCGATACAATCTACCACAATGGCCGCCGCCAACTGCGTTGGTGATCAACAACAAAAGCGATGCTTAAATAAATAAAATTGTGACCAAAAGATTTTCCTGAATTTGTACAGGGAAAATATATATTTTTGGTAACGCGGAAATGGGGGTGAAGACAATCTTATTATTCGCGGAAGCTTAGGAGACAGTTCAACTCTAATACTTATCGGAGAAAATGACACAATAGCGGATCGCAATCTTCTTTACTTGACTACGGTAAGTATTTTATCGTATTATAATATCAACCTCGAGTAGGTATACGATTATCATCATCTCCCGAGCCTTTTCCCAACTACATATATTGGGGTCGGCTTCCAGTCTAACCGGATTCAGCTGAGTACCAGTGTTTTACAAGGAGCGACTGTCTATCTGACCTTCTCAACCCAGTTACCCGGGCAACCCAATATCCCGTGGTTAGACTGGCGTCAGACTTACTGGCTTCTGACTACTAATGTTCAATGACAGCCGGGACCTACAGTAGGAATATGAATATCAAGTCTAATAAAAATATCTGCCACGGCTTTAGTAGGAGGTAGTATTGTATTTATACATAGATTGCAATAGTGAAGAACTTTCGTACCCCGGAACAGTTAAAACCATTTAATATAATAAAGTTGTTAAATTAACATTGGCTCTACTCTGCTTAACGTGTTTCACAATTTATACATTTCTTTGCATGAAAGAAATATGACAAATAATCAATAATTTATCTTCACTATTAAATGATAAATGATAAATGATAAATGATATTTATTTTGCAAATAGGTTGAAATCAACACTTTTACACGTCAACACATTTTTTATAAAATAACGAGATGAGGTCGGCATTTCCTAACTGACTGCCTTGAGAAGAAACGCCGAAACAAACTCAAGGGTCATAGTCTCTTTTAAAGTCCAGACATAAAAATAAATTACATACTAAAGTATGGATGAGCAATGTAGGCTTGTGTCTGAAATGACCTTTTGAAGAAAGTGTCATACAAGTTTGAATGGACCTGTCCAATCAGCTGGTACGCATTTGTCGGTCTTCGTTGAACTCAACAGTAACATAGGAGCTCAACAATCCGACGAACATAACAGCAGAAAGGACATTTGGGTAGGCCACTTATAGTACTCAAACTGTCAGACAGAATTATACTCTAAAGAAAAAAAAAAAAAAAAAAAAATAATGAAAAACCCACATTGTTCACACACTCACAAAAAAAAAAAAAGAAAGAGCATCTACTTTAACAGTAGGTTTACATGTCAGCAATATATAGCATATAAATAAATAAAATATAAAAAAAAAAAACTATGGGGATTATCCAATAGAATTGTAACATGTCGAAAATTTTTTTCAATAAAATTAGGAAACAACAGTAGCATTTGTAGTTTTTTTTTTTTCTTGGAACAGCTTACTCCCAAGCCTTTTTATCTCCTAGATAGTCTTTAACTGAATAATAAGCCTTGCATAACAACGACTGCTTAACAAACAATTTGAATTTATTAAGACTCAGATCTTGAATATGGCTGGGAATTTTATTATAAAAGCGTACACATTGGCACTTAAAGGAGCCATTTATCTTCTGGAGCCTGGTAGCTGGAGCTACTAGTCTGTGTTTATTTCTTGTATTTATACTATGAATATCACTATATTTTTTAAACATATGTGGGTTTTTATGTACATACAATAAATTTTCATAAATGTACTGACACGGAACAGTCATAATTTTAATATCTTTAAACATTTCTCTGAGTGAGTGTCTGGGGCTGAGTTTATAAATTGCTCGAATAGCTCGCTTCTGCAGAACAAAAATTGTTTGAATATCAGCGGCATTCCCCCACAGAAGAATACCGTATGACATCACACTATGAAAATAACTAAAATAAACTAAACGAGCTGTATCTACATCCGTCAAGTAACGGATCTTTCTAACCGCGTAGGCTGCCGAACTGAGCTTTTTCGATAACTTTTCTATGTGTGGGCCCCACTGTAACTTGGCATCTAAAGTGATGCCTAAGAAGACTGTGGTATCTACAGGGCGCAACTCTTCGCCCTTCATCAATACACTGGTTTCAACTTGCCTAACATTGGGAAGTGTAAATTTTAAGCATTTGGTCTTTTTCTCGTTTAGCAGTAAATTATTTGCATTAAACCAGTGTATAATTTTTGAGAGCGCGCTATTTACATCATCCGTCATTAGCTGCTGACGTTTTAGTTTAAATAAAAGAGAAGTATCATCTGCAAACAGCACTATCTCATGATTATCCCTTACGAGGTAAGGTAAGTCATTTATATAAATCAAGAATAGAAATGGGCCAAGAATTGAACCCTGCGGAACACCCATTTTAAGTACAGATCCAGAAGATCTTTCCCCATTAACGTCAACTTTTTGAATCCTATCGCTTAGGTATGAAGCAATAAGATCCAGTGAAGAATTTCGTATTCCGTAGTGGTGAAGCTTCCTGATCAAGGTTTCATGAAAAACGCAATCAAAGGCCTTGGATAAGTCACAAAAAATACCCAAAGCATCACATGAGTTCTCCCATGCGTCAAAGACGTGGCCTAGAAGTTCAACACCGGCATCGGTTGTTGAACGACCCCTTGTGAAACCAAACTGTTTGTCATGCAATAATTTATGCTTATTAAAGAATCTCTGCATCTGATTAAGAATTAATTTTTCAAAGATTTTGCTAAATGTAGGTAGCACTGAGATAGGTCTGTAATTAGTGGGGTCTGAAGTGCTACCAGATTTAAATAATGGTATAATTTTGCTATTCTTCATAAGATCAGGAAACTTACCTGACTCAATACAGTTATTGAAAATATATGCCAAGGTGGGTGCAACAGTGTCAATAATAGACCTAGCAACGTCCACCGAGTTACCCCACAGGTCGGCAGTTTTCTTTACGTTCAATGATTTAAAGGTTTTAATAATATCACTGCTATCAATGCGCTGAAAACGGAAATCTGGAACACTTGCTTGTACATTTTGTTTTAGTAAACCTTCTGCAATTGAAGGCGATGCATCTAAGCATCTTGTTGTTGAAACGGGAACATCCGCAAAGAATGTTTCAAAAGCTGTGGCGACATTTAAATCAGATTTCACTAAATTGTCCTCAATAACTAAGCTATAATCATTATTCTTGGCTTTGGACCTTCCCGTTTCACTATTAATAATATCCCAAGTCATTTTAATAACGTTACTACTATTTTTAATTTTTGCACTCAGATATCGTGACTTGGCTAAAGCGCAAACTTTTTTAAAAAGTTTTGAATATTTTTTTACATACTCATTGAACTCCGGTGTGTTAACAAGCGACCGTTCATCATACAGCTCATACAGACGCTTTCTGCTCTTATGAATACCAATGGTGGCCCATTCACAAAATGATGCGCCACCATCGAGTGTGATGGTCCTGGGAATAAAAGTGGAATCAAATAGTTGACAATATATGGAAAAAAAATTGTTATACAAGATGTTAGGATCATCACAGATTGATAAAGACGGTAGCTTGTTACTGAGTTTACTTTTAAACGATTCTAACCGACCCGTAGTTTTAGGATTAATAGTGATATTTTTTCGAACACATTTACTATTTTTAGTTTCTATTGTTATCATCTGACCACAGTGATCTGAATCAAGTAAGTTTATAATTTCCTTTTTGGTGGGTAGAATATCCGTGTAAATATTATCCAGACATGTGGCTGTAGAACATGTAATTCTGGTAGGCTCCATGAATAGGTGTACTAGATTATATGACTGAAACAAACTTTTAATTTTAATACAGGACCCTGAATTATCTAATAAATTAATATTAAAGTCGCCACAAACAATTATATTTTTATTATAATTTGAAATTTTGTGCAGCACCTCATCCATAACTTTTTCAAAACAATCATATATTCCAGAGGGTGGTCTGTATACACTTAATACAATAAACTGTTCCAATTCTACACATGCTATTTCTATTGACCGTTCAACAGACAGGTCCACTATATCTCTACGTTCTTTGTATTTAAGCTGGTTATGCAATATAATCAATGAGCCACCATGTATAGCATTTACTCTGTTGAACGAGCTACCAACCTGGTGATTAGTAAAATTAAACATTAATTGATGGCTTTTTAACCAATGTTCAGTGACACACAGAATATGAACGTCATTGCAATTCAAGAATAATTCCACTTCTAATTCTTTTCTTAAAAAACCCTGAATATTTTGATGCACCAAGTTGATATTATTTTTCCTAATTTTATTCAATGTCTTGTTATATTTTACTGTCGAATTGCAAGAGGTTGCCTCTGTTGTCGCTATTTCTAATTTAAATGATTATTAATGTCATTAATATTAACCAACATGTTGGTTGTATTATCATTAATGTCAAAAATAGAACATTGCTCAATAGAAGCAACTTGTTTAGCCAAGTTTTTGGCTGTTGTACATAAATAATAAGATAGCGACACAGCTATCTGTCTTTTATAATAATTAGGAAGATAGTACCAATACATATTATGATATCTATCTCTTGTCAAATACAATTTGTTTAATAAGTAATCATTTATGTCAATGACATTAAATAAGTTATTGTTATGTGTTATATTATGCAAGGTCTTATTTAAATTATATCTTAATCTGTTTTCTTCCTGTGGCAAGCTGTTACTGTAAGGGAATGTAAATAGAACAATCTTTTTTAAAAACTATTGTGATCTATAAACACAATACTGCCTCCCATTAAACCCGTTGCAGATATTTTTATAACACCTTGTATAAAGATCATTATAATCTCGCCTTTCATCACATTTATCATCTGTTTGCCATTGCCCTGTTTGATATTATCTGATTCAGTCTGTGGCTGGTGCAGCATTGTTTTTTCCTTCCATCTTCCTTCCTTTTTCATGTTCTTCGTCTCCATTTATGCCATATTTTTCTGTAATTTTTCTTCTTCCTCACACAATACATTAACAGACCTGTCGGATCATCATCATCCACCTGCCTGTGTGCCAATTTTTATTTGATTCTTCCACACTCTTCTATCTGCCGTCATCTCACAAGTAACATTCTTTCTAGCCATATCAACTTTCACACAATCCTTCCATCGATTCTTTGGTGCCCTTCCTCTATATTCATCCACGTTCATGCTCAAAACAAATTATCAGAGTGTGTAAAATATGCAGACACTAAATGGCATTGCTAAAGTAAAGTAGAGAAGTAATCGAAGCTCACAGATCAAAAAAATAGACGATCCCTTTCCCCAAATCCTTCAGATCAATTAGATATTGCGTGACATTCCAAATGCCAACACAATTCCATTCCGGGTCCACGGAAATAAACAAATGGCTGACTAATTCGCAAATTAAACATGAATCCGACTGTTTCCTGACAAACACTAATTTGTCTCGAAAGATAGCTGAATCCCGTAACCGCGGCGACCCGCTCTAATCCCGGGGCAGTGCGTGCGACCGCGTATAATCCCGGGATTATATCGATAAATATTTAACTTCACTTGTCCTAAATGATTTCGGTAGTACTGTTTTTATTTAAAGTTGTGAGTTTGTTGGCTTTTTGGACAGGATAACTATAGTAGTAGTAGTAGTCCACATATATTTGGGTATTTGAATGTACAGACGCTAGCACATCAAGCTACTACAATCTGTCAAATTTTCTCAATAGATTTTCAACTTTCTTTATCGCTGTAGTTCATAACACATGTAGTTCAAAGTTGATTAGTAAAATTTGACAGTTACAGTTAGATTGATGTGCTGGCATCGTACTATTAGCACGCGATGATATAATACACTAAAGCTGTTACGTTACTTTCTCGCATTCGATATATTATCTGAGGGCACGGCAGCGCCCCAGCCAAGTCTTAAGCAGTGCGGGCACGGCCGTTCCATCTTTTCTCGAAGCGATTCGCAGCTGTTTCTACCCCCTTATATCTTCGATGTAGACAAAGCTAGGTTTTCGGTGTAAATTACTCTAAATTAAGTAAACTATTACGATTGTTATTAAGAATGGTTTTAATTACTATACGAAGCCATTTTATTAATTTTTTGTTTGTCTATATTTTTTCGTGGTGGCCTAGTGATTAAAACACCAGCCTTTCAAGTATGAGGGTGCGGGCTCGATACCAGGTCAGGCAAGTACCAATGTAACTTTTCTAAGTTACACGTACTTTCTAAGTTTATCTTGGACACCAATGACTGATTAAAGGTGAAGGAAAACATCTCGAGGAAACCTGGACTATAAAGTCTGAAATCACCAAACCGCATTGAGCAAGCGTGATGATTAACGCCTTCAATCTTATCAATCCTTCTCCCTGGGAGAAGAGGCCTGTGCCCAGCAGTGGGACGATAAAAACACTGTGAAAAATAAAAACATTTTTTTTTATCAATTTTGAGGTTCACGTTACTCGCCCTAGGTCAAGTATACCTCGATAACACCCATAATCCTTAGATACTAAAGTAAATTAAAACATAACGAGTATTGAAAGTGTCACTATCGATAAGCCGTGAAATATTGCGCGGCTCGGAGATTAATATTTTCTGCAGTGCATCTGGTCCCCCCTAGCGGCTAAATAATAAATATTGGGAATCCAAGCCTTTGAGCAGACATGATTGATATTAATTGCTCTAATTATGTTTTTTTTTTTTATATTTTACTTTGGTTTGTTTTATTGATTTTATGTTCCCACGGTGTTATGCGCTTTTGAAGTTACTGGTTTTTGGTCTTATATATGGCAGTAATACAGCTTATACACCGTGATTTTTTTATCGTCTTACAAAAGCAGCTCAGTTCATATATCCATTCATCCACCCAAAAAAATACGAATTTATGAGATTTGAACAATAAAAAAAAATCATTATTATGTCGCTAGATGTAGTTAGAAACTCCCTTGTCTTCTGAAAAATGGAGATGGAATGATCTGCTCGACTCGTGCACTGGGTAGGTATACTCAACTGTTTGATACGTTAACATTTTTAATAGGGTGTTTCATATTTCTAATTTACCTATTTTAAAAATGAAAAAAATATGTATAAATATAAATAAATGTATAAATAATAATATCTAAAGGTACGTTATGTCGGATACATTGAGTGGACCACTTTTGTAAGACGAATAAAAAGTGACGGTGTATATCAGAGTAATGTATGTGCAATACTCGAGAAGTAATTTACGGACCAGCAAAAAGGTATTCAATACAAAAAAAAAAAACACTGCAGGATCAAGAAGCATAATCAAAAACCGTTTTCAAAATTATCGATAAGTCCCGAAGCCGTTAAAACGTCCCTTCTTCTAAACATATATTTATATTAGAGACACTCACGCAATTGGTTGGCGTACCCCGATAACTATAAAAACGTCTTTTAGTCTAGACGAGCGGCGAGAGGGTTAAACATGCATGAATTACTGTGGGGACTACACGGAGCAGTCGTAGTGTTATGGGGGGACATGCATCATGTATGTATGTATGGTCTTACACGTAGATGTCGTTGGCTAAAGTGTTCGTTTATGTGTTTGCAAGGAAAATAATACGAAGGTTTTTTTTTTAAATCGAGTTTTCATACGTTTATCATAAATTTTTGACTATGCTGTTTTAACGCGCAGTCAAACGGAAAATATTCAATATTTTAATATTGAATATTTTATCATATTTTTATATTTTTAACCGACTTCAAAAAAAAGGAGGAGGTTCTCAATTCGGCCGGTATGTTTTTTTTTATTTTTTTTATTTTTATTTTTTATGTATGTACACCGATTACTCCCAGGTTTCTTGTCCGATTTGTGTAATTCTTTTTTTGTTCGATGCAGTATACTTGCCATTTGGTCCCATAAAAATTTCATCCAATTTGGTTCAGTACTTTTTATTTTATGAGCATTTGTTTGATTTATGTGGATGATGTGTATGTGGATGATGTTATAAAGGGCTGGTTAATGAGAATTTCCCACAAACTTGAGTAATGATAGCTATTATAGAAAGTATGGAGTGTATAAATAGATGACGAAACAAGATTTTGGACCTGATACTAAAAAGATAAAAATATTTTTTTTTTACAAAAAAATAAAACCGACTTCAAAAACACTGAAAAGTGAAAAAAAAGCTTTTAAGTACATCGCTCTAGAAGTCGGTGTCCAAATACATACAGTATTACAGTTGCAACTTCTTGACACCGACTTCTAGAGCGATGTACTTAAAAGCTTTTTTTTCACTTTTCAGTGTTTTTGAAGTCGGTTTTATTTTTTTGTAAAAAAAAAATATTTTTTTATATATATTATTATATTTTATATTTTTTTATAATATTTTTAAAATATTCAAGAAAATAAATCACTTTTGTATTAAATATTAATTATGGGTGTTACAAAACTAGTGCACCATATTTTTACAGGTCATCTAGTACATGCTAAGGATCATGTTTACCACAAAAAAAGTTGAATGACCAAGAGGTCAACGACCGAGCGCCTTCATAGAGACCGGCGCTATGCGTACAATTTGGCGACTGTGATGTTGTTGTTTTCATTTCTTTTGTGGTAAACACGATCCTTAGCATGTTCTAGAGGACCTGTAAAAATATGGTGCACTAGTTTTGTTACACCCTGTATAAATTTATTCATTTATTGGAATGACAGTTTCGTATGAAAATTCAGGAAT
This sequence comes from Heliothis peltigera, assembly GCA_958496145.1. Classification (NCBI taxonomy): domain Eukaryota; kingdom Metazoa; phylum Arthropoda; class Insecta; order Lepidoptera; family Noctuidae; genus Heliothis; species Heliothis peltigera. The sequence continues at coordinate 3,256,093 of OY292349.1, read as the reverse complement.
AAAAGAATTCGGCGAACTAAAATAACACATTGGGCAACTATATTTTCGAACCGTTTGGGGTTGAAACCCTCGGGTCATGGGGTCCGAATGCTCTGTCTTTTTAAAGAGCTATCTATCTAAGCGGCTGGTTGACTGTCCTACTCACCCAAAGGCTGGCTATTACTTTGGTCAGAGAATAAGCATCGCCATACAACGTGGCAATGCTGTCAGCCTCTTGGGTACGCTCCCGGTAGACAGCGATGGGGATGACTATATAAACTATGTATCTATACATATAATAAAATCGTAGAAAAGTCAAAACTGTACATTGAATATTTGTTTTAAAGAATAATTGGGGCGTGATCTACAATAGATATCGTATCCAAAAATATAGTTTTTAGAATTCTCTGTTTGTCTGTATGTATGTCCGGGATAATCTCAAAAAGTACTGCATGGATTTGCTTCAAATTTAGCATGAATATAGCTATGAAGTCGGGTCAACATATAGGCTACATATTATCACGCTATCACGTACGGAGGGGGAGTGAAGGTTTAATCACCTAATGCCCACGCGGACGACGTCGCGGGCAACAGCTAGTTGTAAATAAAATAAAGATGTTTTACTAATAAGATATTTTTGAAGTGTGCGACAAACATAAAATTCATGAAACTTTAATTTTAGTCACGAAAGCTGATAAAATTATTTCGTTGATTAATAAAAAGCAAGTCTTTATTAAGAAGTTTATAGATTCCTCATTTTACCTAACTGCGATCATTAAGTCTACACCGGGATAAGCCATCTGAAAATAGACCAAACATTTTTCAGTGTGGATCTTGATTTAGACTGACAGAGACAAATTTCTAGATCAACGTCGTTTTCAGGAGTTTTTAGTACATTGGTATAGATAGATGTTCCTATATGTATCTAGTTGCAACAGAATCATTATATAACTACACTAATAATAAAAAGAACTGCCTCGTTGGTCTTGATTGTATGTTTGTGTGTTGCTGGGGAGTTTGTTGCGCCACTTCTTCTTCCCAGCAAAAACACTTAGGAAGTGGTGAAGGGTGGGCGTTTTGGGGGCTGTCTTTGTAATATTGGACGTTCAAAAAGTGCTGTTTTACAGCCAAGTTTGAATAAATGATTTTGAGTTTGAGTTTGAGTAGTCGCATAACGCAACTGCTGTGCACGGGGTCTGGGGTTCGATTCCCGACTTCGAAAGTTTCTCAAAACCACAAAGCGATTACGGCCCGACCCGGAAATCGAATCCGAGACCCCGTGCACAGCAGTCACGCCTTGCGACTAGACCAACGAGACAGTCAAAATAAAAATTTATTAATACACACAAAACAAACAATTTGAAAAAAAAAATGCATTCCACAGAAATTATTGCGCTTTCAAAGTTCATATAATAAATGTCACACGCAAAAACGCAGTTCGCTTTCACAGCACGAATCAGTTCGTTTGTCTGTCCATTTATATTTTTATTAATTCTGCTACCCTCTAAGTGCAATGCATTGTTCAGGAAACAATTATACGGAACCACTGAACCGGGATTTCATTAGGGGTTTATTATTAAAAAAAAATATAGGGGATCCATGGTTTTTTTAAACCGAGTTTCAATAAATAAAAAGATGGAATTGTGTTTTTTGGTTTCATTTGTCCTATTTTGTGTTTGTATTCGATTTTTTCAGCGGTTTCACCTTCTTCCTGAGAGGACTACTTTAACGTAACTTTAAAGAAACTTATGCTATTCTGATATACAGACATGGTTCTTAGCATGTTCTAGATGATCTGTGAAAATATGGTGCACTAGTTTTGTTACACCCTACATCAATTTTAAATACATATTTTTTTTGTGAGAAATCGTCAAATGACCCCTCCCGCTGAGGTTGCAGCTGGAGGGAGTGTCAGACTCTTACTGACTAAAACCCACCATGCTCCTTCTGGAGGTCCCTGTGTGCCAGGGCCACGGTAACTTTTGCGAACAACCCGCAGCCCACTCCGACCCTGGCCCTAATGGGCCCTATCTTGCTGACATCTCTTCGAGGAGCGCGTGGAACAGAACGCGCCGCCTATACGGGCCTGTCGTCCTTAGACGTACGGACGATGAGCTACCCAAACTAACCGCGCACAGACCCGCGCCTACGGTGGTCGGGAGTCGTCCCTCGACACCCGGCGCCCGTGGCGTAGTAACTATTCAGTAATCTGTGCCCGTGGTGTCGACCAGTACCAGCTCTGCCGCGACGGCTGGGATATGCAGTGCGGTCTCTTAGCAGCTCCGCCGCCTCCTTCGCTAGCATAAAAAAATAAACATCTTGGCTCGACAAACTTAATATTTGTTTTATTACGAATCGCTCCATATTTTATAGTGTTGGCAGGCGAACTGGAAATAAATTACTACTGTTATGTCATATCTTTAACTACGAATATATGCATAGAAACTACCATAGTATTGACTGGCTTTAAAAATTCTCAAAATTATATAATTTATTATACGCTTGCTAATCCGTGGTCTTCACTCTAGCAGTTTTCTATCTTATCCAATTTTTCATATATATTTTTTTTTAATTACCTATTTAAAATTTGGACTGCCTCGTTGGTCTAGTAGTCGCTAGGCACGACTGCTGGGCACGGGGTCTCGGGTTGGGCCGAAATCGCTTTGTGGGTTTTAAGAAACTTTCATAAAGCTGCCTGGAGTCTGGATGTGGATGATTGATTCACCCGTGCATCAGTAAACGTCGGTCCTGCGCCTAGAGTGAGGGAATAGAGAGTGCAGCTGTATCTGCGCGAATGCTTGTGCACTATAATATGTCCTGCGCAGCTAACTGATCTTCATAAAAGAGAACGGCCGCCGCAGCCGACAATCGGCCTGGATGCCATCAACATATTTAAACTAGAAAACTCAATTTATTTATGTAAAACAACTAAGTAAAATTCAATCGTGTGTACAGTAATAAAATTACAAACATATTTCATGATTGGCGAGATCTGTTGGTATTCGATTATCCCGCACGAGTGGGACGGGGCGGGACACATAGGTACTAGATTTATCTAATAATAAAAAGGGTTGTTGAGGTAGTTCCAATAGATTTTCACGTTAATCTGTCTGTCTGTTTGTAATCGTTTCGTGGAGAACGATATTTATGAGATTCTTGATGCATGGTTTTTTGATGATGTTTTAGTTTTATTTGTAACTTAACAATTTAAGTTATATTTTATACTTCGTCTGTCTAGCCTTTTCCCAAGCTGTGTTGGGGTCGGCTTCCAGTCTTAACCTCATGCAGCTGAGTACCAATGTTTTACGTGGAGCGACTGCCTATCTAACCTCAACCCAGTTACATGGGCAACCCAATACCCCTTGGTAAGACCAGTTGTAAAACTTTCTGGCTTCTGACTACCAGTAACGACTGCCAAAGATGTACAAATGACAGCCGGGACCCACCAATTTAACGTGCTTTCCGAAACATGGAGAAACTCGTCATGACCGACAGCCCCATTATGATCAATCGACCCGTGCGGCTGTTACTTAGCCACGAGCTCCTCTCATTCGATTACCAAGAAACAGTAAACAAAAAACACTCAGAACAAAATAGGTAACTGCTAATCAACCCTACAATAAAGTTATTCCCGTTTATTGCGGAGTTCATTTGCAATCCAGGTCGATTCGACCAGCCGTGTCGGGAATACTCAGCGACACGGAGGGTTCAGATATTTTAATTTATAACTAATCAGAGCGCGGCTGCCAATGTTTATATTGGTATGAACATTCGAGGGTTAGAATTGAATTTTTATGCTTTTAGTGTTCTTAGTAACGCGTTTTTGTAATATTTGTATGTTACAGTGTGATGTTATCATGTATCCATGGAAGAAATATTATATTTTTATAGTATGACTTAGCAGAAATAAACATATTTTTTTATGAATTAGGTATTACACATTTATATATAGATATTTACAAATTATTATGTATCATCTCCCGAGCCTTTTCCCAACTATGTTGGGGTTGACTTCCAGTCTAACCGGATTCAGCTGAGTACCAGTGTTTTACAAGGAGCGACTGTCTATCTGACCTCCTCAACCCAGTTACCCGGGCAACCCAATACCCAATACCCTTGGTTAGACTGGCGTCAGACTTACTGGCTTCTGACTACCCGTAACGACTGCCAGGAATGTTCAATGACAGCCAGGACCTACAGTTTAACGTGTCATCCGAAACACAGTCATTGGTGTCCAAGATATGTATATTTGTATGTATATATGTACTTAGAAAGTACATACAAACTTAGAAAAGTTCCATATTAATGTAGTTCATATATTAGGATATTGTAAGTATATATATTTGTTTAAATAAGAAGTCAGTAATTTGTGTAAATAAATCGTTTACAGTAACTATTAATTTTAAAAGTAATAGAAACTAATCTAACCAGTCGAGCAATTTGCTAATTTAATTGAAAAAAATACTCTACATGCAACTGTATTGAACAATTTCCCGCCAGCATTGGTTAATGGCTGGCGGAAATGACGCGGCGTTGACGTCACATCGTTTCCGGCGAAGCAGCCTACCTAGGCAATCTGTATTTGAGTCTACCTAGCCAATATGTGCACGTGTTAGGGAAAATCATGGCAAAATGTGGCAATAAGGAATTGAGAAGTTTAGTTAGAGAAGTTTTTTTTGACATTTCGTTGTAACATGTTCTACAATCTGTCAAAATTACCTATTCATCATTAATCAATTTATTTACAAAACTTAATTAAAATACTTAAATTAAAAAAATATATAATTAAAAAATGGCGTCAAAAAATTCCTCCTCATCGCTGCTCGCTGGGAGCGTACCCAATAGGCTGGCGGCATTACCACGTTGGATGGCAATGCTTATCCGTTGACCGAAATAAAAGCCAGCCTTTGGGTCACGGGAAGTGTCAGCGAGTCTCTTCGAGATGTCCTTGGAAAGGGGGTGTGCATTAATCATAGGTAGATAGAGACCTATACATATCATCATCTGCCTAGCCTTTTCCCAACGATGCAACTGAGTACCAGTGTTTATATGGAGCCTATCTGATCTCATCCAGATGCATCTCATCTGATCCAGGGAGCCCCATAACCCTTCATAAGACTGGTTGTCAGTCGTTCTTACTTACTACCCGTAACGACTGCCGAAGATGTACAAATGACAGTCGGGACCCACCAATTTAACGTGCCTTCCGAAACTCGTCCCGACAAGACGGTCATACATCCACGGACCGACTGCGCCGAGCGTTGCTTAACCTTTGGTCGTCGGATATGATATGAAGACAGACCCGTATATGATTAGTATTCTAGACCCTACTATTTCAGGCAAGACATTCAAATCAACTAATATATTTTGTTTGTTTCTCTACAGGTAAGTTCCTGATCCATGACAGCGGCTTTTCAGTTCGCAAAATAATTTTCGTTGCGAGCACACACCGATTGGTAACTAGACAACCAAAATATTGACAGGGCTATATTTCCACTCATGTCCTAAAAGGCCATTAAACTTATTAATTTTATTAATACCCTAAAAAAATTGTCTTCTTTTAAAAGAAATCGTATACATACATACAGACAAATATTATATAAAAATAGTCATTTATTTATTTCTAATATACATGTTCCTATATTATTCACATTTGTAAATATTAATATATGCAAATTGAAAAGAAACTGTAAAACTAATTATTGTTCTACACAATTTTTTCAGTCAGAAATTAAAAAAAAAACATTTCATGAAAACCTATAACATGTAAATTGTTTTTGTTTCATGAAATAAAAGAATCTAAAACTGTATGCTAACAATATTTAACCCTAATCGTGTTTTAGGTCTTGTACCCAGTCAACGCTGTACTATATCTAGTCTAGCTATACAATATCTTGAAAGCGAATTTGTGACTTGGACCGTCTTGATGTAAAGGCTGTGGTCCACTTGAGTGTATCGCCGAAAACTTTTAAGCTCGTTTATATAGGGTGACTGGTAATTAGTGACCGATATTTAAACACGTGATTGTACTCATCATTACAAACAACTTTCCCAAAGAAACTTTGTTATTTTTTTATCATTACAACAAAATTCAAATTTTGCGCGCGCCGTCAGTTCTCAGTAATTTAGCTATAATGACATACGAGACGTAAAATGAGTATCGGGGTAACATATATATATATATATACGGTGTTTATGATTACATGAAGGTTCTGCTTGTGACTATGTGTTGTTATCTATTAAAGTCATTATGGGAAAAAAATGTCTGTATAGAATTGGTTATTGAATTAAATGTGACGTCACATTGAGTTTAAAATAATCCGAAATGCTTCTAAATATTATGTCAAACTACGATAGCGAGCTTAGATTATGTTTTTTGTTATGGAAACAGACGATCATGTATTAGAAACGAAACGCAAAGAGTATTTATAGCAAAATTAAAACGCATCATAAAACTCTTCCACATCACTGTCGATTGACAGCGTGCTTGAGAGACAGCATTGCCACGTTGCATTCCAATACCTTTATCCTTTAACCAAGGTTTTGGTCACGGCAATCATCCACCAGCCGGTTTTGATGGGTCATTAAAAAGAGCTTTTGCATTCGGATTTAACGATCCGAGGGTTTCAACCCCAAAAGGTTTGAAATTATAGTTGTCTGCAGCTGCAGCAGCAGCAGCACTGCACCCAGAACTTGCGAGGCGGGATGATTTAAGAGTATCGACACAGGTCGCGTCCCACACTAAAGCCTTACACTTCTTAAGCGCGAATTATCAACGGCATAAGGTGAAGACGCGGCGCAAGCATCATGCCGCGTCAAAACGTATACTTCGCGCTTTACAAGGGAATAACGTCATGTCTGGTCGTTAACCATCTTAAACACTTATTGTAATAGTATAGTTGTAAAAATAAGCTGACACCGAGCGGTTGCTTCTGAGCACAACAGTCAGTAACCACCTTTAGCGGTCAGTATTCTGCTTGGCAATGTTTCAGGGCATAAATTGGCACACGCGATAAAACTAGTCGCGGTCACCGACACGCCTTGCTTGAATTGTGAAAGAAGATTATGTCTTCTTATTTTATTAAAGGTCGTTTCGCTCCAGTGGGTGAAGATGTTTATATTGTGAGGGGATACTGGCTGTGTAGAATTTATTTTGTGTAGGATGCGCTGTGGAATTGGTAAAAACGATGATATTTATATGGCCGTTTACTTGGATCCATGGGATGTCGTACCTTGGATGTATGATCTGTTGTTGCAGATTTAGTTTTTAAGTCCAGGTTTCCTCACGTATATAACTTCAAATCGTATCAGCCGATTTGATGATACATATCTAAGAACCACTACTAAAAATCCAGCTTTCGACCACAAAAACGCATCCACGGTATATCCTTTTAAGAACCATAGTGCCTTAGACACACATAGCGGTCAAACTTATAACACTCTTCTTTTTGTATCAGGAGTTAATAAATTCTGCCGGGTTCGCAAGAGTTACCGCGGCCCTGGCACACAGGGACCTCCAGAAGGAAGTGGGTTTTACTCAGTAAGAGTCTGACACTCCAGCTGCAACCACAGCGGGAGGAGTCATTTGATTCCTACAAAAGTAGTATACCTACAGACAGAATAGTTAACATAGGATGCTAAAAAAACCCACGCGCCGCCTTTTCGATGGACCTGAGACGGAGGCGCGCTCGGGTGTCATCGCGCGCCTCCGAAGCCATGCACGGGGTAGTTCAACACCTCACTACCCCGTGCAGGAGGCGAGGCCCAGACAGCCGGCTGCGGAAGAATCTAGATTCACGCGGTCCCGCGCGCAGGTGCGAGGAGACACCGGGGTGGTTTTAGCTGTTAAGAGTCCGGCACGCTCCTCCGCCTCTCTCCAGGCGGAGGATGTCCATGAGGATTTCACCCCGAAAAAAAAAGGATGCTGAAAACAAAACAACGCTAAACAGTATCAATACTAAAACCTATAAGTAAAACGAATTAATATTCACGTAAATAATCATACGCTCATCACGTATAAAAAACAGAACAGAGAAAAGTACGGCCCCCAACGAAATAAAAACACCCTCTACAAATTAACCCTTAACTCCCGCGTTACAACGCAACTCAACCCTAGCGTGTCTACGTGTCCTTAACCCTAGCGCTTGTAATTCAGAACGCCGAACAATTGTGTTACGGAACACTGTTTCATCTACTGCCTTGAAGAATGTTACCAACTGGATACGCCTTTGAAGTTGTTTTCGCCTTTGGCAAGGGTACGAGAGCGCCACTTTTGCTAATCAAGTTTGTGCCTGTGTTTGACATTTTTTTTGCGTTACTATGTGTTCGAAAAGCCATGAGTCATATCTTTGTTTATTAGGTCGTTTCACACTTTATTTTTTTCGTGGTAAATCATCAAGTGCTTCTACCACTGAGCGTGCAACTGTAGGGAGTGTCAGACTCTTACTGACTAAAACCAACTTTTGTTCCTACTGGAGGTCCTTACGTGCCAAGTAGGTACACAGTAACTCTTACGAACAACCCGCAGCCCCGGCAGACGTCACAAATTGGCAGACTTTCGCATAGATTTTTTCTTATGGCGATTCCTGTAGGTTTTATGATCTAAGGCTAGTGCAGACCCCTTATTGGTGTTCGGAATTTTAGGGTAACGTCCAACCGAATGAAAATCGTTCTAGGGTTTAATGCACCGAAATTAAAGTGGGAGGTACGGTTCATTTTATTCTGTGTTAAGTAATTAGTTTGTAGGGTTTTCGTTTGGTCAAGGTTATGTTTTGATATCCCTGGCTTATGACTAGATGGGAGAACAATTCCTACTGAAAGTCAGAGCCACAAGACTAGAGTAGATTTCTAACACAACTGGCCAATGAAGAGGTTTCTTTTCAAAAAAGGTTTTTATAGTACGTACTGTCGTCACAAGTAAATTTGAGAAGAAGTAACTTGAGGAGCAGAAGATAGTAGACTTTTTGGGGTTGGTATATTCTGCCTAACCTTTTCCTAAGACTTCTTCAACACAGTTACCGGGGCAACCAAATAGCCTTTGGTTAGACTGGCGTCAGACTTACTGGCTTCTGTCTACCCGTAACAAGGATGTTCAATGACAGCCTGGACCTACAGTTTAACGTATAAGTTTTAATAAACTTACAAATTTTATTAATAAAGAAGATACAAACAAACAGAAATACAATTAAACTTATGAAGCTTTATGACTGATGATATGGGTTTTAAAGATGTTCATAGAATTATGGTCTACGTCAACATCCATTCATCATCAGCCTTTTTATCGTCCCACTGCTGGGCACAGGCCTCTTCTCGCACGGAGAAGGATTGAGCGTGCTCAATGCGGGTTGGTGATTTCAGACTTTATAGTCCAGGTTTCCTCGAGATGTTTTCCTTAACCTTTAATCAGTCATTGGTGTCCAAGATATACTTAGAAAGTACATACAACTTAGAAAAGTTACATTGATACTTGAACTTACGCGCCCTCATACTCGAAAGGCTGGTGCTTTAACCGCTAGGCCACCACGACTTCTTAAGTTAGTTAGTGTTAAGTAAATTTAAATGCATTCATAATAGGTAGTAAGAAGGTTTATTCTATACGTACGTATGTTTCATGGTGCAGGTATTCCTGTCTATAATATACAGCTACAGTACTACCTCTAGCTCGCAATCTACGTAAGTGCAAAGCCGTAAATCCTCTTAAAGAACTGTACTACACACCCATGTATCCTGCGGGTGTACAATACTTCAGCGCTGTAGGTAAACACTATTGAAATGTTGGAATATCTTCCTAATATTTTGACTACTATTTGACGATGCCTTTGGCGCGATGGTAACCATGCCGGACTGCTGAGCTGAGGGTCCCGGGTTCGATTCCCGGGTCGTGCCGAATTTGCTTTGTTGGTTTTAAGAGACTTTCATAAAGCAGCCCATAGCCTGGAAGAGTGGTGGAGATATAGATAGAGGAATAGAGAGTGCACCTGTGTCTGCGCTGTGTTGTGCACTGTAATATGTCCTGCGTAGATGGCTGATCTTCTTGGACAGAATGGCCGACCATCGGACGTCAAAAATCATCTCAGGTCGCAAGGTCAGGTCATCACGGGTCTATGGGCGGTGAGTTTTGAGTGGCTCACCGTCCGTACGTATAGCGACGACATGCCCGTGTCGGCGGCGCGTTCTGTTCCACGCGCTCCTCCCCCTTAGGGAAAGGGTCTGCCTGGGCTGCAGGTTTTTCGTAATAGTTTCCGTGGACCTCCAGAAGGAACATAGTGGGTTTTAGTCAGTAATAGTCAGACACTCCCTTCACCTGCACCCTCAGCGGGAGGGGTCATTTGATGATTTCCCACGAAAAAGAAAAGGTCTCAAGGTCATGATGAAGTTTAAACCCCTGGTTAAATTATGTCAATATCCGTGCATAGATTTATGGTTAGAAACGTGAGAAGCACACAAGCTCTAAGGCTGAGGCTACATTAGGCCGCGACGCGACCTGCGACACATGAGCGATTAAATCAAGTAAATGAATGCTCACGTATCTAGCTGTCATTGAACATCCTTGGCAGTCGTTACGGGTTAGTCAGAAGCCAGTAAGTCTGACGCCAGTCTAACCAAAGGGTATTGGGTTGCCCAGGCAACTGGGTTGAGGAGGTCAGATAGGCAGTCGCTCCTTGTAAAAACACTGGTACCCAGCCGAAACCGGTTAGACTGAAAGCCGACCCCAACATAGTTGGGAAAAGGCTCGGGAGATGAATGCTCACGTATATGGCTACACCCAAATAATTCTAGTGTTCTTTGATTTATATACGCCGGAATTTCGCTTGTAATGTAGCCATACCATGGTGTTCTCGTTTCGCTCTTCCAGTCGCATCGCAAATCGCTCCCTAATGTAGCCACAGCCTAAGTTGTACACATCAAACTATACAAATCCAGTTTAGCTTGGACCCGCTTTATATGGTCCTTCTACTAATTGACCGGTCAGCTTATACTAGTTTTCTATAGCTTGGTGTGTAGCCGTCTGTACTGGAAAGTAGGTTAATTTCTTCGACGGTGAAAATACATACGACAAGGCAATTTCAATTAAATTGCTTTGATTTTAAATAGTTATGTTTTGCTCAATATGTTACTTAGTACAGCATCGTCGGTCTAGTAGTCGCGTAGCATGACTGCTGAGCACGAGAACTCGGGTTTGTTCCCGGTTCAGGCCGAAATTGCTTTGTGGGTTTTAGGAGGCTTTCACAAAAAGCAGCCTGGAGTTTAAAAGTGATAGTCGAGCATTTGAAGAGCAAAGTACATGCCTCATCTGCCTAGCCTTGTCCCTAGCTATTTTCGGGTCGGCTTCCAGTCTTAACCTGATGCAGATGAGTACCTGACCTGTGTTTTACGTGTTTTACGACTGCCTATCTGACCTCCTCAACATAGTTACCTAGGCAACCGGATAGCCCATCACCGGATAGACTGGTTGCAAGACTTACTGGCTTCTGACAACTCGTAGCGACTGCAAAAGATGTACAAATAATAGCCAATAAACAAGAAAGAATTTTACCCGAATCTGCCAAATTTTACCAATCTAATAAATCTAAACCTTCCGATATTGTGATAAGATTGAAAATCTATTGAAGAAATTTAACAGATGAGGTAGGTTGATGTGCTGGCGTCTGTACATGTTACTTCTAAATTAACCGTTTCATTTTCATCTAAAAACGGTTCCATACTCCCCCCACCAATATGCGCCCCCTAAGGGGTCCGTACTCAAAATGCAGTTTTGAACATTGATTGCGCCTATCTGACTGAAAGGGGTGAAGAGTGGCGTGAAAAATTGAGGACTGTTCGTTTGGGGGGTCAAAAGTGTGTGATCGAGGGATTATTAGTTCATCTGTCTAGGTTTTTCAAAAACTATGTTGGGGTCCAGTCTTAACTGGATGCATTTTGGCATGGGAAGATTTTTGTATGGCTCAACTGCTTTTCTCAACTCCTCGATCCAGTTACTCGGGGAATTCGATTTTACAACTTAGAAACTTACATTGGTACTTGCCTGACCCGGAATCGAACCCGCACAATCTTATTTTGCGGGCTGGTGCTTTAACCACTAAGCCACCACGACACGACATTTAAATTGAGGACTATTCGTTTGCGGGGTCAAAAGTGTGTGATCGAGGGATTATTAGTTCATCTGTCTAGGTTTTTCAAAAACTATTTTAACTGGACGCATTTTTATATGGGAAGATACCTAAAACTCACTTCGTCATTCGAATTTACACTAGCGCTACTCATGCGTGTGTGTTTGCGAGTTGAACTAAATAAACTTCGAGATTTTGATAGCAAAATGTATAAGATGACGTGGAATCGAACCTGCACACTCGTACTTGACAGACTGGTGCTTTAACCACTAAGCCACCATGACACGACGTTTACGCTCAATCCTTCTCCGCGTGAGATGAAGCCCATGCCCAGCAGTGTGACGAAAAAAAGGCTGATGATGATGAACATTTTCATAAAAATAACAACACACTGGTTCAAATCTCCATTCCCTGAATAAAAATACTCTTTCCCACTCCCAGCTAAATACAAACGCGTGGAAAAAAACTAACAAACACATAATGACGTCACTGTAGGCGGAGGGCACACGATGGTTCCCATGACGCCACTAAACTCCAACCGTGTGTACTCGCCCTAATGATATTGTGCGTTTGCAAATATCCCGCGGATATACACTTTTGGATATAGCGTTGCTTTAACCAGTTCATTTGTAATTGCCCTTTTGACCGACACAGTCACGTATAGATGACAAGCCAAAAAGTGCCCAGCACGCCACCGTCACGTCTACATGACTGACTTTTAAAGTTTAAAATTAATAGTGGTCTAGTGGTAGCAAGGCGCGACTGCTGTGCACGGGGTCTCGGGTTCGATTCCCGGGTCAGGCCGAAATCGCTTTGTGGGTTATGAGAAACTTTCATAAAGCAGCCTGGAGTCTGGAAGTTGGTGATTGATTCACCCGTGCATCGAGAGCACGTAAATGTCGGTCGAGAACGGCCGCCATTGTCGACAATCGGCCTGGATGTCATCAGTACTATATTCAAGGTATTTATGGATGAATTCTTAGCCTAGCAACCATAATACATTCAAGTAAGTTCAAGTCGGTTGAACCTAACCGACCGTGTGTGAAAAAGGTGCCCCAAAATATAAAATCACATCCAAATCTTCAACCAATAGAAACGCAAGCCAAGAATTGTATGCGAACCACGCGAACACTTAAAAAAAAGTCCCATGTTTTCCCACAAACAAGGGTGTACGTGGTTGCACTATCGCACACAACTGGGTCGCTGACTTTGCCCGACAGTGTACCTCCTGCCTTGGTTTTATTGCCGGCGTCAAGAGTGACGCGAAATATGAACGCTCACTCACCTTTATGTATGTATTTTGTTGTCATATATTGTTTTTTGTTTGTCAAAAATCGTTACGGGTAACTAGGTTGAGGAGGTCAGATAGGCAGCCGCTCCTTGTAAAACACTGGTACTCAGCTGAATCCAGTTAGACTGGAAGCCGACCCCAACATAGTTGGGAAAAGGCTCGGGAGATGATGATGATGATGATGATGTTTGTCAAAAGTTGTTTGCATTCATCTGTCTTTAGTTTATTAGAATAAAGTAGCTGTTGAAGGTAACTACTTCGTATACTAGGAGAGTCTACCCGACACACAACTAATGTGGCTTTCAATTGTTAAGAGAATTTTCAAAATCGTACATCCAGATATAGCTTCTACAATCTCACAAACTTCACCTCTTAATAATGGCACTAGACTCTACCAACAGTGTCCCGGATAAAAAAAGCGTATAGCGTCTATCAATGGGCTATTTGACACTGAGCTATCTAAGCGGCTGGTTGACGCTTCCAGTGACCCAAAGACTGGCTATTACTTTGGTCAGAGAATAAGCATTGCCATACAACGTGGCAATTCTAAAAGAGCTTTCTTAAACAATATGTTCTTATTTATACATATTCTGTATACTAAATATATCGATCCGTGGTTGTTGTCACATGACCTAGATGCGTCAAGTACCTGGTACGAAAATTTTACAGCCCATCCGTTCACGTATCGACGTGGGGCCAGGAATCCGAAGTTGCGGTTTTGCAAGACAACGTGTAATAATATTGGCATGTCTTAGGTCCAAATCTTTGGAAACTATTCGAGATGATAGAAGGTACTTGACTATTCATCATCATCCTCCTGCCCTTATCCGAATTTTTTATCGCTTTTTTTGTAACTAACAGAATGACGGCTAGATGGCGTACTAGTAAGTGAATCTGCCTGCCATGGCAGAGGTCGCGGGTTCAATTCCCGCATAAGTCAAATATTTGTGTGCATGAACATGTGTGTTTGACTTAGTCTGGGTGTTAAAAAAGTATATAAGTACGTGTATCAGTTGTGTAGTACCCATAGTAAAAGCTCTGCTTAGTTTGGGACTAGATGACGTTATGTGAATGTTACTAAAGGCATATAGTTTTAACATATTATACATAGGAACACCGAGGCTAGGTTAAACACCCATGTTCATGCACACAAATGTTTGACTTACGCGGCAATCAAATCGTTAGTTTCCCTCATTTGTTGATAAAGCACTTAAGAGAACTACCCCAGTAAAATTCCTGTACGACCCTCGACACATGGTCACCATACTCTGACCTAGTTCTGTCCGTAGCGGCACCAATCATTTTATGGTGAATTTATTTGCGTACGAAGGAAGACGTCAGTGCATGCGATACCTGATCAAATATTGCAGAAATATCGATGTTTTTCATATTTCTTGTTTATCTACGTGGAGCACAAATAATATCGTGCATATATTTTTCTTGGTAAACCGTTCCAGTAGACAGAAAGGTTATATTAAATATCAGTTGCCTAGCGTTTTCATAACTATGTTGGGGTCGGCTTCTATGTAGTTCAACCGAATCTAGTTGATTACGTGGAGCGAATGCCTATCTGACTACCTCTAACTTGTTACCTGGGCCACCCGATTCTCTTTGGTAACCCTGGTTGTCAGGCTTTCCGTCTTCTGACTATCCGTAAGGACAGCCAAATATAAACAAATGACAGCTCAAAATCAGGATCGGGATCAGCATGGCGATTCTATGTCTATTCTATCAAGAAAAGACAAAGCTCTTTCTGTCAATGTCAACATGTCTTCTGCCCGAGCATGGCGCGCCCTTTCAACTCGCATATAATGACTTGTAGCCTTATGTCAATCGAAGAAAAGAAAAATTACTTCAAAGAATGTCAAAAGAAATCTTACGTGAATCTGTCACTTTTCTGTCATTATATCCAATCTCCGGTAAACAAGACTTCTTTCTACGGTTGCCATGCTAAGCCTGCTGGAGTACCTCAAATAAAGCACCCCATGATTGAGGTACACATAACTTTTTTCTCTCATCATGCTTATTAACAATTTGTTTGTATTATTCTAAAATGTTTCTGTTGGCGTACAATAAATAATATTCTGCTCTGTTTATCTATGTAACACAATTTAACCGCTAAACTCGCTTGTTTATTAGTACACATAAACACAGCGCTCGCTTTCTGAATGTTAATACGCCCTAATCAACCGCGTGTAAAGTGTATATGTAATTGATTTTGAATAACATGTACTTTACCTACGTATTGAATTATTACGTGATAGCTTTGTTTGTAAAGGAGTCCCAGGTATGGCAGCGGCGTAGCGTGGGTATCTGCCGCCCGGGGCGGAAGACAATTTTGCCGCCCCCCTGTTTTGGCTTTTCAATATGTAAAACTAAAAATATCTAAAACTTTTACAATCACATTAACGAAATTATCCTAAAAAAAAATCTTTCTTAAAAAAAAATAAACAAACGTCTAGGGAGGTATTTTTGTCCACATCTCAACCGCTTATATATTTCACCATAAATGTCTATGGCATATTTTCTATCACATTATTTTATATATATAAATACATATAAATATAAAAACAGCCAGTAAACTTTCACTTATAGGTACCAAGTTTTTTTTTATTTCTATTAACAAATCTTTAAAAACAGGTTTTTTTTTCATTGTAAATATTCGATAGTTTCGTTTATGAGACTCATAAACGTGGACTTTTGTCATATTACTATTAGCTTTCGCCAACAGTTTTACCCGCGTCTCGAGGGAACTACTTCCCGTACTCGGGGAGGGAATAAAAAGTAGCATCTGTAGAGCATACATTCTAAATGTTAAGTCTCTTACTTAAAAAACAAAGGACTTTCATACAAACTTCCAACGCTAGCGAAACTACATTTAAAAAACTTCTCAATCTCGTAGCTGGCAGTGCTTTCCAACTTAGTTCTTCTCTTATCGGAGGTAGAACGATCCATAGCCCTTTAACGGTGTGGGTTGACCCCGATGAAGCTGCGAGCCGCCCACTACTGGAACGTGCCCCGAAGGTCATTTCATAAGGCCCGGGGTACCGCACAATCTCCCGCGAGGTATCAGGTCTTCTTTGAGATGGAAGCGAGAACCAAGGGTTCTCTCGCGCCTGTATGATTGCTGCGCAGCGGGCGGACTTCCTGCGCGATCTCGTGGTGGTATGGAGAGATCGGATGTCGCAGCCCCGTGCAGGGCACGCCACAATTGTAGCACACGGTAGAATAGAAGTGTGTTCTGTTTAGGAGGTATTGTGCGGCAGCGACTTCTCGCTTCCGGCCCTGGTGAAGGCCATGGTCCGGAACGAGGAAGAATGGGATGCCGTCACCTCCTTCTACGAAGCTGTTGTGCTAGCGGAAGGAGCGGCTGAGAGACCGCACCGCTCATCCCAACCGCCGCGGCAGAGCTGAACCAGGTAGACGCCACGGGCGCAAGGTGTTGAGAGCTGATTCCCGACCGCCGTAGGCGGTTAGTGTTGGGTGGCTCGCCGTCCGTACGTTTCATGACGACAGGCTTGTGTCGGCGGCGTGTTCTGTTCCACGCACTCCTCGATGAGCTCAAAACTCAAAATCATTTATTTAAACTTGGCTACAAAACAGCACTTTCTGAACGTCAAAAATTACAAAAGACAGCCCCCAAAACGCCCACCTTTCACCAGTCGGCAGTCAGCCATATGGATCAGGACTGCGGGATTATTGGCATGAGTCACTTGGAACCTAAAGGGCTCCAGAAAGAACATAAGACAGTTTAATCAGTAAGAGTTTGACAACAGTGACCCGCTGCACCCACAGCGGGAGGAGTGATCGGGAGTCATTAATTGATGATTTACCACTCAAAAAAAAATTAATGCAGATCCTTTGTTTTTAGATGATGGAAGATGGTATGGAGGCGTACTAAATATTTTTTATCGGCTATTTTCCCCTCCCCGAGTACCAGTGAAGGATTTATATTTTTTATGAGTGTAGATCACTTTATTTCCGCCACCCCATGTACAGTAGGCTATCTTTTTTCCAAGTTCAAGTAAGCATTATGGCTTCTCTGTATTTCAGCTCTCAGTTTATCAAGAATGACCAAAAAGGTGTTCACTCTGAAATAATCTCTGGAACCGGAGGGTATTTCAGGTTCTTCATTCGTGGCTTCATCCGTCATTTTTTTTTATTTATATAAAAAAACCATGAAAATACTAGTGACCGTTGTCTGAAATCTGCCGCCCCTAGGACGCTGCCGCCCCTAGGCCGCGGCCCATACGGCCTATTTATAAATCCAGGACTGCCGAGTACGGGAAGTAGGTAGTTCCGTCGGGACGCGGGTGAAGCTGATTGCGAAAGCTAGTAATATGGCAAAAGTCCACGTTTATTACTCTCATAAACGAAACGATCGAATATTTACAAAAAAAAAAACGACAGAGTTTTAAAGACTGGTTCCTTAAAAGCAAAAAGAAACTTACCTTTAACGGAAAGTTACTGCCACCAACCATGTTGTTAAAAAATGATCTAGTTTCCGTTGAGATATCAACATGAAATTTGGCTACAGGAACCTAGTTATATCTTACTGAAAACCGTGAATATTTGTAGAAAAGTAGGGAACCTTGAGTAAGTATCTGAAAATCCTATTTGGTCTGGTTTTAAGTCCGTTTTTAATTATTTCAATAAATAAAAGCTTAAAGAACATCATGAGCGAGATGATACGCCGCGCACACGCGGTACGTTGCCTGGCGCTCGCATGCGCTGTTTTTTTTTTTATTTCAAAATGGTTTAAATTATTTTTACTAATTAATGTGAAATTTTGCCGCCCCCCAAAAAGTGCCGCCCGGGGCGGACCGCACCCCCCGCCCCCCCCACGCTACGCCACTGAGGTATGGTGATTAGAGGTCTGATTGCCTATTTGTTTATTCTACGTCATGTTGTCGCTTGAATGTTTAGGGGTGGAATAGCGTACCAATATTTTGCTAGTACTGTCGGGCATATCAACAAAAAGTCGTGGTGGCCTAGTGGTTAAAGAGCCAACCTCTCAAGTGTGAGGGTGTGGGTTCGATTCCAGGTCGGGCAAGTACCAATGCAACTTTTCTAAGTTTGTATACTTTCTTAGTATATTTTGGACACCAATGACTGTGTTTCGGATGGCACGTTAAACTGTAGGTACAAGCTGTCATTGAGTCTAGGGTCTGAACAGTGTGCCTGGGCACTGCTGGCACCGCCCTGTTTACTTCGCTGTTCATCACCCCTTTTTAGGGTACCGCAGCCAAGTGGCAGAAAAACGGAAACCTTATACTAGATTCGTCATGATGTCTATCTGGCCGTCCGTCTGTCCGTCGCATGACAGAGCCATTTTTATTTTGAGTGGGAAATCATCAATCTGTCCTACAAGATGGACAGACGACCTTATAAAGGTCGCCGGAAGACGCTGGATGCAGGTCGCTTCCAACCGGTGTATGTGGAGATCTAAAGGGGAGGCCTATGTTCAGCAGTGGACGTCCTATGGCTGAGATGATGATGTAAAATTATAAAACTGCCGAGAATGTGAGAGCAAGCTTTTTTATGAGTGGGTAATCATCAATCGGGGGTCCCGCTGTGTTTGCAGCTGTCGGGAGTGTCAGCCTTTGTGGGCGGTGAGTTTTGGCTGGCTCACCGTCCATACGTCTAGGGGCGACAGGCCCGACAGGTTCTGTTCCACGCGCTCCTTGAAGAGATATCAGCAACATGGGACCCCCTATTTTTTTTTTTTTTTTCGTGGGAAATCATCAAATGACCCCTCCCGCTGAGGGTGCAGCTGGAGGGAGTGTCAGACTCTTACTGACTAAAACCCACTATGTTCCTTCTAGAGGTCCCTGTGTGCCAGGGCCGCGGTATCTCTTACGAACAACCCGCAGCAACATGGGACCCCCTTTGGGCCAGGGTCTGCCTTGGATGCAGGTTGTTCGTAAAAGTTACCGTGGCCATGGCACACAGGGATCTCCATAAGGAACATTGGGAGTATCAGACTTTTTTTATTTGTTTATGAGCGAGAGCGATTCCAGCTCTTGATCCCAATCCAGCCCGGAGGGCAAGGATGGGATCTACGGTGGTACGAGCTTACCTAGAAGAAGCCTATTCACTCTTGCCTTAAAGTCTTGGGTTGTAAGAACTCGGAAATACAGAGAATTCCATACTTTGGCTGTGCGCATTATAAAGATGATGAGAAGCCCTTTGTACGCCTGAAAGGTATACTTTAACTGAGTAAAACCCACTTTTATTCCTTCAGGAGTCCTTTGTCTGCCAGGGCCGCGGTAACTTATGTACAATCCCACATCAGGTCGATATCCCCTTACGTCCCGTCGTCGTGAACATAGCGATATTAGATGCCGCATAAACTTTTGTCACAACTGTTGGACCACTTGACCGACTTTACAACTCATTATCGGTTAGTTTTATATCCCAAAGGAGTTTCACACAGACAATGCCAGATTAAACACATATGTACAGACGCCAGCACATCAAACTACCCGAAACTGACAAATTTTTCATGGTGGTTAGTTCAATGGTTCGATTCCTGCAGGCTTAGCATGCCAACCGTAGAAACAAGTTTTGTACCGGAGAATGGACATAATGACAGAAAAGTGACAGATTGATGTAAAATTTCTTTTAACATTTTTTTAAGATTTTTTTTCTTCGATCGACATAAGTCTATAAGTGATTATATGCGAGTTGACAGGTCGCGCCGTGCTCGGCAGAAGACATCTGCCGAATTCTGAAATCAACAACCCTTATTGATCAAGCGTGGTGATTAACGCTAAATCCTTCTCTGTGTGGCAGGAGGCCCAGTAGTGGGACGACTAAATGGCCGACGATGATCGGGATAGCCGCAAGAAAGGCATATTCTATGTATGGTTAAGTTGATAGGTCATGTTTGCCCGGTTTTACGGTTGCCCATACATCGAATCCCTTACCTTAGGGATTGTGGTTAGACAGAGTAATTACTAACCCTTAAATATCGTTTGATGGTGCCTATTAAGAACCTACCTACTAGTAAAATATCATCTGACAAACCTTTTTCCCAAACTATCTTTGGGGTCGACTTCCAGTCTTAACCGGATGCAGCTGACTACCACTGACATGGAGCGACTGCCTATCTGACCTCCTTTCCCTCCTCAGCTTTATAGTACTTGTAATTAATGAGGAAAGAAAAAAAATATTGGTGTCCCTAACAACAGCTGTCTTTTTTCTAATGAAATAAGCTCTTCCTAAATTATCCTTGATCTTTTGACCGCCACAGTCACGTTTAGATGACAAGCCAAAAAGTGCACAGAATGTCACGGTCACTACTACATGACAGACTTTTACGTTAAAAATTTATAGTCAGCTTCAATCGATATAATTCCGAACTCACTTCTATATTATCTTTATATACGGATGAATTCTTAGTTTGGCGCTGAGGGCACGTCTTTCTTTTTTTGACGTGGCGTTTTAAATGTTAAACATATACCCTCTTACTATAAAATGTGGTTTTAAAAAGTGCCGGATTCATGCTAGTTTTGGTGGACCAGTAACTTGGTTTAAACCTAGTACTAAAGCCGGTACTTTTTAAGACCACGTTTTATAATAAGGAGGGAAAAGTCTTCGTACAATCACCTAGACCAGAGGGTCTTTTATCCAGTCTTAATCCAATCCCACTATACATAATAAACGCAATACAAAAACCGAGTCTCACATGTGTAAGACCAGCCGCAAATGTAGTTAAAGGCCTTTCAGACGAGACGGCCGCGCCGCTGCGGTTTGCGCCGAGTGGCTCGCTATTGATGCCTTATTGAGTGTTAGGGTTCGTACATATTGGCGGAATTGATTCTAAGATGGTGCGATTTGATTTTATTATGAGTCGGGTTTATGTATCTACGTATATATTATGTTGGTTTGTCTGTAATTATTTATTGCAACATAATCTATACTAATATTATAAAGCTGAAGAGTTTGTTTGTTTGATTGTCAGAAACTACTGGTTCGATTTGAAAAATTCTTTCAGTGTTAGATAGCCCATTTATCGAGGAAGGCTATAGGTTATATACCATCACGCTAAGACACACGGGAGCGGAGCAGTAACCAAAGATGCGGGTGAAACCGCTGGGGACAGCTAGTGTATATGATATAAAATTTAATAAATATTACGGATTAAAAAAAAAGTTTCTTAAGTGACGAATATTACATCACTACATAGTATAAAACAAAGTCGCTTTCTCTGTCCCTATGTCCCTTTGTATGCTTAAATCTTTGAAACTACGCAACGGATTTTGATGCGGTTTTTTTTCGATAATTGTAACGGTGTATAATTTCAGTATCAGCATTGCACCCGTGCGAAGCCGGGGCGGGTCGCTAGTACAGTATAAAGTAAAGACAAAAAACAAAGAAATGTCCTATGTCTTTAAAGACATAAGCATGCGCTTAGTGGAGTCCACACGTGACCAAAGGGCTGGCCAATACCTTGACCAACGAATCAGCATTGCCATCCAACGTAGCAATGCGGCCAGCCTTTTGGGCACGATCCCGCTGACAGCGATGCGGATGAATTTTTTTGATGCAGTATTTTAATTTGTCCATTTTTATTTTCTTTGTAGGCATATAGTTTTTTTAGGTAGAGAGTCGTGGTGGCCTAGTGGTTAAAGAGCCAACCCCTCATGTGTGAGGGCGTGGGTTCGATTCCAGGTCGGGCAAATACCAATGCAACTTTTCTAAGTTTGTATGTACTTTCTAAGTATATCTTGGACACCAATGACTGTGTTTCGGATGGCACGTTAAACTGTAGGTCCCGGCTGTCATTGAACATCCTTGGCAGTCGTTACGGGTAGTCAGACGCCAGTAAGTCTGGCGCCAGTCTAACCAAGGGGTATTGGGTTGCCCAGGTAACTGGGTTGAGGAGGTCAGATAGGCAGTCGCTCCTTGTAAAACATTGGTACTCAGCCGAAACCGGTTACACTGGAAGCCGACCCCAACATAGTTGGGATTTTTTTTTTTAAGTTTGTATATGTTAATATCACTCTGTTTAAAGTAATGAGTTATGATGTTGCCTGCATTTCATGTAGCTAAACTATACAAGATAACCTGCTTCCTACCCAGTTCCCAAGTTATTTGGGGTCGGCGCAATATGTTTTCCGCTTCCATTTCTCTCTGTCAGCCGTCAAACTAAAGTCCAATACCTTCTTATTCATGTCGCCTTTCAGGCAATCTATCCATCTCTTCCTTGGTCTACCTCTACCTCTCCATCTATCCACATTCATACTTAAGACACTCTTTGTAGCATGCGTCTCATATCTTCTCATGACAAGCCTATATCACGACAAACGCTTACCTCTCATTATTTCTGTCACTGGCGCTACATATAGACTAAAGATAACCAATTTTTATCATGATTGTTTGAATCTGTATTACAATCACAACCAATAGGGTATTTGCCTGTGTTTGATTTTGTACAGTTTTTTTTTAACAAAACAAATAAACACACGCACAAGGAACATTTTTCTGAAAACAGCGTCAAAATTGGTTGATAAATGGAGCAGCATTTTTTTTTAATATTCATGTGATGAAGAGTGGGATCATAGTGGGGCCATCTTGCTATCTCTTTTGCACATGCTTGATCTAATAGCAGTGACGTCACAAGCTTGTATGTGCATCCCTTTTGTGTTATTTGACAGTTTGACTTTCTACTGGTTTTGAAAGGTTTATAAATTACTTATTTCTCAAAAGGATTCCAAAAAATATTTCTATTTTTGTAATATGTTAATTTGGTATGAGTAAATAAAAATAGTCAGATACGCTATTTATAATCAGTGTTCTGATAACGGTAAAGGTACATGGTTCCTTCAGAACACAGACATAAACAAAAACATTTGCAATTAAGTAGAAAATAAACGCTAAATAACGAACCGTCTGCAAGCACCATTACAAGTAATGCCACAGACTTGGGACTAACCCAATCACAGCAGTTCCATTTGTACACGACTGTACTCAATGCGCTACTCACGAGAATTACCGACGGTACAGTCACGCGCACTGAATGATAAAACTATTCCGAAAATGTTACGTTTTCTTGTTTCATCTTTAAGCTAAGCTTTTTCTTTAATATGTATTACATAATTGTGAGAATTTATGGGTGATTTTCGTGTATTAAAATCGCTTTTAAAGCTATGTTGAGCTGCCGGTCCTGCGTCTGATCTCATCCCGTGGTCGTGGCCCCAATCGTGACCGTGGTGTGCTGGGCACTTTTTGGCATGTCATCTATACGTGACTGTGGCGGCCAAAAGGTTGAATAGAGCACATAAAGGAAAAACATATAATGCATATAGGGTGTAACAAAACTAGTGCACCATATTTTTACAGGTCATCTAGTACATGCTTAAGATCATGCTTACCACAAAAAAGTTGAATGACCTAAGGGTCAACGATCGAGCGCCTTCATAGAGACCGGTGTTATGCGTACAATTTGGCGACTGTGATGATAAATTTAATAAAATATGTTGTTGTTTTCATAACTTTTTTGTGGTAAACATGATCCTTAGCATGTTCTAGATGACCTGTAAAAATATGGTGCACTAGTTTTGTTGCACCCTATATAAAAAAAACAACGATTTCATATATTTACAACTTGGTCATTTTAACTGCATTGAAAAGCATCAGGATCGCAGCAATTGCAATTGAATTAGTGAAATGTATAATGTACGGTCCTCTCGCCACTCAGCGGAAATCTTGAAAGTAATGGTTTGTACAAGGGGCTGGCCTCGTCTCCCCTCCGTGTCCGAAACAACTATTAGCAAAGTGAATCAGTTGATTTATTCTCTATCTTGGCCATATTGATCGATCAGAAAGCATATCGCTACAAATAAGGAGTTATCTACCTGCCACGGCTTTAATGGAAGGTAGTATTGTGTTTATTGATTACATATACATATGTAGATTACAGAGAAAGGTTATAGATATTTAAATAAAAGTCTGGAAGTTGGTGATTGATACACCCGTGCATCGGAGAGCACGTAAATGTCGGTCCTGCGCCTGATCTCTCTCCGGTCGTGTCGGATTGCCGTCCCATCGCACTATGAGAGTGAGGGAATGCAGAGTGCACCTGCATCTGCGCGAATGCTTGTGCACATAATATGTCCTGCTGGCTGATCTCCTTACACGAGAACGGCCGTCGTAGCCGACAATCGGGACAAACCCGGGACTCAGCTCGTCAATTCTATTGCGTCAACGGGGTCGTCAATAACTCGAGAACATCCAAAAGTAAATAATACTACCAGCGTCAACATGAAAACGTCGACATATTACCTAATATAAATAGCCTATAGACCACGTCCATTTGTCGTTGGGTCCGCGAATGAATAGTCCTCGCTCCACTGAGCTCATACTAATGTTCAACTAATGTTGTTTCTTGTGACGCGAATACGGATCGCCAGTGCCCTAATATATTTACAGGGCGGGGGTGGACGTAAGACATAAGCGCACAGCGATTAAATGCTATCTAAGATGCCAAAAAACACATCTAGCTTAGTGGTTAAGTTTTTGACCGCTACGTCACAAAAAGGAAGTTGTGCCCTCAGCGCCAAGCTAAGAATTCGTCCATAAATACCTACAATATAGTACTCATTACTATATTGTTATTAATTTTGAACTTGAAAATCTGTCATTTAGTCGTGACCGTGGCGTGCTGGGTACTTGTTAGCTTGTCATCTATATGTGACTGTGGCGATCGTAAGGTTAAAGCACCAGGTCAGGCAAGTACCAATGCAATTTTTCTAAGTTATACATATGCGATATACAGACGCCAGCAGGTCAACCTACCCGAATCTGTCAAATTTTTCTAATCTAATATTAACTTTACAAGGTTGAAAAGCTATTAAAAGAATTTGATATTATGATTATGATTGAGGTAGGTTACTTAATTAAAGGTGAATGAAAATATCTCCAGAAAATCTGGACCATAAAGTCCCAAATTAAACTTTCGAGTAATCAATTTCTATATTCAAGTCATTTTCATTCATGTCTGGACTCCAAAAGAGACTATGACCGTTATGTTTGTTTCGACGTTTCTTCCTGTTTCTTAATTTTTTTAAATAAAAAATGTGTTGACGTGTAAAAGTATTGATTTCATCCTATTTGCAAAATCACTACATAGTATAAAACAAAGTCGCTTTCTCTGTCCCTATGTCCCTTTGTATGCTTGAATCTTTGAAACTACGCAACGGATTTTAATGCGGTTTTTTTTAATAGATAGAGTGATTCAAGAGGAAGGTTTATATGTATAATTTTAGAATCAGCATTGCACCCGTGCGAAGCTGGGGCGGGTCGCTAGTAAATATATATACATACATATGATACATATAATTTAAGTAGAAAATGAAGAGTATGACGATCCATATTCTTAGGTGGCCCGTAACTGAATTCGGGCGTCGCAAGTAGCATTTAATGTCTTAACCCGCTTCTACTTTCAACTTGCACCGCATCTGATCGTAATAAGAAGTCGAGTGGGCTGCAAGGGTGAAGGCTGCCGTCTCCGCAGACATAGCTGCTGATGGGAACGGAGCCCAGTAGCTTCTGTTCCGGATGAGGAAAATTTTTGTCACTTCAGATGTTAATATGTATAATATATAAGGTCAAGCAACACTTGGCGCGGTCGGTCCGTGGATGAGTGACTATCTTGTCTCCGTGTTTCGCAAGGCACGTTAAATTGGTGGGTCCCTGTTGTTATTTGTACATCTTTGGCAGTCGTTACGGGTAGTCAGAAGCCAGAAAGTCTAACAACCAGTCTTACGAAGGCGTATTGGGTTGCCCAGGAAACTGGGTTGAGGAGGTCAGACAGGCAGTCGCTCTACGTAAAACTCTGGTACTCAGCTACATACGGTTAAGATTAGGATCCGACCCCAATATAGCTTGGGAAAAGGATAGGCAGAGATGATGAGATTCACATTCATATGTCATTTTTCTTTTTTGTTTTAGAAATGATGGCTACGTCCAAGTAAGGGCCTCGCACATTTAAAGCTCGGTCGATAGCTGGCCCGATGGTTGGTTCAAAGTTAATTTTAAAGGTCACAGTCAACAAGCATGCACATCAAACAAATGTAGACCGTGCTGGAAATCGAACCCGGGACCCTCAACTCGGCAGTCGGGCGTGGTTACAATTGCGCCAACGCGGTCGTCTAGGTCTACATAGGCACCAAACTTCTTGCAATCGATTGTCAATGATCAAGAATAAGTAACTGACATTCACCAACCCTTTAGGGACATCTGTGAAGTACTAAATCAATACAGAATATAAAATATTAAACTATTCTGAACATTGACAGACCAACTGTAAACTTGGTCTGAAAGTTAAAAATGATAAGTTACACTGAAAACCTCTTAGTAAGTGTAAGTTTATGCGAATGTTGTGAATTTTTTTTCCGTTTTCTGTCTCTTATTGTTTGCGAACTAGTAAAGTTGGCTTTAAGAAATATGTCCGGGTATAAGTTTTGTGCGGAGAGGGAGAAACGTGTGTATTTGTATTGTTTCGCGAGTGTCGGGGTATTTGTTGTATGTTGTTGAATTTGCTTACCATGTTTTATTTGTGTACAGTTGCAACAAATGATGAAAGTTAATACCAAACATATGAGTTTTTTTATGTAATGTAGATGCTATGATGATAATATTTTTGGACTAGCTTTTATAATTTTCTACCACCTTATAATTACACTCACCTGTTTTATGATTAAAATTTTCATTGTGTGAATAACATTATTGCTTTCTTTTACAGGTAAGTTCCGGAAAAAACAAGGTTCCTCCGAAGACACTGGTATGATTTGTGACCTAAGCAGAGCATATAAGGTACTACCTTAAGCTCGCGACTTCGTCCGCATAAATTAGAATTTTGTTTTAACAAAGTTCTCTTAGCAGCCCGGAGTTTGGAATTGGTGATTGATACGCCGTCGATCCTGCGCCAGATCTCTGTCCGGTCGTGTCTGATTGCCGTCCCATCGGGCTTTAAGAGTTAGGGAATAGAGAGTGCACCTGTATCCACGTAAATGCTTGTGCACTATGTATGTCCTGCGCAGCTGGCTGATCTCCTTAGAGAGAACACCGCCAGGGTCGACAATTTGTTTGAAAGACATATCTAGAATCATTCAAATCATAATAAGTACTATAAAAAACGAAAAAAAAAAACAAAATTATTCCTAAATTCCATACACCAATACGAGAGAAAACCCATTATCCCCAATTCCACAGCATCTTTATAACGTCAATGTAGATAACTCCATTAAACATCACCAAAACCTGTCCTTAACTACCTCCCATTCGAAGATAACAGTAACTTGTAACGAGCAGTTAAACTATCTCAAATTTCCACAACACATGTCTGTCTGTGCAACTAATTGTGTACGGATTAGTGTCCGCCAGTAACTAACAGTTTATTTGCACTACAGTGTATAAATATAGAACTGTCTCCAACGTCTTAGGGGATCCTGGTGTAGTTTAGTTAGGAGTATGAAAAAGATCAGGTATAAATTTTCTTCAGTCAATCATTATATGCCTAGCCTTTCATATCAGATTCTATCAACAGCTGTTTCAGATCTACAATTTTATTCTCGCAGCAAAAAATGCTCATCACGTGGAACAGTTTTTGCTATGGCAGCATTTTAGTATCTCTTATCTGCCCTTTCCCAGGTGCTCAAGTTTCCAAGATCATTTATAGCCTATATGTTGCCCAGACCTAACACCTATACAAGAAAAAAATAATCATTCAAATCTGTCCTGTGGTTCCGAAGATGGGCGCGTATAAATACGGTTTTTTTACTGCTTTTATATATATAGATAGAAGATAGATATACGGGCTATAGATACAGTCCACACTGTTTTACAAAATTTAATAATATCCTCAGTTTGTTTGTTAGAATTCTGGATAGTACGCAACTGCTGAATAGATAATTTAAAATCACAGTTGAACAGTAGATAACGCATTATCCAAATACATAAAATACTTAGAGTTACCAAGCAGTTCGACCAATAAAAAGACATGTCTAACACTAACCCTGGAACATACTTACACAGCATTGCAAATAATGGCAACAGAATTAGCCACATTGTCATTAAGCGTTCCCTATTTAGACGCACGACGACTAGCTATAAAACGCAGGATCCTGGGTATGTTCGTTTTCCTATAGAACTGTTGGTTTGCCTAACAATAGTTGGGCATCATTATAAGCCTTTACGTAAACCACTACATCTATAACCCGCAACCTGATACCTCTTGACAAGACTAGGTGTCAGACTATCTGGCTTCTGGCTACCCATGACAACTGCCTAATTACGAGGTCTGAAGTCTGACACTCCCTCTAGCTGTAGTATACGGGAGGGATCACTGAGAATTTCGATCTAAGAGAATAAGGTGTCAAAATTTTCCTGAACCAAATACAAAAACCAATACCGACCAGCCTTTTGGGCACGATCCCCGCTGACAGCGATGCGGATGAATTTTTTGATGCGTTATTTTATATTAAAAAAAAAAAAAAAAAAAACTAAAAACTAGTGCACCATATTTTTACAGGTCATCTAGAACATGCTAAGGATCATGTTTACCACAAAAAAGTCTTGAAAACAACAACATATTTTACAAAATTTATCATCACAATCGCCAAATTGTACGCATAACGCCGGTCTCTATGAAGGCACTCGGTCGTTGACACCTAGGTCATTCAACTTTTTTTGTGGTAAACACGATCCTTAGCATGTACTAGATGACCTGTAAAAATATGGTGCACTAGTTTTGTAACACCCTATATATTTCAGTATTTACCTCCTAAAAT
Source organism: Heliothis peltigera (assembly GCA_958496145.1). Taxonomy (NCBI): domain Eukaryota; kingdom Metazoa; phylum Arthropoda; class Insecta; order Lepidoptera; family Noctuidae; genus Heliothis; species Heliothis peltigera. Next base: position 3,226,916 of record OY292349.1, on the reverse strand, counting down.
ACTTCGTCTATAATCTCTGCTATTGCTCCCATGCTTCGAAACTGCACTTAACCTCTTTGCAGATGACAAATGACATCTGCCGGTCTATCCACTTGTGTCGGTATAGCAGTACCCAATGTATTGGTAAATGGTACTCTTTATCAATCTTCGAGTTCCGGGGTTTAAATAATTTAGAGGACCATCGGTTTACTAGTTGTTTTGAGTGAATTAAAAGCCGAGGAAAGTGGTCTAAGCTTTTTAGCGATAAGACCGCCAATTGTACAGTTTTTTGTTTGTTGTTTCCTATGTTTTTTTATGATTCTGGTGTACAATAAAGAATTGGGATGTGGACTAGGTCATAAATAAAATACTTTATCATATTCATTTTGTAATGCATCTTAAAATAATGTCAGTTTAATTTATAATTTTGAACCGAAAACTGTTTTTTTTTTATTGGTAATATAATCGAAATAAGTATACGGATTGATGAAAAATCTGTGACGTCATATGTGGTGTTTTCATAACCGGTTTTGACAGTTCTATAAAAGTATTTAATTTCACTAGTTGTCCGCATCCCTATTATCTATCTGTCTATGTTATGTAGAGATTTTATCACTTATTAATGGTTTTAAACTTCAATAAATCAATGGTCGGCTACAGACGAAAAAGACTGAGCTCCGCGACACCGGGTATCCTAGTGTGAGGTTCAGTGTTATTTATATGATTGATGTGCAGACGCCATCACACCAAGCTTCTACTACCTGACTAATTTCCTTAATATATTTTCAACTTTATCTCTATAAAGCACATGGTTCAAAGTTGATTGGTTCGAAGGCTTTTGACGTTCGAAAACTGCTGATTTATCAGCCTAATTTGAGTTTTAATTTGAGTTTGATCAACTTGGTCACCACTCTTTTGACGTAAGATTCGAAGAATATCCTCAGCCAAAATATTGCGATTCTGCTTCTGCATATATTAGAGCAGATTTTGGGAAATAACGGAATTTAAGTATCCAAAAACAGATCCAAACAGACCCCGAAACAATTTTTCTATATTCGAAAGGTCAAAAAAATTAAAGAACTCCAATCCATTTCATCTATTTAACCCTTAAATGTCTGCGTCTGAATATTTTCAACAAAATCCAGCCTAGGAACGGCAAAAACAGATGCTGTGAAGGTTGTGGGCAAACGGGTTGTCCCATGGGTCCAGGCCACTCCCATATAAATGGAAAGGCCTTGTAGCAAGGTCCCATGAGTCCAAAACGGCGTGTACTAAAAAATGGACATCGTTCCGTCGCGTTGGGTTTAGTAAAATTAGAATATGGAGAACTAGCTTCCGCCAGCGGTTTCACCCGCTTTCTGAGGGAAGTACTTTCCATACCCGGATAAAAAGTAGCCTATATGTTATTCTGATGTATAAGCTATATTGTGGTAAAGTTTCATTCAAATCCATTCAGTAGTTTTTACGTGAAAGAGTAACAAACATCCATACATCCATACTTACAAACTTTCGCCTTTATAATAATAGTAGGATTAGGATAGTATACGGATATTTGGTTGTTGTGCGAATACAGACTCTTTTCGAATTGCTGGTGTTTTCGTTTTTGTACAAAATTTAAATATAGGCCAGCAGGCTCAGCATGACAACCGTAGAAACAAGTTTTGTCTACCGGAGAATGGGCATACACCTTTTATTCTCTCATCTCTCTCTCATCTGTCCCGTACACCCTGTATATCTGAATTTCCCCCCTCATTCGTGGCATTCAACTGAAAGATCTTCGCCAAATGCAGTGAATCACGTTTGACATAAATACGCCTGGGGAGATAATTGAATACCACTGCATCGTGGTTCGTGATAGGCTGCAACTATTGCTAAACCATTGCTAAAAAGTAAAGTCTTATTTTTATTATTTTGTAGTTTTATCAATTGTTTATGGATTAAAAGCTCTGAACACGGCAAAAAAATAACTATAAAACATTCAATATGAGACATAAAAATTGGTTACCTGCATTTATATTTCCAATAAAAATTAAGTACTACGGTGTTAAAAATATTCAAAATATATACAGCAATCTAGAAAACAGAATCATCACGATTCATAGCTACTGTTTGGCTGTTAAAACATCATTTTATGAAACACGTGTAGAATAAAAATATCTTCATATACATATGTATTATTCAGTCAATAAATTCCTCTTGAACTAGACGAACTCATGTTTTTCTATAACTTTATTTTCTACATTAGCATAAGAAGTATTGTTTCTGAAAATATATAATATCTTATAAATACATATAAGTATCTTATATATTACACGCTCCGAACATTATTATGGTCTCTAGGAAAATTATTTATGTAAGTAGAAATGGTATCATAGATACATTATTATTTTAAGTTGTTAAAGTTTATATTATATGCTTGAAACTATTAGAAACGAAAGTTGTAGAAAATACGACGACCTCGTTGGCGCAATGGTAACCACGCCAGACTGCCGAGCTGAGGGTCCCGGGTTCGATTCCTGGCACGGTCGGCATTTGTGTGATGAGCAGGCTTGGTGGTCTGGGTGTTATTACGGCTACAGTATGTGGCTGTCACACACGGTCCCAATTACCATGGTACCATTATAAAGGTGTTATTTATTTATTTTATTTAAAGTCAGTCCTCAGTCTAACTAAGGGGTATTGGGTTCTCCGGGTAACTGGATTGAAGAGGTCAGATAGGCAGTCGCTCCTTGTAAAACACTGGTAGACAGATTAGACTGGAAGCCGACCCCAAAATAGTTGGGAAAAGGCTCTTTGCTTTGCTCAAGTTCTTTGCTTTGCCATATTTTCATGTGGCCATTGCTACAGGTTTGCGACCAGCTAAGAAATTATTAAATACTAGCTTTCCTCGCGGTTCCACCCGCCGCCCGGAGGAACTACTTCCCGAACCGGGATAAAAAGTAGCCTATGTCCTTTCTCAGACTCTAGACTATGTGTCTACCGAATTTTAATTCAATCGGATCGACCACCTACCTGATATACAACCCCACCCCAAAAGGTAATCAGCAAGGATTTAGCTACCACCGTGTAACAACGACACTCCTGATTCACCAGGCTTTCTTGACTATTGACTACCCTTTACTCCCTTTGTGATAAATCATCGGATGTCATAAATATCTTTTAAAGGATCAAAATCGTTTACCCGCCGTATATACATAGTTCATTGGGCAGAAGTTTTGTCGGGAGTAGTATTGTAAGCAATCGCGTCTTAGGGCCCACGCAGTGGGCGCAGCTATACAAACGCGCGACAGCGTTGGACGACATCGGAGAAAGAACAGAACGGGGAGGGAGTGTGCCGAACATCAGTGTAACTGCAGCGCGACCGAATCGCGTTTGTATCGAGACTGAACCTAGTCCCGTGGGCGAGGGCACACAGCTAGCGACAGCTGCGCGTCTGTATCGATGCCTACGCGCGACAGTATCGCGACTGCATCGCTACAAAAAGTCGCCGTGGGCGAGGGCCCTAAGTAACAGCCGCACGGGTCGATCGATCATAAGGTTAAGCAAAGCTTGGCGCGTTCTATCCATGGATGGGTGACCATCTTATCGTGACGAGTTCCTCTGTGTTTCGGAAGGCACGTTAAATTGGTGGGTCCCGGCTGTCAATTGTACATCTTTAGCTGTCGTTACGTGTAGTCAGAAGGCAGAAAGTCTGATAACCAGTCTTACCAAGGGGTATCGGGTTGCCCAGGTAATTGGGTTGAGACGGTCAGTCGCTCCATTGAAAACACTGGAAGCTGACCCCAACATAGCTTGGGAAAAGGCTAGGCAGATGATATGCGCTATATAACACTATATTGTTTGCCTTTTGTGGATATTACACTGGGGAGCAGCGAAAATGGGTCAGTCACAAAAAAATGACGTTGTTAACACGCTATATATGTAAACATGATATTATTATGTCAAGTATGATGATATTATGTCAACAGATACAGAAATATGAATCCCTATTTCCCTTGGTCACGCCATCACGCGTGAACGGTTGGACCGATTTAAATAAAATTGGTAGACATAAAGTCTAGAGTCTGAGTAAGGACTTAGGCTACTCTTTATCCGAGTGCGCGGAGTACTTCCACGGGACGCGGGTGAAACAGCTGGCAGAAGCTAGTATGATTACAAATCTTATATTTACATCTAGCTTGCACACAAAAAAATACAATAATACTGTACAGAAACTGACGAAATTAGTTAAAGAGATAGAATTCTCTCTTTGGCTCATCATCTGCCTAGCCTTTCCCAAGCTGTTTAGTTCCGCTTCCAATCTTAACCGGGTGCCTTATCTAGCCTAGAGAATTTCTCGATAAATGAGGTATCTCATACTGAAAGAATTTTTTTAGAAGTCGGTCCAGTAGTCCCTGAGATTAGCGCGTTCAAACAAATTCTTCACCTTTATAATATTAGACATGTACCTAAGAGTTCCAAGATCCAAGATTTTCACAATAAATGTACTTTATATCCATTGATCCTGATATATGAACATTGAACATACATGTAATAAAGAAAAATATGTGGTCTTAGTTGGTAGATAGATATTTGTATCAAACATGATAAACCAAATTTTCCCAAACGAACTATACATACATATATTTTTGAAATAGAGATAAATGAGATATTCCTGCTAGAAGATAAACGTATGTATATATGTGTGGGATCTAACAATACTAGAGCGCCATACTTTTACAGGTTAACTAGTATGCGTTATGCGTACAATTTGGCGACTGTGATGATGAATTTAATAAAATATGTTTGTTTCAAAACCCATATCGTCAAAGAATGTTACAAAATTTCACCGCCACCGTCTAAGCGGTATACAGGGAGTAAGGGAAAGCCCTGCGCAGACTGATAGGGTGAGTTCAGTATACCATACCTAGCTGACTGGTCCATGACATTGTTTTAGGAATGGAAATCCAATTAAATTGAAACCTCACAAAAAAATCGATCGTTACGATTTTTTCAAAATCTTTTTATTTTAGCGGCATTATTAAAGAAAAAATTATGCAGAACGCATGCAAATACTGTAATTTTGTATTGAAAGAAAGAAAAATCAACCAAAATAAAAAAGATCCTGAGAAAAATTCCAGTGCAATACGATTCAAAATAAGGAGCTGAATGCACCCTGTCAGTCTGCGCAGGGCTGTCCCTTACACCCTGTACTCAATTTTACCACAGCTCATATACAAAACATAACTTTTAAAACAGTTTCAGCATCAATAACGGGTACACGTTAACTGCCAAAGTACATCAAAACTAGTTATATTTTATTATAGTTTATTCCATGGTGACTGGCACCGATTGTGACGACAATGTCGTCAGCTGATATATGGTCGTAACATAACATATATTTTGTTGGCGTTTTATTGATGCAATCGTTCGGCCATTTTGTCAATTCGCCTCGAGAGAATTTGGGAATCAATGCTGTATTTTCTTTTTCGGGAGATGTGGTTTTTAGGCCAGTAATTGAATTGAATAAATTCAGTTATATTTGTCGTGGTGGCATAGTGGTTAAGCACTACCTATCAAGTAACAAGTGGGTTCAATTCTAGTCTTCTGGTCTACATGGAGCGACTGCTTTGTCTGACCTCCTCAATCCTGTTACCCGGGCAACCCAGTACCCCTTGTTCTTTCCCTTGTTCTGACTGGATCCGGGACCTACCAACTTCCACTAACGTCTTGACATGATCGCGTCACCCATCTACGTTAAGCGGTTAGCGTTGCTTAACCTTATGATCGATCGATCCGTGCAGCTGTTCATCATCATCAGTGGCCTTATACATCTAAGAAAGATGATTAAAACAGCAGCCGTGTCAGGTTATTTGATTGGCACTTGCGCTGATGGCTAACAAGGCCTATACGAGAGCGACAACGCCGGTGTTACTTAGCCACGAACTAGTAAAAAGGTTAACCCTTAAACGCATATGGTGATCAATTATGAGAATAAGAAGAGGTTTTAACCCGTGGGCTGTCCGAGCAGTCCAGCAGGCTCAGCATGGTAAACGCAGAAACAAGTTTTGTCTACCGGAGAATGTGACAGCTTGACGTAAAATTTCTTTTGACACGTAGAAAAGAAATTTTTCTTTTCTTCGATCGACATTAGTTTAAAATAATTGATAATAAAAATCTTACAAATATATAAGTATTTTAGTAAATTGTATACATTTTGAAATAAATAAATACATAAACATAAGTCTACAAGTGATTATATGCGAGTTGACAGGTCGCACCATGCTGGGGCAGAAGACATGTAGACATTGACAGAAAGAGCTTTGTCTTTTCTAGATAGAGTAGATAAGAATAGTCATGCTGAGCCTGCTGGAATACCAGATTAGATACCTAGTTCAGGATCCATTCTCTCGACATTGTGAGCTTACCTAAAACATATTCTTACATTTCATAGAGCCGGGCGAAATAACATTGTTTTGTATTACTCCTGAATAAGTAAGTAGGGCCTACAACTGTCGGCTGACATGCGACAGTATAATGATGTTCCCTGGATTCGTTTATCAATTGTTTTTTTTTTTTGCTGATGTTATCTGTTATATGTTATAAGCCTTGGTAACTTGTTCTTGGATACCAAGAATCGGAAGGATTCAAACAGTATGGATGCGGGTTATTCGCGCGTCTTATCTCGGCCCTGGCACACAGGGACCTCCAGAAAGAACCTCGTGGGTTTGAGTCAGTAAGAGTCGGACACTCCCTGCATCTGCACCATGCACCCATAGCGGGAGGGGTTGATTATGTTTCACGGAAACAAAAAGGTCTCAAACAGTGTACTCGTATATACTGTGGAATATAAATATTAATCTATACTAATATTATAAAGCTGAAGAGTTTGTTTGATTGAACGCGCTAATTTCAAGAATAGCAGCTGGCCTATTTGAAAAATTCTTTCAGTGTTAGATTTATCCGGGTGCGCAAATTCCTTTCCAAACACAAGGTAAAATTTTGTTGATGTGAAATTAGTGTGAATTTTTGATAGGCCATCGTTTTTGTAAATACAAACTTCATGTTAGAATTATGTAGCCTCAACCTACATGCCTGGGCAACTCGTTACCCCTTTGGTTAGACTGTTTGTTAGACTTTCTGGCTTCTTACTACCCGTAACGACTGCCAAAGATGTACAAATGTTAGCCGCGACCCGCCAACTTAACGCGAGGAACTCGTTATGACAAGATGGTCACCCATCCACGGACCGACCGCGCCAATCGTGGCTTAACCTTACAACGATCGATCTGTGCGCCTGTTACTTAGCCACGAGCTCCATTTGCCATAAGCTCGACCTGACTAAATAAAACACACGTACAAACATACAAACTAGCAAAATTTATGTCTAAACATTGCCAAATATTATCGACACATAAAACCGGGGAACATCGTAACGCCTTCCTGAGTTACGTAAGTCGCGTGCCAAATGAAAAACTACCTTATAAACATGAGATTAGGGTTCAAGTTGACTTTGAGAACAGTTATTGATGGCACCCATTTTTCTGATGTAATATCTGTTTGAACATTTGAAGGTGCTTCTTGATTTATTTATATTCAACGAAAGAATCGTAAGTAATTTCAAAGGTAAACTTCGTATAAATTTGGGATATTTTTTCAATCAAATTCGCTAAAACATCATCATCTCATCTGCCTAGCCTTTTCCCAAGCTATATTGGGGTCGGCTGCCAGTCTTACGGCCGAAATTAATAACCTATCTATCCGTTGTTTTGCTTACTAGAAAATACAAATTATATGGGGCTAATGTCAAAATTCAGTCTCTAGTAAGCAAAACAACGGATAGATATGTAGGTTTTTAATTTCGGCCGTTAATTGGATGCAGTACCTACCAATGTTTTTACTTGAAGCAACTGCCTGTCAGACTTCCTCAACCCAGTTACCTGGGCAACCCGATACCTTTTGACCGCCACATTCACGTTTAGATGACAAGCCAAAAAGTGCCCAGCAAGCCACGGTCACGAATACATGACAAACTTTTAAGGTTGAAAATTTTATTAGTCGGTTTCAATCCTTTCAGTACCTACCAATGTTTTTACTTGAAGCAACTGCCTGTCAGACTTCCTCAACCCAGCTACCTGGGCAACCAGACACCTTTTGACCGCCACAGTCACGAATACATAACAGACTTTTAAAGTTGAAAATTAATATTCAGTTTCAGTTGATATAGTAACGGCTATATTGTAGGTATTTATAGATGAATTCATAGCTTGGCGCTGAGGGCACATCTTTCTTTTTTTGACGGGGCAGTCAAAAGATCAGTATCTTTGCCGCGTCTCCACCAGTTTACGTAGGACCAAAGAATGTTATTGTGAAATGTGTGTGATATAGTAAAGATGGCGGCGTAGCCCTGTCCCCGGTACCACCTGACGCGTGCCCTCACGTCCATAATGTCGGGGATACTTTCGTTATTATTTATATTACTTCGACCATGATGACGTAAGGAATTTATTGCTATCTTCATGGTTTGGGGGCGAGCAAGCTAAGCGATATTAAATTGTGCTGTATTTATTTATTTACTAGCTGCCCGAGAGAACAACTTCCCGCATCCGGATAAAAAGTAGCCTATGTCCTTTCTCTGATTCTAGACTATGTGTCTAGCTAATTTTATTTATATCGGATCAGTAGTTTTGGCCTGAAAGCAGGACTAACAAACAGACAGACAGACGTTTGACTGTGGTTTTGCGAGCATAGCTGTTCTGGACTCAGCTGTTAATATCAGCAGGCTTAGCATGGCGATTCTATATCTATTCTATCTAGAAAAGACAAAGCTCTTTCTGTCAATTTCAACATGTCTTCTGCCCGAGCATGGCGCGACCTGTCAACTCGCATATAATCATTTGTAGACTCATGTCGGTCGAAGAAAAGAAAAATTTCTTTTCTACGTGTCTAAAGAAACCTTACGTCTATCTGTCATTATGTCCATTCTCCGGTAGACATAACTTGTTTCTACGGTTGTCATGCTAAGCCTGCAGCATATGTCTGTTTTAACCCATCAATAATGTAATCAGTTAACCATCCTTATCTTGACTGTATGGTAAACTATTTATCAAATTCTTTACAATAAGCGCATTATTTTTACAAAATTAAATATTTCTTTACGCTTCCCTGCCCACCCTCTATAGGTTGTCAAAACACAGTAAAGCCCCTTCACACATCCCACATAATGTTTATTTAATTACTCAAAAATAAATTACGCTAGAAAACAGTTATATTTGTATCTACATTAAGGCCTTCACAAAGCAACATATGTATGTTTGATGACAAGATAAGGTTGATATCAAGTGTATGTTTAACTAGCTTCCACCTGCGGTTTCACCCGCGTCCCGAGGGAACTTCCAAGTTTTATCAAAATCCATACAGTAGTTTTAGTGTAAAAGATTAACAAACATTCATCTGTAATTATACACTTTCGCGTTTAGAATATTAGTAGGATATTTTGCTTAGTGATAGGCCTAGTGGTTAAAGAGCCGAACTCTCAAGTATGAGTGCGTGGGTTCGATTCCAGGTCAGGCCAATGTAACTTTTCTAAGTTTGTATGTACTTTCTAAGTATAACTTGGACACCAATGACTGTGTTTCGGATGGCACGTTAGACTGTAGGTCCCGGCTGTCATTGAACATCCTTAACAGTCGTTACGGGTAGTCAGAAGTCAGTAAGTCTGACGCCAGTCTTACCAAGGGGGTTGCCCGTGTAACTGGATTGAGGAGGTCAGGTAGACAGTCGCTCCTTGTAAAACACTGGTACTCAGCTTAATCCGGAATCCGGTTAGTTGTGAAAAGACTCGGGAGATGATGAATCAAAACATGTACCTAAATATTTAACAGCCGTTTGCAATGCCAACTTTAGGTGTATGCGCCTAAATCGACCCAAGAATTGAAATTTTCCACGATCACCATCGAGTCACTACTTACAGTGTATCTTCCTATGCCATATTTTATACACATAGGGTGCTTCATATTTCACAAAGGTATGTTAAACAGCACCCTGTATAAGGCGACAAAGACATGTTTATCATATACTTTTGTGAGAAATGGACAGACACTCCCATTCAGAATTCTAAAGGACATTTTACATATGTTTAGACTGGCTATCATCTATATTGTAGGTAGAAAGTCTGAGCATCAAGCCGTTTCGTGTTACCTTGTAACTGGGATGAGGAAGTCAGATAGTCAGTCGCTCCATGATGAGGATGGTATGTTTGTCGGATTGTTGAGCTCCTACATTACTGTTGAGTTCAACGAAGGCTGACAAATGCTTGCCAGCTGATTGGACAGGTCCATTTAAACTTGTATGACACTTTTCTCAAAAGGTCATTTCAGACAAACCTAAATCCACCCCTAAGACTACCTTATTTTTATGTCTGGACGTTAAAAGAGACTATGACTCTTGAGTTTGTCTCGGCGTTTCTTCTCAAGGCTAGGGCTTCATCTTCAGGCTTCATCTCGTTTTGAAAAAAATGTATTCGTCAATAAGTGATGAAGAGTGAGCGTTTTGGGGACTGTCTTTTTTTTTTGACGTTCGAAGTGTGCTGATTTATCAGCCTAATTTGGATAAAAGAAAGTGTTTGAGATACCGTGGCCCTGGCACACAAAGACCTCCAGAAGGAACAATGTAGGTTTCAATCGGTAAAAGTCTGACACTCCCTCCAGCTTCACCCACAACGGTAGATGTCATATCAGAAAAAAAAAATATAAACTGAAATATGTCGATCAGTTTTTCGAATCTGTATTCATCGATATATCTATCGTACTCTTCATCAACTGTCCCCTGTCTGAGCGTTGAGATGAAAACGTCATCGGATGCTGCCGTCCGACTATCGGACGCGTGATCGAGTGACGCGGACAAATTGATTCTGAAGCTCGAAAAGCCTGCATTTTATGTGTGTTGGAACAACGTTATGTATGGTGGTACCGGAAAATTCAGTTGCATATCATCTGTTTACGCTATGACATCTTGGAACTTATTATCAAGTCAGCCAGACGTTCATTACAGTCTTAAACAAATAAAAGCACCAGCAGGCTAATTCTATGTTTATTCTATCAAGAAAAGACAAAGTTCTTTCTGTCAATGTTAACATATCTTCTGCCAGAGCATGGCGCGATTTGTCAACTACATATACATATAATCACTTGTAGACTTATGTCGGTCGAAGAAAAGAAAAAAACATTTCTACGTGTCAAAAGAAATCTTTCGTCAATCTGTCATTATATCCATTCTCTGATAGACAAAACTTGTTTCTACGGTTGTCATGCTAAGCCGGCAGGCAGAACGGTAGTAATTTGGATAGACAAATAGTGCACCTGTGTCTGCGCAAATGTTTGTGCACTATAATATATCCTGCGCAACTGGCTGATCTCCTTTCAGCCGATAATCGTTCTAGACGCATTATTATTCGTCTACGTGCAAGTTACTACAATCTGTCAAAATTCCTTAATAGAACTTCATCGCTGAAGCATATGGTTCAAAATCGATTTTTGATAGTTTAGGGTAGCTTGATGTGATGGCGTTTTTACTTCTTTATGGAAAGCCGGTGAAATAACAGGAAGCACTTACTTAGTTTATCAAAATACACAAAATAACTTTTAAAGGGCTTTATTAATACAAAAACAATAGGGCCATTACAGTTTGGGGGTATCTCGGTAATAATTGTCAACAGTTTGTAGCGGACATCAAATATTTTATCGGGAAACCGTGGCCGTGTCCGGATGGAGCCCTTTCAGCCATTAGACGGTAGGAAGAGCGCACAATGGCACATCGGCCCTATTATGAATTGGTTTCGCAAAATTATTTGTGGTGTCTGAAATATTTTTGGGTTAAATGTTTGTATTATACCTCAAAGAGAAAGTATCTATGCTAAAATTATAAAGCTGAATAGTTTGTTCGTTTAATGTTAGGTAAGGGCCCTCGCCCACGGCGACTTTTTGTAGCGATGCAGTCGCGATACTGTCGCACTTAGGCATCGATACAGACGCGCAGCTGTGGCTAGCTGTGTGCCCTCGCCCACGGGACCAGATTCAGTCGCGATGCAAACGCGATTCGGTCGCGCTGCAATTACACTGATGTTCGGCACACTCCCTCCCCCCTCTGTTATTTCTCCGATATCGTCCAATGCTGTCGCACGTTTGTATCAATACAATCGCGATGCAGTAGCGCGTTGTAAACGCCACTAACATGCGTTAGAAGCGATGCTGTCGCGCATTTGCTAAACGCGCGACTGCATCGCTACAAAATGTCGCCGTGGGCGAGGGGCCTAATAGTTCAATTTGAAAAAAGCTAAAGTTGTTGTGTTGCACGAATAGTTCCTGCGGGAAGCGAAGAAGATTTTATCTACCTCTTATCTTTTACCTCTCTTTTGTAGTTACTCATATTAATATAATATATTTAATATATATGAATGTTCAAATATATAAAAAAAAAAAAACTATAGAAAGGTTTTCATCTAAATCGAAGATTTATTTTATTTGAAAAAAGAAAATCTTAAAATCTCCTATATCTCATAAAAGTGCCTATATTTGTAGCGAAATGTAAAATTCACATGTTCTGTTGAAAACGCAAGATATATGTATGTACATAGTTAACTTAAATTTAATTCAACAATTAAAGTAAAAAAGTAGTTCATAGCGTAAAAGTCTTTTTCGTTCTTGTCAAAAAAAGTCTTAAACTCAAAATCATTTATTCAAACTTAGCTACAAAATAGCACTTTCTGAACGTCAAAAATTACAAAAGACAGCCCCCAAAACGCCCAACCTTCAACACTTCCAATGTGTTTTGGGTGTCTGTGCGCCTACTGTGCGTTCGTCCTAACCAAAAAGTTACAATTGTAAGGGATACCAAGTTTTCAAGTTAAATTAACTTGTTTAGACAATTCCCGACTATTAGTCTTAACAATTGCCTGTTGACTAAGAAATACGATATTTATTTAACATCCCAAGAATTTCATCTAAAAAGGTAGGATTGGGTTTCGCGCTGACAAATTCTAGCTGACATTTTGACCGGCTTTTAGTGTTGAAAGTGTTGCCCTATTCAAAAGCCTTCTTCTAAAGTAGTAGGTTTTCATTTTAATTTAGGGAATGTCTTCAATAGTTAGGATACTTTAATGTAATGTGAAAAATAATATCCTTGGTTGTATGTAAGGTTATTATAGTGATTTTTCTGTGTACGCAAAATGCTTTGGCGACTGATTAATAAACTGACGAACTGCTTCAAGCAGTTGAGACCCGACTGCTTGACGCCGCGATCGCGTGGTGAACTATAGTTTTTTAATCTCTGCTGTACACACGACTGCTCAAGCATTCGCGACCGCTTCAACGCTAGAGCAGTCGACAGCTCTTCGACTTCCTTTGTCCGGAATTTTTTTTTGCACTCAACTGCTCCAGCGGTTAGTAGCGACGGCTCGAGCAGTTGACGCCGATCGCTCGAGCGATTCGTGTCGCTCAGCCGCTAACTACTCAAGAAGCTGTCCGTGTTCGGCCGGGCTTAGAGTAGATTACCGTCTACTAGTTTTATAGTCTACTAGACCAATATATTTTAAACGAGATATTTATATAGAGAAATGTTTAAAAGCTATGCATCCGATGCCGGCAATCCGTTTTGTCGTAAAAACAATATTTGTCATACTTTGACGGATATTTTATGGTCAGTGATGTGCGTCAGTTTTATCGATATAAGTTTTTCTTTTATATATTTCTTAATTAGCTTTTCCGCGGGGTTTCGTCGCTAGAGACCAATTTCCAGTAACTGTATTAAAGATAGTCTATGTCCTTTCGCTGGCTGAATGAATAATTAGTTCAGTAGTTTTGGTGTGAAACCACGACATACAAACAAACACACTACAAACAGAATTACTTTCGCTTTTATAATACATATAAACAACATATTATGTATCTTTATATATTGTGGTAAACAATCCTTAGCATCTACTAGATTATCATCTCCCGAACCTTTTCCCAACTATGTTGGGGTCGACTTCCAGGCTAACCGGATTTAGCTGAGTACCAGTGTTTTACAAGGAGCAATATGCCTATCTGACCTCCTCAACCCGGGTAACCCAATACCCCTTGGTTAGACTAGCGTCAGACTTACTTGCTTCTGACTACCCGTAACGACTGCCGAGTACATATAAACTTCTAAAAGTTGAATTGTTACTTCCCTGACTTGGAATCGAACCCACGCCCTCATACTTGAGAGGTTGGCTCTTTACCCACTGGGCCACCACGACCTTAGCATGTACTAGATGACCTGTAAAAATATGGTGCACTATTTTTGTTAGACCTTATATAGGTAACACTTTTCGTAAACAATAAGCTGCTTATTTGGTTATTGCATGCATATCATTTGTTATTAGATTTCAAACCCGAGTTAGTCCACAATAATTCATACGCGCAGTAATCTAGGCTGGTCGGTATTCTGATTAGGTTTTACATTTACACTGATATTATCGGTAATAACCAATCCTATGGCATTACAGGCATAATGAAAATGTATTTTGTCCTTAATCTTTGTGTATGTTGTTAACTGTTAGGTATACTCGTATTGATGACCCCATTGGTGCAGTGGTAACCACGCCGGACTACCGAGCTGAGGGTCATTTGTGCGATGAACATGCTGGATGGCTGTGGTCTGGGTGTTATAATATGTATTTATAAATAAAGTATATTGTTTGTCAGTTGTGTTGGCACCCATAATACTAGCTCATAATTCTAGCTAATTACTCTTGGGGCTAACCGACAGTGTGTGAAAAGGTGTCCCAATATTCTTTGTTACAATCACAGGTCGCATGCATATTTACCTAAAGTGCGGGCGCTAATTCAATTATCGAATAGACCTTTGTACCGAAAAAAGTCCCGGGATTTCGAAATTGACAATTATTTATTGTTTTAACTCAACATTCACATAAATAATTAAATGAAGAGGGTGAAACCGCTATCACAAGGTAGTTAAAATAAAAATCCTTTACAAATCAATCTAAGGATTTAGTTACAAAGCACAAAAATGTATACACAGCAAACAGGTATATTATAAAAACGATAAAAAAATAACTTCATAAAAATATCGATAAAATTAATAGTTAGTGTCCCATCCCTACGCAGCAATGGCACCGCGGGACCAGGGACAAGAAAAACGTCTTTATAACACACCTGAGCGCGGTAGATACTACGGCGACCATTCTTGGTACTTTGCAATCTCTACTAAGCACTATTAAAAATGCTGTGCTGGCTGATAGTTTTTGTAAGTTTTTTTTTGTTTATATAGGTATTTTTTATTTATTTTGGTGGACACTTTATTTCGTCGAATTCTGTAAAAATGTATGATCTAATATAAAGATAGTTTTAGTTGTATTAAAACGGTATTAATATCAAATTGAATAAAAGTAGGTAGTTTGTGTTAAACGTGTGTCTCAAACGCTAGACTGACTGTGTACCAAATTCTATTTAAATCGATTCAGTACTTTTGGCGTGAATCTTAGACATACAGACTTACTTTCGCATTTATAATATTTATTAGTAACGATAAATTATATCATATTTTTAATAAAATAATCGTAAAAATATTTGCTAAATCGAACATGAAAAAAATTATACTTAACAATATCATAAAGTGTATTATTGTTATAAAATTCTTTCAAAAAGTGTGTTCGTCCGTGAAAATTGACGGCTTCGGGTCAGTACAAGTTCTTTAGCTGATTAACGAAGCGTGTACGTCTATTCCACCGTTGAGTTAATTTCACAAATGAAACTTATCGCTGAGAGGTTTTCTATTGGCTGCTAATCAAAGCACCTACCTATTATGTTGTTATACTCAAAAAATCTTTTACTGGAAATGTTAATTTTGTATAAAATTCCATCGTTTTTATTATAAGTAAACATTTCCGGATATAAAGAATTTAAAAGTTGAAAAAATTACGTACTTGATTGTTCGTTTTAAATGAAAAAATTACATACTTGATTGTTCGTTTTAAATGAACCATGAATGCATTAAAAATAGTGGTAACCCAGTGGTAAAAGCACCAGCCTCTCAGGTATGAGTGTGCGGTTTCAATTCCAGATCAGGCAAGTACCAATATAATGATGTACTTTTTTAAGTTTATCTTGGACACTAATCACTGATTAAAGATTAAGGAAAACATCTCGAGGAAACCCTGGTGGACTATAAAGTCTGAAATTCCTAACCCGTATTGAGCAAGCGTGGTGATTAGCGCTCAATCCTTCTCTGTGTGAGAGGAAGCTTGTGCTGAGCAGTGATATATTGAAATGCTTTAGTAAAATAATGTCCTCAGTTATAATAATTAAACAGATAAAAAGTTATTTTTCATCTATTTATTAACATAAAATTAAATATATTCAGCAAAATATAAAAAAAATGGCTGAAAAATGCAATTGTTTTTGTGCAAGTATCAAAACGGGCCGACCCACATACACGACAGGTGCGGCCCAAGATACAATTACTTACATTATAATTTTTTACGGAGCTCGTGCGGGATTTGTTTTATTTCATAAGGACCCCTAAATGTTGGGGGCGTTGCTATGTACTAGGTATTATTGATTTTCTTCTGTTGTTTTTGGTAAATTGTTTTATTATTCGCTTATTTTGTTAAAGTAGTGCCTTTTTTGTACATATTGGTGAATTATGTATTTAACTAGCTTCCGCCAGCTTTCACCTGCGTCCTGTTGGGAGAAATCCGCGCACCCGGATAAAAAAGTAGCCTATGTCCTTTCTCAGAATCTACAGTATATGTCTGCCAAATTTTATTTAAATTGGTTCACTAGTTTTAACGTGGAAAGCCCGAAAGAGAGATGGAGCTAATAACCCATATATATTTATTTTTTTCTTTGCCTTTACTGTCCCACTGCTGAGCAAAGGCCTCTCCCAAAGTCTTCCGTCTTTTTATATTGTAAATATTACTTATGTTTTATATTTTTAAGATTTGTCATAGTTTTATATAGCTTAAATGTAATTTTAAGACCGCGCTATCGCATTGGGTGGCATACCTGTAATGATAGTTGTGAGGGAGAATTGAAATAAATAAATAAATAAAATTAAAAAATCCTTCTCTATCTGTAGGGTGCTGCGGCCGATCAGCGAATAAAGGATTATTTATATTATTTTCTATGTCCATTTTTTTTTATTTTGGTGAGAATACAGCAGAAACTGCGGGTCACAGCTAGTTGATTATCAGCGTACGCACTAATCAATACACACACATCAATTACAATATATGTAGTTATACTAACTAATTCGCATATGAACACAACTAATATTTAGAGTAAACAATATAATATAATCCTGTTAGTTAATGCGATGCTCACTCGAATTCTCGTAATCGGTAATCGGTAATCTATATCAGTAATCATTTTAATCTGGATCCATTATCGTAATTTACACTAGAACCTTCGAGAGGTTCCCTAAGCATTTGATTGTCTCAAGGGTCGTCGCTGGTATGCTTTGAAACTATACAGCGGGTTGTTTTTCATTCCTGGTCTTTGTATTATAGTAATAATCTTCCTATGTATTTATATCTTTACATAATGTACATACAATTACGATAGATATAGACGAACTTATAAAATACTTAAAACTAATATAATTTTATAAATAAAAACTTCTATATACAAAAATATTGAGCGTGCGTCAAAGTACCTACTCCTAGTTGCTTTTTTTCACAGTTTATGAGATGATAACTAAAATAGAATAATCAAATATAAAGGCAGTGCTCATTTCTTTAGAAATCTGTTCTTTGGTTTTTCAGTAATTTGATAAATATATTTAGCTTTGCAAAAATATCGTCATTAATCACTTATTAGAAAGATTCATTGATATTTTTTTTTTATAAAACATTGTTTTCTTATATTAAAAAACTTCTTATCTAAACTTCAATATATCATTTGCAATTCTATTTATGATGCAGCAAAATAATAGTATAAATATTTTAGAAAAATCTCTAGACTACCCTCTGATGGCGGCAAATATTATCAATTAAGTCAATTTAGGAGTATTATTAATATTTTTTTTATTTTCTATAAAATCAAAATTTTAGAGCAATATTAAATTTTAAACTTTTCAAACACGCTGTATATGCGTGAGGGCGGGTTGAAACATCATCATTGAGCAATTGATACTGTCAAATACAATTGTGCGTTATAACATCATGTTCGCGATGCTCCGCGGTTGGAGAACTCTCAGATAAATCAATGTTTATTAGTTTTGGTTACGTAATAGGCTAGGATAGGTCCCATCATCCTGCCCTTATCCCAAATTGGGATGATGACTAGGTCAAAAATAAAATACTTTATCATGTTCAATTTAAAAAAAAAACATCGTTAAATAATGATAGTTTCATTTATCGTTTTGAACCAAAATATATATATTTTTTTTTATTGATAATATAACCGAAATAAGTATACGGCTTGACGTGAAAAATCTGTGACGTCAAAACTAAGTATTCTCATACAAATTGCATACAAAGTAACCGTTTTTGACAGTTCAATAAAAGTAATGAATTTGACTAGTGGTCATCTACCGTATTTTATTTGCGGTCGGCACTTTCTTCTTCCACGCTCTTCTATCTGCCGTCATCTCACAAGTAAAATTCTTTCTAGCCATATCAACTTTCACACAATCCATCCATCGTTTCTTTGGTCGTTCCCTTCTTCTATATCCATCTATGTTCATGCTCAAACCTAATGACAATATGATCCTCATTCTAGAGAAGAAGAAGAACGATACCCCTTCATAAGACTGGTTGTCAGATTTCCTGGCGTCTGACTTCACGTAATGATTACCAAAGATGTACAAATGGCCGTGACTCACAATTTAACCTGCTTTCATAGAGGAGATCGTCATGACTTAGTCGATGATCAGCTATCCACGGAAAGACTGTGCCAAGCGTTGATTGGTAGATTTGTGTGGCTGTTACTTAGCCACGAGCATCTCAAGATAGTGTATTGCTGAATAATAATCACGAGTTTTTTTTTAATCTTTGTCTTTGGGTTGAGGAGGTCAGATAGGCAGTCGCTCCTTGTAAAACACTGGTACTCAGCTGAATCCGCTTAGACTGGAAGCCGACCCAACATAGTTGGGAAAAGGCTCGGGAGACGATAATGTCTTTGGCTATCAAGGGAATGTTTTTATGAATGTTGATTTCATTATCTACGCTTGCGTTTTCCCTTCTTCTCAGAAGATTAATAAATAAGGCCCTTAATATAATTAGCTAGCAATAAATAACCGTTTAAAAAATCCGAAAGTATTTATCAAAATTTAATAATAATTAGGTCTTAATTGCATTATTAATGGCACACGTAAAAAATACTCAATAAATTAATTAGCAAACAACAGAAGGATATTTTTACCGCGCTTTCAGCCACCATTTTCCAATATGGCGGCTTTGTTTACGTCGCTCTGTGCAAATGGCCGTCTATTTTTGCGCGCGAAAATATTATGCTGTTTACAAAGCAATTTGTTTTCTAGTCATTAAACTAATTGAGCTGGTTTTAAATTAATTAATTTTCGTTCGGAACATTTAATTTTTTTGTTCACACGTGATTATTTTTGTTACTAAGTACTGCAGGCTTTTCGATGTTAATTATATATTTTAAAAGCTCTATTGAGTTTTTTTTTCAGGTTTTTTATGCAAAACAGTTGAAAGACAATATTTTTATATTTCATTCATTTTGATACAGAGGTGTGAAATCTTCAAATGACTTCTCCCGCTGTGGGTGCAGGTGGAGAGTGTTAGACTCTTACTGACTAAAACCCACTATGTTCCTTCTGGAGGTGTTTGGTGAAATACACCCTTGCAGCCCAAGAAGCACTGTGACAACCTTAAACCTACCTATGTTGATAGGTACGCCAGCACATCAAGCTACTACAATCTTTAACTTTGTCGCTGAAGTTTAAAGTTGATGGAGAAAATTTCACAGTTTCGGATAGCTTGATGTGCAGGCGTCTCTACAACGGTATACCCATCTAGAAATCCAGTTTTGTTTAAAAGACTCAAAAAAATATATTTAATTGATTCAACTATTTATGAATAAATTTTTAATTAAATATGCCTCGACCTCCATACAAGGCACTAATTACAAAAACAAAAAAATAAAAGAAATAACCATTTACATTATTAGTTTCCTATAAAAGTCCAATTCACGGAACCTCTCACAAGTCCCATTCGAAATTAATTAAAATCTAATGCAATAAAGAGAATTCTACGTGTGAAATGGAATCACTCAATCGTGAACTCTAGACAAACTTATATCTGTCTCTTTTTAACGTAGGCGTTGTTTCAATGTGCGAGAGGGACGGCGGTAGCTGGTAAATGAGCGCAGTTCATTAGAAATTCAGAAAATGAAACTCAATAATATTACCGACGCGTTCAGTAAAGGTCGGTGTTATGCAGAAGTTTACGATGCAGTTTGAGTAAATTTTCTTTAGAGAAATTTATGATTGGAGATATGAGTAGTTCTGCAGGCTTAGCATGGCGATTTTACATCTATTCTGTCAAGAAAAGACAAAGCTCTTTCTGTCAATGTCAACATGTCTTCTGCCCGAGCATGGCGCGACCTGTCAACTCGCATATAATCACTAGTAAACTTATGTCGATCGAAGAAAAGAAAAATTTCTTAAAAAAATGTCAAAAGAAATCTTACGTCTATCTGTCACTTATCTGTCATTATGTCCATTCTCAGGTAAACAAAACTTGTTTCTACGGTTGCCATGCTAAGCCTGCTGGGCCTCCCCGCCCTTGCCCGGCAACTAACGTAGATGCAAGCAATGCAGCTGCATTTTAACGACTCCCAAAGTTGTGCAAACACAGATAAACTCGTCATCGTCAACATGGTCACCCATCCACGGACTAACCCCGTGCGGCTGTTACTTAGCCACTCGCTCCACAATATTAACGTTTCCTAGTGACCTATTAAAAACCCCCTTTGTAACGCATGTTTATCTGACTGATTGCAATAATTTCTCCCACAGCACAGCTGCATAACGTCATCCGCTCCACTTACGTTTGAAACACGATTAAGAAAGCTTTGATAGATCACGCATACTCCATTAAGACCTGTTTCAATTAAATTATGAAATATGTACACGTTTTATTAGTAACTTGTTAATTTTAATCTTTGTATCACTAGAAATATATGTAGTTTATCAGTCGTGTTAGCACCCATAACACAAGCTAATCAATAGCTTACTTTGGGGCTAACCGACCGTGTGTGAAAAGGGTGTCCCGATATATTTCGATAATTTGCCTGGTTGACACTTCCCGTGACCCGAAGGCTGGTTTTTATTTCGCACAACGATTAAGCATTGCCATCCAGCGTGGCAACGATGGGTATACTACCGGGTGGCAACGATGAGGATGAGTTTTTTTTGACGCTTTTTATTAGTATATTTGTTTCTAAAATAAATTGACAATCAATACACTCATCAATTTTTTTTTATATTTTTTTTTTTTACTTGACCGATTTGAAAAATTATTTCACTGTTGGTAAGCTACACTATCCCCGGTGAACATAGGCTATGTTTTAGCCGGGTACGGGAAGAAGTTCCCCAATGAATAAGTTCTGGAGAAATCGCAAGAAACTGCTGATTTTGTATAAAAAAAAACAACCTGTTTTAGTGATAAACTCAAAACTATAGTATTGATTTCAATGCAGTTTTCTTCAATAGTTAATTAATAGAATGATTAATAGGTACAGAGCAGCACATCAACTTACCTTAATCTGTCAAATTTCTTTAATAGATTTTCAACCTTATCACAATACCGGAAAGTTTATATTCGATTGGTAAAATTGGACAGATTCGGGTAGATTGACCTGCTGGCGTCTATACATAAACATAGTCTTGCAGTTAAATTATACAGCTTGATAAAAAAAATGATTTTAACTAAAAACATAATTCTACCCTCGAAAACTGTCAAAACCTCACACCTAATTCAAAATTAAACGGCCCGACAAAAGATAAAAGATAGCGCGCAGTATTCATAACTCAATTGTCTATCTGTCTGTCATCGAAATTGTTTTTAGCGGGTGCAATCTCGCAAACTAATTGTCGGCCATTTTATAATTGAATATATTTTGTTTACCTGCCTAGTAGCCTTCAAGCGCCATCTTGCGGGGGGGAGAGTAATTAATTTGATAATAAATTACGAATACCAGAGATAAATTAAAATATTTTTGTTGGTGAGGGCACGATTTCAACAGCTTTTCAAATTGTTTCGGTATTTTCGTAATGATTGAAGAGGAATTTTGATTTTTGGCTTTAATTTGTTCGGTATTTTAAAGGTGAGGTCCAATAAGTGATGTATTTGTTTTAATCAATGACTTATTACTGTTACCTACTAGACCACGGGACTACAGAGTCCCGGTTTTTAGAAGGCGAACGTGGGGCCGAAGCCAACACGCTGAAGCCCTTTTGAGACAACTTTAATATAAGTAATGGTGACTCAAAACCGACGATTATCCCTGTATACACTATAGAATCCCCGGTTTTGTGTTAAACTATTGATAACTATGGAATAAAACTACTTGGGCTATTATGATGGGATGTTAGTGGACAGGGATATGGGAAACTATATGGGGACTATGGCACCTGATCATTATTTGATTAGGCACAATATATTACTGAAAGTTAAGTATATATTCATCTTAATACGGCAGTGGACAACTAGATTGTCAAATTCAATACTTTTATAGAACTGTTAAAAACGGTTACTCTCTATGAAATTTGTATCAAAACGCAACCTATGACGTCATAGATTTTTCACATCAAGCCGTATACTTATTTCGATTATATTATCAATAAAAAAAATGACAACAATTTTCGTTTCAAAATGAAAAAATGAAACTGACATTATTTTAAGATGCTTTACAAAATGCATATGATAATAAAATATTATATTTTTCGCTTCGTCGTTCCAATTGCATTTTGAACAAATAAAAACATAAATATTTTCGATTCTGTTTTCACATACTTAAATTGTCGTTTACGAAATATTGCTGCAAGGGAATTGCATAGCCGCCGGCCGCAGGGAAAATATTGGTACCTATATTTATTATTGTGAACAGCCACAATGGCGGGAAGGCTGAAAAATTAATACGTTATTAATAAATGAACGTGTTCTGTTTTACAATAATGTAATTGTATTTGTGGGGTTCCGTGTTAATATTATTTTACTTTCTTAGTTATCAAACGCAAGCACATCAAGCTACTACAATCTGCCAAATTACCTCAATAGATTTTCAACTTTATCTCTGAAGCATAAATAGGGTTCAAAGTTTTATTTGCAAAATTTGACAGTTTCGGGTAGCTTCATGTGCGGCGTCTTTACAATGAAAATACAAGGAGAAATACAGAAGATGTTTTAATGTCCAATTCTGGATTAAATTATGTTCTGGACAAACATACTCTGTCTTTAGTTCCTTCTGTCTTTTTAATGGATTTTAGCAGAACTTAACAAAATACTCAGGTGCAATGTTAAAATGTATCTGAGCTAGCGGCCTCACGAGCCGAGAGGCCTACTTGGGTCAAACTCAAACTCGATTTAAACTTAGCTGTAACACAGCACCTTTTGAACGTCAAAAATTACAAAAGACAGCCCCCAAAACGCCCACCCTTCACCACTTCCTATGTGTTTTTGCTGTGAAGAAGAACAAACAACAGCAACAAACTCCTCAGGATCCCTGGGTCGAGGGCCCAATGCATTTTGCCAGGCGATAAATTTAAATCACCCTTACAACCGATTAAAAAAAAACTCAAACCGCAATTGCCTCTTTCAAAAAAGCTTGCGGATCCCTAGCATTCTTTGTGTCCAGGCATCCGTCAGAACTCCGCACGTGGAGTCAAAATGTCGCGTGAAACAAAAGGCAGGACAATGGTGTCGAATGTTTTATACATCGGCACAGAGCGATCTGTGGTGTAAGGGAGGAGCGATAAGCGGGGATTTGTCATGTTAGAACATGTATTTTATCAGTCAGCTGCGGAAGAATTTGGATTGCCGTGGCCCCGAGCAATCGTGCGAGAAGACACCGGGGTGATTTTAGCCGGTAAGAGTCCGGCACACTGCTCCGCTTCTCCCCAGGCGGAGGATATGAGGATTTCCCCCCGATAAAAAATCTTCGGCCGCGTGTAATTGTTCTTACTACTTGAAACTACTGAATAGGTTTTGAACATGAATGTGGATGGATATACAGGAAGGGGACAACCAAAGAGACGATGGATGGGTTGTGTGAAAGTTGATATGGCTAGATAGAATGTAACTTGTGAGATGACGGCAGATAGAATAGCGTGAAAGACAAAAACATGCTACCTCGATCCCAAATAAAATTTGGGATAGGTAAGGGCAGGAGGATGATGACTAACTGACATTAGTAGTGTCAGGTAATGCATGTTTTCATCAAGTGATGGAGTGATTCATGAGAAATTCTCTATTCCTTCACTCTCCCAGCCCGATAGGTCAGCAACCCGACACGACCTTTGCTTCAACTGTTGTTCCGTTGCTGGGAATTTTTGCACCATTTCTTCTTCCCAGCGATAACACATACAAAGTGGTGAAGAACGCCCGTTTTTGGGGGGCTGTCTTTTGTAAAATTGACCTTCTAAAAGTGCTGATTTTCAGCCTACTTTGAATAAATGACTTTTTAACGAAAGAGCAGAGAGAGATCTGGCGCAGCACTGAAATTCGCGTGCTCTCCGATGCACGGGAGTATTTTAAAACCCACTAAGCAATTTTGGCCCGTTCCTAGAATCGCTCCCGAGAGTGAGCGCTTAGTAGGCACGCCTTACGACTACTAGATCATCGAGGCAGATTATTGATTCAAATTATTGTCATGAAATTATCGAGTATTTCATGAAATCCGCAAATCGGTGACATGGCTACAATATACAATTATGATGACTACAAATACATTTTCATTATCCCTGTAATGCCATAGTATTGGTTATTACCGACAATATCAGTGTAAATGTAAAACCTAATCAGAATACCGACCAGCCTAGATTACTGCCCGAATGAATTATTGTGTACTAACTGGGGTTTGGAACTTTAATCTGCGAAACTAAGTTTAGCCCGCGACTTTGTCTGATTGAAAAGGGTAATTTAGTTCATAAATATCAATACTAATGTTCATAAAGCTGAAGTTGTTTGTCTGAACGTCAGGAACCTGAATAAAATTGCGACTGCTGTGCACTGGGTCTCGGGTTCGATTCCCAGGTCGGGCCGAAATCGCTTCGTGAGAAACTTTCATAAAGCCGCCCGGTAAATGTCGGTCCTGCGCCTGATTTCTCCGGTAGTGTTGGATAGCTGTCCCATCGGACTATGAGAGTGAGGGAATAGAGTGCACCAGTGTCTGCACGAATGATTGTGCACTATTATATGTCCTGCGCAGCTGGCTGATCTCCTTAGAGAGAACGGCCGCCGCAGCCGATAATCGGTCTGGACGCCATCATCATCATCAATCTCAGGAACTACTGATCTGATTTGAAAAAATCTTTCAGTGTTAGATAGCCCATTTATCGGCTTCAAGCTACTTTTGGATTCAGTTCCACGAAGAATTTCCCACGGAACGCGGGTGAGCCCGCAGTCAGAAGCTAGCTGACTTATATACTAGCTTCTCATCCCGACAAAAGTTAGTCTTTGGTAGCAGTAATCGACATCCATACAGGCGTAGCGGCGTGGGTCCTCTATATATAGGTTATATATCAGAACAACACATAGACTACTTTTTGTCGCGAAAACCGACATCCACGCGGGCGGAGCGGCGGGCGACCGCTAGTATATGTATATTAAAAATCGCTCAGATCCTTCCACTTAACCCAAACAAAAATGCATTGAATTCATCACAGCTTTTAAATTAGGACTAAAAAAAATAAAGAACAAAGCAATTGGCATTGTGAACCAAGTCTAGCTGCGAACACTAGACTTAGAATTGTGCCTAGGCCCTTTGTTAAAAGCCGTGCTTTTAATTGCGGTTAGTGTGACGTCATAACAATACTAAAAATAGGGGGGTTATTGCCTATTAGGCATTAATTGCGGTTGGTTGCTTTGTAACGGTCGGTGTTGGTCCCCCTCGTCATTTTAGGGGCGATTTAAAAACGATTACCGATTCTATTGTACTATCAGAAAGCATTAGTTTATTAAAACTATATTATGTACAGACGCCAGCACATCAAGCTACTACTATTTGTGAAATTTCCTTAGTAGATTTTCAACTTTATCACTGAAACATATGGTTGAAAGTTGATTGGGAATATTTGACATTTTTGTAATGGTAACTTGATGTGCTGGCGTCTGTACATACAATTAAAATAAAGTCGTCCCCTGACTCCCCTCAGATTTTAAATTTTAGATATCTTCAAAAATTTTCTAAATTCCCCCTTTTTTTTGTCTCCAGGTGGCGGCTGCAACTTCCCAGAAGGCTGGACGGGCGGCTGGTTCCAGTCTGGGAACCCGGGGCTCATCTACATCAACTCCACCACGATGCAGGGGAAGGGGGAGTGCGCAGAGACTGATGCCAACGATAAGTTCCTCGTTTATGATAGGTGAGTGAGGTCTTCCAATTTAATCTTCATCTTTTGAAGGTTTTTTTATGGATTTAAAAGCTTATTTCCATTGGTTGTTAGAAACTGCGTTCATGGTGATGAGCTTGTTAGTCTAGTGGTCGTAACGCGAATGCAGTGTACGGAGTCTCGGGTTCGATTCCCGGGGCCACCACTTTGTATATTATTAGCTTCAGCTGTTCCCCATGGTTTCACCCGCCGCCCGAGGGAACTACAGCACCCGGATATAGAGTAGCCTGTCCTTTTCCGGGATCTAGATTATCTCTCTACCAAGTTTTATTTAAATTGATTCAGTAGTCTTGGGGGTGAAAGCGTGACAGACAGACTTACTACAAAGGATTGTCTTAAACTGTCTCTTTGGTCTAGTTAATGGTCGCATAGTGCGACTGTAGTGCACGGTATTTCGGGTTTGATTCCCGGGTCGGGCCGAAATCGGTTTGTGGGTTTTGAGAAACTTTCATAAAACAACCCGGGGTCTGGAAGTTGGTGATTGATTCACCTGTGCATCGGAGAGCACGTAAAAGTCGGTCCTGCGCCTGATCTCTCTCCGGTCGTGTTGGATTGCCGTCCCATCGGACTATGAGAGTGAGGGAATAGAGAGTGCACCTGTGCCTGCGCGAATGTGCGTGCACTATAATATGTCAAAGGTATAATAAGTATTTATTCCTCAACTACGCAAAGCTTAAAAGAGGCTGATTAGTTGTACAATATTATCGCAATAAAGATTTTGAATTTCAAATAATCATTGCTTAGTTACTGCAGAAATTGTAGAATTTATATTCATTCTGTTTATTGTCATGTTTCAGGAACGATGATTGCTACAGATGCCTGGTCATACATGAAAAACACAAATATGTGTTACAATATAAAGAAAGTGAGTATTCTTACTTATCCATAATTTACTCATCATCTCCCGAGCCTTCTCCCAACTATGTTGGGGTCAGCTTTCAGTCTAACCGGATTCAGCTGCGTACCATTGTTTTACAAGGAGCAACCTCTATCTGACCTCCTCAACCCAGTTACCCGGGCAACCCAATACGCCTTGATTAGACTGGCGTCAGACTTACTGGCTTCTGACTACCCGTAATTTATTAATATCATTATAAACTAGATGCAGAGGTGAATGTTTAATCCTAATAAAATAAAACGGGGACGTCGTCGCGGGCAATAGCTAGTTTATAATAATACCAACTATTCTGATATAAACTAAGCTACAGTACTACTACTTCTAAAGGTAATCAGCAGGCTTAGCATGGCGATTCTATATCTATTCCGTCAAGAAAAGACAAAGCTCTTTCTGTCAATGTCAACATGTCTTCTGCCTAAGCATGGCGCGACCTGTCTACTCGCATATAATCACTTGTAGACTTATGTCGATCGAAGAGTAGAAAAATTCCTTCAAAAAATGCCAAAAGAAATCTTACGTCAATCTGTCACTTTTCTGTCATTATATCCAATCTTCGGTAAACAAAACTTGTTTCTACGGTTGCCATGCTAAGTCTGCAGGTAAGAAAAACCAGCCCTGTCACTTTAAAAAAAATATTGATGTCAACTAATTTATAATTTCAGCGTACTGCGGGCAGAGAGACTCGCTGTCTACCATGTGCGAGTCCATCACGGGCGACGCCGCTCTATACTCCATGTTCAGGAAGGAGCCCCGGCCGATACCGGAGCCCTGTCCCTTCCATCCGGCGCCTTTCACGTTCACATATAGTCGGTAAGTGAAATACTCGAAATATGTATCTACACTTGTAGTCAAGAGAACACGTTGGTCTAGTAGTCGCATGGCGTGCCTGAGCATGAGGTCTCGGCTTCGATTCCCGGGTAGGGATGAAATTGCTTTGTGGATTTTAAGAGACTTTCATAAAGCAGCCATAAAGAGTCTGGAAGTTGGTTATTGATACACCCATGCGCTGTAGAGCACGTAAATGTCAGTTCTGCGCCTGCCCTTACATTTGTTGGTCCTGACTGAGAGATGGTAATTTTTGACTGTCCTTAAGAAAGAAAGAAAGAAATAATTTATTTGCAATGAATATGGGTATAAGTTAAGATGTAAACATTGTGAAAAACAGTTCTCTACGTCAGGTAGAGTATGCTGGAATAACCGTCAATACTCAATAACATAATTGCATCCCATAATGAATAAAAAGGCTGGTGGGTAAAAGTAAAGAGAAAAATGTATGCACCCTGTCAGGCAGAGCAAGCAGAGGTCTATTATAGGATCGGTAGCTGTTCCTTATCGTACACACGCTAGCACATCAAGCTACCCGAAACTGAAAAAAAATCCCAAACAATTGCGAACCATATGCTTCAGCGATAAAGTTGAAAATGTATTAAGGAAATTTGACAGACTGTAGTAGCTTGATGTGCTGGCGTCTGTACCTTTCACATTCTTATGCGCCGTATATAAGCGCTATTAAATAAGCGCCGATAATCTGTGGAAGGGTAAGACGGCTATTGCTTGGGCTGCGGGTTGTTCGTAAGAGTTACCGTGGCCCTGACACACAGGGACCTCCAGGAGGCTTAGCATGGCGATTTTCTATCTATTCTGTCAAAGAAAGACAAAGCTCTTTCTGTCAATGTCAACATGTCTTCTGCCCGAGCATGGCGCGACCCTCAGATTAATGAAGGACAATAGATGAAGTGTAACTTAGCAGGAAGAACTTACGTATTGCTATCCTGGTTCTGCAAGTAAAACTCGGTATTTGAAGAAACAAGATGGCAATGTTTTTGTCAGGATGTCAATTTCAATCCGTGTACAGCCCTGTTTGACAAATCAGTGTCAAACGCTATCACCCAAGAATGTGCCAACAGTTTTAATCGATATCGACGTTACTTGATAATTAAAAACGTACTAAGCAAATGAAAATATTTGAGTTTCAAAAGTAAAACCAAAATATGAATAAATAGCTATATGCGTTTCTACCTTTAACAACTGACTTGAAAAAAGAGAAGAGGTGCTCAGTTCCTCGGAATTTTATAGCTCGAAGATGGCTAAACCGCTTGTAATAAAATATTTTTGGTTTGGGAAGTATACTTTCCAGTCGTGGTCTTCATATTATAGGTTTACCTACACTGACTTGAGTATTTTTATTGTTACAAAAATAAATGAAGTAGGAAAATCAGATGTGGCTACTGGGACGCTGCAACAATGAGGTTTATTCGAGAATCTGTTCTAAGTCATATCAATTCGTAAGGAATTATTGTAAAATGATTAATGTTCTTATGATAATGGAGGTTTAATAAAACTCGACACATGAAAAAAACATTCTTTAATTTATGGATTAAAGTGTCGTGAGCACATCCTCCAATGGTTTTCGGGCTGATTCTCATCCGATCCGTAACAGGGAAGCGTTGCACACGTATGTCTTCAATTTTCGGAAACCTTGAAGATATAAGTTAAATATTACATAAGTTAGTTATATTGATTTACATAAAAGGTCAAGTTACGGGCATGAGCGACATTCTTTGGAACGTCATTAAGCCGCACCAAGTAGGACGAGCGCGGTGGAGAATGCAGAAGCATCTGGGCATGCGCTCGCTTGGAGCCTCCGTCGGTGTAGATCTCGGTATAAGTAGATCAATAATCAACTGTCGATAACAGTTTTCACGACACTAGTAACCTCAATATTGAATTAATTGAATTCGCGATTTTTGTGTTTATTTTCATTTTAACATGTATGAAATTACCTCAGAATTGTAATACAAGTTATCAGAAGTATTTTAACTTAATGCCACTATATTTTCTGGTTTATTTACTTAAAAAAAACATGTTTGTTTACTTACTTCATGAAACTGATATTTTCGGCCGAGTTTTCTTTGTGCTGGAATGTGATCTGCAATCGCGCACAATGCAGGACAATCTGCCTGCCCTTTCCTTCTTTCTCCATATAAAAACGAGGCACAAACACACCACAATTTATCACAATTCTTTTAAAACTGAAAGTCTTTTCCCGGGCAATGACACAAGATATAATGCGACTAAATTGAAAGGATTTCCCATGTTGCTAGTGTCACTTATAAAAGTACCTTTCTTATTTGGTCGGGTGGATAGGAGTCGTTAGGAGTCGGAACTGTCACTTTGGGTAGTACGCTTTTATGGCATAAAGGTTTCATCTATTGTCCTTCATTAATCTGAGGCGCGACCTGTCAACTCGCATATTATCACTTGCAGTCTTATGTCGATCGAAGAAAAGAAGAATTACCTCAAAAAATGTCAAAAAAAATCTTACATCAATCTGTCACTTTTCTGTCATTATGTCCAATCTCCGGTAAACAAAACTTATTTCTACGGTTGCCATGCTAAGCCAGCAGAAGTAACATAGTGGGTTTTAGTCAGTAAGAGTCTGACCCTCCCTACAGCTGCACCCTCAGCGGGAGGGGTCATTTGATGATATCCCACGAAAAAAAAAAAGTTAA
Source organism: Heliothis peltigera (assembly GCA_958496145.1). Taxonomy (NCBI): domain Eukaryota; kingdom Metazoa; phylum Arthropoda; class Insecta; order Lepidoptera; family Noctuidae; genus Heliothis; species Heliothis peltigera. The sequence goes on along the minus strand of OY292349.1, from coordinate 3,195,929 downwards.
GGCTGCTATTAAGAAACTAATAACTTATAACGATGGTAATATTAATGGGAGCAACTCGTATTATTTCCAGTGGGTCAGGCGACTGCGCCAACCCGCCGTCTCGCGCGGAGTCGTGCACCGATGACTCCCGACTGTTGCTGCGGTACATGGCCTGTCCCGACGTGCCAGGGACTGAGAGCAATGGTAACGTACATATCTATGTATCTATTTATTATCCTTAAAACTGTGCCGGCAAACTTTTTGCAGTGGGTCGATCGCGAACAAAATACAGGTCTCCGCTCCCCCGTCCGCCGTATAGTTGCTAATTATAATAAGAACCTTGAACATATTGACATCTTTAATTGTTCCATGGGCCAGTTTAAGAGCCTTGTTCATAAGTCAATAATTAATAATAATAACGTTAACATAATAACATATTTATTACGTGTATAAGTTATAAATAGGTAATTATATCCACGTTTCTATGTTTTATGTTAATTTGTGGATAGCGTTGTGGGCTGCATTTTTACTTCCATTTTGTTTATAATGCCTGTGTACACTATTTAGAATGTAGCTGTTTGTTGTCTCTACCCAATAAAATAAAATAAAAAAAAATCCTTAAAATTGTAAATACCGTTAGATTATAATCTATCTCGCGAGATTCTGAACTGTCCAAAAATTGTAAAATTTTAACGTATTGCTTATAATTTAACGTATTTTTATTCGTTAGATTGACTGCCTCGTTGGTCTAGTGGTCGCAAGGCGCGACTGCTGTGCACGGGGTCTCTGGTTCGATTCCTGGGTCGGGCCGAAATCGCTTTGTGGGTTTTGAGAAACTTCCATAAAGCAGCCTTGAGTTTGGAAGTTGGTGATTGACTCACCCGTGCATCGGAGAGCACGTAAATGTCGGTCCTGCGCCTGATCTCTTTCCGGTCGTGTCGGATTGCCGTCCCATCGGACTATGAGAGTGAGGGAATAGAGAGTGCACCTGTATCTGCGCGAATGCTTGTGCACTATAATATGTCCTGCGCAGCTGGCTGATCTCCATAAAAGAGAACGGCCGCCGTAGCCGACAATCGGCTTGGATGCCATCATCATTCGTTAGTTTGTAATGTGTCGAAGTAAACTCGTCAAATTGTGATTGACTCTCATGAGCTAATAGGCAAAACTTGAAAACTTGCAGTGGAGGAGTTGATCTGCTTAGCTACGTGGAAGGAGGGATCCACGCGATACCTGGTGGGGCTCATCTCGCAGGTGCAGCGGCGGAACTCCATCTCCACGGACGAAGATATGTACAGGTACGGAGAACTTGTCTTATGATTGATGTTACCTGTCTACCGACGTGGTGCAAGGTCGTGTAGCGAAGAAACACAGAAAAAAATACCAATAGGATTGCATAAAATTTCAAACTATTTTATGAATAACATACATATAAATAAAATAGTAATATATTAAAATAACCACGTTTTACTGCATGCGGTATATACATACACCAAAACAACATTTTACAAGTTTTGTCTGTCTGTTTGTTCTGAATAATCTCTTAAACGTCTACACTATACTTAGACATAAAACATACAATACAATATAGTATTCATTCCTATGGTATGTTTGAATTGGTAATTTCAGACATTAGCCTACATTGCTCATCCATACTTTAGTATGTCATCTCCATCATCTCCCGAGCCTTTTCCCAACTATGTTGGGGTCGGCTTCCAGTCTAACCGGATTCAGCTGAGTACCAGTGTTTTACAAGGAGCGACTGCCTATCTGATCTCCTCAACCCAGTTACCCGGGCAACCCAATACCCCTTGGTTAGACTGGCGTCAGACTTACTGGCTTCTGACTACCCGTAACGACTGCCAAGGATGTTTAATGACAGCCATACTTTAGTATGTAATATCTTTTTATGTCTGGACTCTAAAAGAGACTATGACCCTTGAGTTTGTTTCGGCGTTTCTTCTCAAGGCAGTCAGTTAGGAAATGCCGACCACATCTCGTTTTTTATAAAAAATGTATTGACGTGTAAATGTGTTGATTTCAACCTCATCATCGTCATCTCCCGAGCCTTTTCCCAACTATGTTGGAGTCGGCTTCCAGTCTAACCGGATTCGGCTGAGTACCAGTGTTTTACAAGGAGCGACTGCCTATCTGACCTCAACCCAATTACCTGGGCAACCCAATACCCCTTGGTTAGACTGGCGTCAGACTTACTGGCTTCTGACTACCCGTAACGACTGCCAAGGATGTTCAATGACAGCCGGGACCTACAGTTTAACGTGCCATCCGAAACACAGTCATTGGTGTCCAAGATACACTTAGAAAGTACATACAAACTTAGAAAAGTTGCATTGGTACTTGCCCGACCTGGAATCGAACCCACGCCCTCACACTCGAGAGGTTGGTTCTTTAACCACTAGGCCACCACGACTTTTTGATTTGTTGATTTCAACCTATTTGCAAAATAAATATCATTTATCAACTTCATATAACCATGTACCTATATGCTTTTCAGATGTTTCGTATACAAAGGCACACACGCGGACAAGAGCGTGTCATACAGTATCGCGCAATCCGGAGACGCGACGTGCAACGGCCTCACCTCGCCCACCGAGGGGTCTCGCACCATGAAACTTACTAACAGTATGTATTTCTAACTCATCATCTCCCGAGCCTTTTCCCAACTATGTTGGGGTCGGCTTCCAGTCTAACCGGATTCGGCTGAGTACCAGTGTTTTACAAGGAGCAACTGCCTATCTGACCTCCTCAACCCAGTTACCCGGGCAACCCAATACCCCCTGGTTAGACTGGCGTCAGACTTACTGGCTTTTGACTAAAATATAATAATACTGTATTTCTAACTAAAATATAATAATACTGTCCCTCACCTCCGGCTCGCCGGAGTGAACCCTGAAGGGGGATAGGTCTCCCGCCTCTGGCTTGCCTTCATTGGCCGTCCAGAGTGGAGTCGCTAGAGCACTGCTCGGAGGGTGAATGCCTCGGGTAAGTGGCGAGTGGGCACAGAGATGCTGGACCCTGGCTTGATGCCGGTTTTAAGGCGCGTGATCTGGGTAGAAAGCCGGCCGGGGCAACCTCACCCTTCAGCCGCTCACGTCCCCGTTGCCCCCTTGTTGCGACTTAGCGACTAGTTCTCGGGAGCCCGGTAAGTGAGCTGGCTAGCCTCCTCCTGCCATTTTTACCTACATGTATTTATTACATTGTCATCGGTAGTCAGGGTCCACTAGCAATTTGGCGAATGTGATGGTTTTAATAAAATATATTATTGTTTTCATGACTTTTTGTGGTAAACATGATCCTGATCCTAGATGACCTGTAAAAATATGGTGCACTGTTTTTGTTAAACATTCTAGCTTCTGACTACCCGTAACGACTGCCAAACATGTACAAATGACAGCCGGGACCCACCAATTTAACGTGCCTTCCGAAACACGGAAGAACACGTCATGAAAATATGGTCACCCATTCCGACCGCGCCAAGCGTTGCTTAACCTTATGATCGATCGACCCGTGCGGCTGTTACTTAGCTACGAGCTCTTCAAATAAATCCTGATAATTATATATTTTATTTAAATAATATAATGTTTATTTCCAGTTGATGATGAACACAACCGTTGTCACTTCCCAAGTTGGGTTGTGGAGCATCATAAATGGTTCAGCCTGGATCACACGCATCAATATCACTTTACTACTAAAAACGCTACGCTCAAGGTACATTTCAACAAGTATTTATTTTGCTGTTATACTTATAACTAGAGACCAGATTATATGCATTAGCATATTTGTATATGCATTTGCATATACATAAGTTATGTTAAATCTATCATTTAATTTCGCATATTTTGTTAATTTTCGTATATATTTGAAGCAATTTTCATGCATAAAACAAGTTTTATATGTTGCATATAATCGGTTCTTTACTTATAACCAACTGCCACAATAGTCTAGTAGTCTCATACCGCGACTGCTGAACACAAGATCTCGGGTTCGATTCCCGGGTCGCTCCGAAATTTCTTTGTGTGTTTTTAGAAATTCGGGATCTACTCTTCCGATCGAAATAAAAAAAAACATTTAGTGATTTTTGAAAGTTATAGACTTTTATGTTTTAACCGATTGCAGAAAAAAGTTCCCTAGGGATATACCTAAAACAACAGGCATAATCTAATTGTTACTTATATTATTAAATGCAAACGTAACCCTGTCTGTTTGTCTCGCTTTCACGTCGAAACTACTGAATCGATTTTAATGGAATTTGGTACTGACATAGTCTAAAGCCTGAAAACGAACATAGGCTACTTTTTATCCAGGTTTAGGAAGTAGTTTTCTAGAGACGAGGGTGGAATTGCGAGGACCATCCACTTTGGAATAAGATAGCTGATAGTCTATACGTATGTTTCAGATAATGAACGCGGACGGTTCGTTTGAGGAGAAGCGTCTGGTCTGCCATTCCATACTGGAGCATAAAGATAATAAATATGTGAAGCTTGTTGCGCATCTCACACGGGGATGGTAAGTCAATATTCTATCTATAGAACTGCTTTGTTGGTCTAGTAGCCGTATAGCGCGACTGCTGTGCACGGGGTCTCGGGTTTGATTTTCGGCTCGGGCCGAAATAGCTTTGAGATTTTCATAAAACAGTCAGTCTGGGAGTTGGTGATTGTTATACCAGATCGCACGTTGGTGTCGGTCCTGCTTGTGATCTCTCTCCGGTGGTGTCGGATGTCCGTCCCATCGGACTATGAGAGTGAGGGAATAGGGAGTGCACCTGTGTCTGCGCGAATGTGCGTGCACTATAATATGTTCTCCTTAGAGAGAATGGTTGCAACATTATGTTATTTCGGCATTCAGTCTAACCAGATGTAGCTAAGTACTAGTCTGACTGCCTATCTGACTTCTCCAACCCTTGGTAACATGATACTCCTTCTAAGTTTGGTTGTCAAGTTTTCTGGTTTCTAATTTATACATATAATTATATCGTAGAAAAGTCAAAACTGTTCATTGAATATTTTGTTAAAATAATAATTGGGGTGTGATCTAAAATTCATATAGAATCCAAAAATATAGTTTTTAGAATTTTTGTCTGTATGGGTTGGATGGATGGATTTGCTTCAAATTTGGCATGAATATAACTAAGAGGTCGGGTCAACATATAGGCCACATATTATCACGTACGGGGGGAGGGGTGAATGTTTAATCCTAATGCCCACGCGGACGACGTCGCGGGTAACAGCTAGTAACCTATAAGGACTGCCAAAGCTATACAAATGACAGACCATAATTGAACGTGTTCTGCAGTGTGTAAATGATAAGAATATATCCGTGTGTGTTGCAGCGAGTCGGGGCACGTGTGCGCGGCGGCGTGGCGGCGCGCGCGCGGCGTGCTCGAGCTGCAGCTGGGCGCGCTCGCCTCCGCCCCGCACCGCGCATGCGCCGACACGCTGCGCGCGCCGCACACCACGCTGCTCTGTCAGTACTCTGCTTTATCTACTACTTACTACATTAACTTGTTATGCTAGAATCGTGTTATTTGGGGACTCATACATATATACAGGGTGTCACGGAAAGGGGTATACATCCGAAGTGAGGTCAATGTACTCGTAAAACTGAACAACTTTCTATAGAATAAAATATAAAATTCGATAAAAAAATTTGCAACTCTTCATTCAATATTTAGGCAGTAAGGTAAAATTTTCTATGAAACTAACAATATTTTTTTTATTGAATTTCGTATTTTTTTTATTAGAAAGTTGTTCAGTTTTACGAGTACATTAACCTCTCTTCGAATGTACACCTCTTTTCCGTTACAGCCTGTATATAAATTTTAGAAAAAAATATGGTTCACATTGAAAATGTTCACATGAAATATCATAGTTGAATTATATAATTTATTATTTAATCAATTAAAACTAGAACATGAATTCAAAAATATTTATGTACAAAAATCCTATTAATATTGCTAAGATACCTTTAGTTCAATACCCTACTAAATAGCTTAAAAGTGCTAATCATAGCTTACTTCCTATTTAAATTGACAATATTTCTTAAGGCTTCAGCAACTCATTTTAATATAAATTTGTATACCGTAACAGCGACGACGCAGTTCCCGGCGCGCTGCCCGATGCTGGGCCGCTACACCGTAGTGGACTCGCTGGCCGACCGGCGCCGGCGCAGGCAGCAGCTTACTATCGGTAAACATACTATTATTATATGTTGTTTTTTTATCGGGGGAAACCTCATGGACTATCCTCCGCCTGAGGAGAGGCGGAGGAGTGTGCCGGACTCTTACCGGCTCAAACCACCCCGGTGTCTCCACACATGTGCGCGCGGGGCCTCGGGAATCCAGATTCTTACGCAGCCCCGCACTAGTGCTGGCCCGGCTGTCCGGGCCTCGCCTCCTGCACGGGGTAGTGAGGTGTTGAACTACCCCGTACATCGCCTCAGAGGCGCGAGCCGACACCCACATGGGCCTCCACCTCGGGTCCATCGAAACTATTATAATTCTAGCCTAGCCTTTTCCAAAACTAACAAGATTCAGCTGAGTACCAGTCTTTCACATGGAGCGACCGCCTATCTGACTTCCTCAAGCTTGTTACCAGAGCAACCCAATAACCCTTAGCCTTGTCAAGACAGGTAACGACTGCCGAAGATGTACAAATAACAGCCGGGACCCACCAATTTAACGTGCCTGAAAAACACGGAGGACCTCCTCCTGAAAAAATGGTCACCTATCCACGGACCGACCGCCAATAAAATCCAATATTCGGACCATTTCAGACGAGATGACAGGCGAAGAAGTCGCTGAACGCCCAGTGGAATGTGTGATGGGACATTACGACAGCGCCAGCATCGGCTGCGGCGCTGCACAGGACACCATCGAGTTCCAGTCAGCTTGCACCAGCACAGGTAAATCAATCACCAAATTCCCATGCTGCTTCGTGAAAGTCACTTAAAATTTGACTTTAGCCCGACCCGGGAATTGAAATCATCCTTCATCTATACATATAATAAAATCGTTAGAAAAGTTAAACTGCACATTGAATATTTTTTCAAAAGAATAATTGGGGTGTGATCTACAATCGATACCGAAGCCAAAAATTTAGTTTTTAGAATTTTTGTCTGTTTGTCTCAAAAAGACTGCATAGATTTACTTCAAATTTGGCATGGAGATAGCTTAGAGGTCGGGTCAACATACATATGGGCTACATATTGTCACGCTATTGCTATGGGGGGGAGGAGGGTGAATGTTTAATCCTAATGCCCACGCGGATGACGTCGCAGGACAGCTAGTAGGTAATAAAGCGGCAACATCGACCTTGACTTGATAGTGACTTATGGATTAAAACTGACTATTAATTTTTGAACTTAAAAAGTCTGTCATGTAGTCGTGACCGTGGCATGCTTTGTCTTGTCATCTATGCGTGACTGTGGTGGCCAAAAGATTAACTTGCTTTCCAAAACCGATAGTCACCCATCCATAACTTAACCTTAGCCATTGTAGCTTAACCTAAAAAAATACAGACTATTTCTAAAATATAAGTTTTATTCGTCGCTTTTATATTCACAAGTTCCCAAAAAGAATGTAGGTATAACATATTTAGTTCCGAAAACGCAACTAGATGGCGTTGTACAGTGGCGAACAATTCCTGAATCGCGCTATGGTTACGTTACCGCGGCGCGGTGTGGTCGCGCCGGCCGGCAGCAAGGATTAACCGATTTTGATGAAATTTTGGTAGTTTTTGGATATCGTTCTAAACCGCTTCGGCTGGTTTGTGGAACGATTATATTAACCTGTCTTTGTAATTTCTAATGTAATAATAACATTGTAATTCTGTAAGCGGCGGTTTTGAATTTTAAACTTTACACGCTAACGAATTGTAAGATTTATTTAAATTATTGTCGTCGTCAATTCCATAATTGCAATAAATATTTTAAAAATTATATAATTCCTTACTTTTGATAAGGGAGGGGTATTGTATTGATTTTAAGGGAAGTGTCTTAAAATATTGTTATAATGCATATAATACGCATATACATGCTCATCCATACTTTAGTATGTGTAATTTATTTTTATGTCTAGATAGACTCTAAAAGAGTTTAAAAGACTAAAAGACCCTAGAGTTTGTTTCGGCGTTTCTTCTTAAGGTTAGGAAATGCCGACCTCATCTCGTTTTTTATTAAAAAAGAATGTATTGACGTGTAAAAGTGTTGATTTCAACCTACATATTTGCAAAATAAATATCATTTATCTTGTCAAAAGTTTTTAAGATTCAATTTGAAATAAATTACATTGTTTGCTAATTATTTGCAGCATATACATGCTACGGCAGCTGGCGCGAGGGGTCTCGCGGCATGGTGGTGGCGGGCCCTACGGGGTCATCGGGGTCAATGTCGAGACCCCATGCGCTCTGCTTCATCTACACTACTTATGTGCGGAACGGTATGTATTCTCAAATTCATATTTTCTTAACTATACAACATGAATAAATTTTGGTATAAAAAAAATTGTCTTTAAAATGTTTATGAATTTTTGTATACTCTGTGAGATTTTACTTATGTGTGCAACAAAAATACATGGTTTAACACGCTAAGGATCATGTTTACCACAAAAAAGTCATGTAAACAACAGCATATTTTATTTATCCAATTTATCACCACAGTCGCTACGCATAACGCCGGTCTCTATGAAGGCGCTCGATCGTTGACCCCTAGGTCATGTACTAGATGACCTGCAAAAATATGCTTATAGAATTTAATATATATTTTGTTATCCTACTACTATTATAAAGGCGAAAGTTTGTAAGTATGGATGTTTGTTACTCTTTCACGTAAAAACTACTGAATGGATTTGAATGAAACTTTACCACGATATAGCTTATATATCAGAATAACATATAGGCTACTTTTTATCCGGGTATGGAAAGTACTTCCCTAAGAAAGCGGGTAAAACCGCTGGCGGAAGCTAGTTTTAAATAAATGTGGATCATCATCTCCCGAGCCCTTTTCCCAACTATGTTGGGGTCGGCTTCCAGTCTAACCGGATTGAGCTGAGTACCAGTGTTTTGCAAATATTTTACTATTTACATTTATCTGATTACAGATTCATACGGCATGCCAGTGCAGTACCTGTCTGTGTCGGCCGTGTCGCGGTCGTGTGACCGGGCCGTGCTGCCCGGCGTGGCCGGCGATAAGGCCTACAACCTCACCATTAATGGTACAGCATTTTTGTTTACTTGTTTCTTGACTTTTGGTAGTTATTTGTTAGCAAGAACCGTAAAAAGTAAAGTTTTTTGACATTAGATGGAGGTACAGACATCAATCTACTTCTATCTGTCTTTGATAAATTTTCAACTTTATTACAATACCGGAAGGTTAATATTCGATTGGTAGAATTTGACAAAATTATCAATGATTACTATTTTAAAAAAAAATACGTTTGAAACATGAACTAGGCAGTTTTTTTTTTCTTATCAACTTATAATAAGCCATTAATGTTTTTCGAGATATACAGTAATTGAATTTAAAATATTTCAAAATTATTGTTTTTAAATCGGAATTCCTCTCTGAAATAGCGGGGGACAGATGGCAATACAAGTTAATCTCTATATACAATTATTTATTTTGGTTGGTGAAATATATTATACATACATAATATATAATACAACTTCAATTAGATACATACATTTATACATTTCAATTGAAATCGCGTAAACACTTTTTCTTTTCCACACATCAATAATTTTTCTATCTTTATGATCGTTCCACAAACCAGCCGAAGCGGTTTAGAACGATATCCAAAAACTACCAAAATTTCATCAAAATCGGTTAATCCTTGTTCCCAGCCGGCGCGACCACACCGCGCCGCGGTAACGTAACCATAGCGCGATTCAGGAATTGTTCGCTATTGTACAACGCCATCTAGTTGCGTTTTCGGAACTAATTCTTAGAGAAGTCTTTGTGAATATTTTGTAATGATTATACGAGTTTATTAAATTTAAATATGTACGATTCTTTTAGGTACAGAATCTAGAAATTTTTTTAGAATCTAGAATCTTTTTATTATTATAAATAGGTAAAATATACTAGTTTTCTATTATTCTAATTTTATTTAGAATGCATATTGAAACAAAATTACTATGTAAAAATAAGGATTTTTATGTCTGCCGGGGTTGCGGGTTGTTTCCAAGAGTTATTCTTGGCCCTGGCACACAGGGACCTCCAGAACGAACATAGATCACGAAACAAAAGAATATTTGATATAAAAATTATTATTTAAGCAGAGCTGATTAGGAAATTACAGACAAAAATATACAATCCTCATAGTTTCAAGAACATATATTTTTTTTTTAATTTCCAGGTACTTGCGAGCAGAGCAGTAAATACAACAGTGTTGCCAGCCGCGCGTGTCCCGCGGCAGTCCTGCTGGCACTCATCCTGACACTCGCGCTGCTCGCCAGGTGATACGCGGGACGTTGATGTCGCGGGGGGTTTGGACACCAGCGGGTCTAATCGGAACATAGCTGTTATACCACTCTGATTATATAAGCCATCTTATCATTGCACTTCTTATGATTTTTCAACATTTCTTAGACAATTGGGATGATGACTAGGTCAAAAATAAAATACTTTATCATATTCAATTTGTAAAACATCTTAAAATAATGTCAGTTTCATTTATCGTTTTGAACCGAAAATTGTTTACCTTTTTTTATTGATAATGTAACCGAAATAAGTATGCGGCTTGATGTGAAAAATCTGTGACGTCAATTCTTAGTATTTTCATACAAATTGCATACGAAGTAACAGTTTTTCACGGTTCAATAAAAGTATTGAATTTGATTAGTTATCAACTACCCAATTTGTATGAAATATATCATAGAAATTACATTATTTTCATCTCACTTTTTATTGGTCAGAAAGGCAAAAAAAAAAAGATTATTCCAACCATTTTATTTTTAATTTTGCATACATCTAACATCGCAATCAATCTTCATTATTACAACAGAATGAGATGGCTTATATTGTCTATTAATAGCACTTTATAAAACTTTACTACCTAGTGTAATTGCTACTCCGATTACCCGTAAATATTTCTCAATAATTTATTCGTTACTATCCAAACCCTACCTGCGTATGTAAAGCAAGTAGTGCAGCTTTTTATTGTGATAACGTGTAAAACATGCAAGAACTATGACGGTAGAAACGAAGTACCAACCTCTCGTAAGTATCGGCAGCTTTTAGTAGGAATTAAAGATTATTGCAATGGCAACACTTGAATTGAACTGTCAAAGTGCTAAAGTGTCGCCATGAAACGAGGAATTATTTTATGGAGTTAATTTTATTTTAGGAAATTTTGGGTTGTTAATTATTTTTGTAAAAATTAGTTTTTCTTTTTAATTTAAAATTAGTAGAACTCTATGAAATAATTGAACCGTGTGCTATAGGTTAGGAGGGAACTAAACAATGTTAAAAGAAACGAAGCAACGTGATCGATAATGTATATATATAAAAAAATGGTATAAAGTTGGATATCTGAAAAGAAATATGACAATTTTTTAATAAATGTTACTTATGTAATTTATGGTACAGACGAAAGCACATCAAGCTACTACAATCCGTCAAATTTCCATATTCAAATTCCAATTTTATCGTTGAAGCTTATGGTCTAAATCTGATTAGGAGAATTTGACAGTTTCGGGTAGCATGATGTGCTGTCGTCTCTACATAATCTGACGTGGAAAATGGGTATAGACGTGTCATAATAATATCATTGAACGTAGATCGAAGTCAAAATGGCGAAAAAAAATATTTTTCAAATTAATTGAAAATAAAAATGATTTTATTGCGACTAAGTTCTATCCTGTTTTCAGAAGCGAAAAGATATTTGATACTTTTATTTTTTAAACATACTTAGGTAGTAATATTGATAAGGTTTATTCTATATTTGTGGAAGTTTCCTACATACGGACGATTTGTCTTTTTAAAAGTCGCACGATTTAGTTTTAATTTTTACAAATAGAAGTTACGCTGTTATTAATCTCGCTACAGTCGTGCGTAAGCGCATGCGACTTGTCACTGCGATTATTTTTTATGCGCAAAAAAATGGCTTCGAGTGATTTTGGCGTGCAAAACCAGCTACGATTGTTAAAAAATTGCTCAATCATTATCGGCAAATTAGTTGTATGTAAGATTTTTTTCTCCGCAAATATGGAGTAAACATGTTCTGTACAATATAACGATGATATAATAAATATAGTAAAAAACGCTTTCGAAGTATACATTGTATGCAGATTATACATAACTTAAATACATTTTCCAACCCCACTGCTGTATATTTGTCCAACGACCGATTAAGATGTTTTATTTTAATAGCAACATTTTAAATTCGATATTATCGATAAGTGCCCTTCCTTACTACAAAATGGAAGCCAAAAAGTAGAAAGCACACTTTTGACGGCCACGTCAAAAAAAGAAAGACGTGCCCTCAGCGCCAAGCTAAGAATTCATCCATAAATACCTACAATATATGTAGTAGTGAGTTCGGAGTTATATCGATTAAAAACTGACTTATAATTTTGAACTTTATAATATAATATATTGGGACATCTTTTTCACACACGGTCGAATAATCCCATGGCAAGCTTGTGATAACTTTAAAAGTCTGTCATGTAGACGTGACGAGCTGGGCAATTTTTACCTTGTCATTCATAAGTGACGGTGGCGGTCAAATGGTTAAAAAAATATTTTCAATTGATTTTAATTTCTGTTAATAACTTGAGTAAATACCATTATTCCTACTACCTCTATATTCAGCAGTGGTGTTGGCTAAAATATTATACAGAATATTATAATATAAGACTAATTTAGATAGACCTAAATGTAGATAAAAAGCTATGCTCAGCCGATTCTGATTAGTTTACAAAATACGTCCATCTTTTTGTGTAACGCTCAGTTAGTTTGGTTTAACTTAAGAACGCAGATATAGTATGAAATAAGAGCAATTAGACTAGTCCTAATTAAACTTTTTTTTTAAATATAATTTCTAAAACATTTTTCTTTTTCACGTCTCATCTGCCTAGCCTTTTCCCAAGCTATGTTGGGGTCGGATTCCAGTCTTAACCGGATGCAGATGAGTACCAGTGTTTTATGTAGGGACTGCCCATGTGACCTCCCCAACCCAGATACCCGATATTTCATGATAAGTCTGGTTGTCAGACTAGTCCAAAATGTCTTCAAAAATAAAGAAATTTACATAAAAAAATATAAATAAAAAAATCGAGGAAGGTATTTGCCCAGGAAACCGAGTCAAGGAGGTCAGATAGACATTCACGGCACACTGGTAGTCAGCTGCATCCTTGCATACTGCAAGCCAAATTCAACGTAGTGAGAAAAGAATAAAGAGAAATCTAGGCAAATAAAAAAATACAGAGTAAAAAATGGAAATATTAATTTCATAATAAAATAAATAAGTACAATATAGCTACACATAAAACTTCTGTTGTGAAAATTAACTTAAAAAAATCGATTCTTAAACAACCTACGTATTATTGAGAGCAGCTATATATAGTATAGTTCTTATAAAGTCCGTGACTAGCTCTTATTTCGTACTTAATATTGTATTTAAACTTTTTACTTCTTTTAATTTTAATACTTAAATGTTTTTTTTTTATTATTTTATAATTATTTTACAGAATATCAATCACTAAAGGGGCTCATCACTCTTTTATCGATAAAACAATAAAAAAGAAGTTAATTTTTCAAGAATTTTTTTCTTAAATTACAATTAAAGCGTTGGACTTTAATATTTTTTTTTGTAAAATATTTTTTTGCTTTATGTAGGTATCAAAAGTTTTGGGGTAATATTCTGAAAATAACGAAAGATCCAGTTTATTTTGAACGTCAATATTTCGATGTCTATGCTATCAATTAAATCTATGCCATGGAGTGCCATAATGACTCAAGAAAAATGACGTCAGGTAGTTCTTCGCTTTCAAAAGATTGGCCCCTTTTATGTAATTGTATGTTACTTTATTTTGCTTTTAATGCTAAAAATCAATAATGACCAACGGTAGTTATATAAATATACATTTGCTCATACGTCATAGTTGATTTTTATTTAGGATGTGATAAAAAAATTAACTTAAGGATTTGTAAACCTTGTGTACACGGGCTACTCTCGCGTAAAAATCGCAAAAAAAATATGTAGTCGCACGACTTTTTGTCGCAAGTTCTGTCCGTGTGCAAAGGGCCTAAATAATGTAAATATTGTCAAGTTCCTGTATGCTTTTAGTTGAACTCAAATTTATAATTTGTGATAAATATTCTGATTCAGAATGTCAATGCTTGCCTAAACTTTGTTTTTATAACGAAATACATATTATGTAGCCCAAAAGAATATTGTACATACTTTAGCTGGATAATTTATGTCTGCACGCTGGCGATTTGGTCGCGCGATTATTTTGTCTTAAATTCATAAAATGTCCATAGAACCAGTAAAATATATCTATGATATTCTTAGAATTATCAGAACCAGTGTTTATGTGATAGTTACAAAGTAACTAAAGTTACTTAAAAACAGAATGCGATTGAAAAATCGCAGTGCCCAGTCGCCAGTTTGTAGACGACCTAATAATAAACGCATTTTGAAGAGTACAGGACGGAAGTATTATTTTATATAAATAACCGAAGATAATAAATAGTAAATAACTATATTATTGAAAATTATAAAAACGAAAAAATTTCAAACGATCATTTTTATTGAAAAGAAAAGTTTTTTTTTAAGAATAATTTAATAAAAAAAAACGTGTTTAAAATGCACTAAAATGTTAAAAAATTAAAATTCACTTAGACTGTAAGGGCTTTGTTTTATTTTATTTATTGTATTTGTAACATTAAGGCGAAAAAAATTCCTCACGTTGTGAATAATTGCACATCGTTGTTTATGTAAAAAAAAAAAACATAATACTCTATTGGGATGTAATTTTGCGTGTAAATAATTATCTTTTTGCTGATGGATTTTGTGATATCAAATTGGTTTCTTTTCGTGTATAAAATAAGCATTTATTGAATTTTTTGTGGCGTGTCATGTTCATTTCGATTCGGCCACAAGATACGATTTGTAACTATTAATGTATAAGCCTATTATTATATTTTGATTACTGAAATATATTTAAAAAATAATCAATTTGTTTTATTTGTAAAAATTATAAGATTTTTATTCACCATCTCATATTAAACAGATAAAAAGTCATTTATTCAAAGTAGGATGAAAATCAGCACTTTTTGAAGGTCAATTTTACAGTACAGACAGCCCTTCACCACTTCCTATGTGTTATAGCTGGGAAGAAGATATGATGGAACAAACTCCCCAGCAACACAATTCTGTCTGTATGGTTTGAAGAACCGTTTCTATACAAAACAAAATAATAATACATGAAGTGCCAAATTCAATTCAATATTTGACCATGTTGGCTTGCCATGCCTCGTCTTCCTACCCATACCTATAACAACTAATACACTTACCAAATTTTGTTAAACCTTCGATCACTAATAACAAGTCACTATATTGGTGTAATGCTCGTCGCCATTGAACATTGGGGAATATGCATGTAATTTTTTATTCACTAAATTAATAGACTTTTAGCTGTAATTAATAAATATGAAAGAATTTTTAAAATAATATTTATCGACAAGAAGTTATAAAGCTTCAAAACTGCTAATAAGAAAGAGAAGTCCGAGTGTGAAATTTACGTCACAACTACACAGGCTAAGTAAGTAAGTAAGGCTGTCATTGAATATAGCGTTTTGGTGAGAGGTACAGGTATACTTGTTTAAAATTGTTATATCTCGTTTGTTTTTCTACTGATTTCGATATTTTTTTCACAGTTAGTATTCTATTTTTGTATATTTATTGATAAACTAGTTAGATTGCAAATATTTTATTCATGCATATTCCCTATTGGGAAGACCCTGGATACAGGAGTTAAATAAATAACACACGTATTATGTACAGAACGATCGTATAATGACTAGCGACACTTACAAAACTACCTACAACACTAAATAATTAGTTATATAATAATAATTTACCCTGCATACAATATTAACTACAAATCACAGTTGTAAATAACAATGAATTAGTAAAATGGCTCTGTAAAGTAATAAAGAAAATTATCTTCATTACGCCTCGAAATTTTATAATATTGCTTCAATAGATCTGTTACTTTTGTGGCGCCACACGGCAACATTCGGAGACACTAAAGTTGCCCCACATTTTTTTTACATAATATTGTTTAAAAAAAAACATGGATAACAATCAATTAGTAAAATGGCTCTATATAATAAAAATAATTGATACAAAAAAATCTTAATTACGCCACAAATTATACAGGGTGTAACGGAAAGGGGGTATACATCCGAAGGGAGGTTAATGCACTCGTAAAACTGAACAGCTTCCTACAGAAAAAAATACGAAATTCAATAAAAAAAAATGCAACTCCATACAAAATACAGGCAGCGGCCAAATTTTCTATAACATTCGGAGACTTAGCAATAAAGTTCAACTTGGATACAAAATCATATAGAATTTATAAAAATCTCTCTTTTAATTTAGGGTGCTTGAATTTCCAACATCTTGTAGTACTGACCTAAATTTAAATGTATTTTATTAAACTATTTGCTCTTAGTCTTGTCACCTGCACAGCTGGGTCGGGAGGCACGTAGACATGGCAGAAACAACTGTCGCCATGTCATCCAACCTGGAAATTTAGAATAGCAAATTATAACTTTGAAATGTGTGGTGGTAGACTTAGTTTTGAGTGGGTAATCATAATGACCCGTTCTGCTGTGTGTGCAGCTGAAGGGAGTGTCAGACTCTTACTGACTAAAACTCACTTTTGTTCGAATTGCTAAAATGTGTCCTCAAATTTTGAAACTACTAGACTAGTTCAGCAGGTTTTTGAGATATAGTACTTTTTTCGAAAACTGTAAATAATACGGATGTAGATATGGATTTATTCACTTGGCAACAGTTTTTGTATAGTCACTTAGAAATAAAAAGATCTTGAGTATCAATTTTTTTTCAAAATCCCCCCTCCTCAAACATGCATACATAAATAGCGAAAGCTAGTTTTGTCCGTGTAATTAGGTTTTTCACGCTAAAATAGCTAAACTTATTTGGATGAAATTTGGCACAGAAGTGCACTCTTAGTCACAGTATCACGCTTCAACGGATGGACCGATTTAAACAAAATTTAGTAGACACATAGTCTAGAGTCAGAGAAAGGACATAGGCTTTTATCCGGATGCGGGAAGAAGTTTTAGCAGAACTGCGGGGAACAGCTAGTTGATAATAAAAAATCGTTGACAATACAAACACTTATTCCGAAAGACGGCCATTCCATACTACAACCTCTACACAAACCCTCCTCCTTATTAACATCAAATAATTCCTTGTGTGTATATTTTCATATTTATATATTTCTTGAAGTTTTCTTCAGCTGAAAAAAAAATGGCGGGTCCTTCGACCCTACCTTTCGACCAGTCTTCCTTATTAACATCAAATAATTCCTTGTATTGTGTGTATATTTTCATATTATATATTTCTTGAAGTATTCTTCAGCTGAAAAAAAAATCGGCGGGTCTTTCGACCCTACCTTTGGACGGGTCTTCCTTATTAACATCAAACAAATTCCTTATATTGTGTGTATATTTTCATATTATATATTACTTGCAGTTTGCTTCAGCTGAAAAAAATTGGCGGGTTTTTCGACCCTACCTTTGGACCGGTCTTCCTTATTAACATCGAATAATTCTTTGTATTGTCTGTATATATTTTATATTCTGTTTATATATTTCTTGAATTTTATATCTTCAGCTGAAAAAAAAATGGCGGGTCTTTCGACCCCACCTTTGGACCGATCTTCCTTATTAACATCAAATAATTCCTTGTATTGTGTGTATATTTCACATTATATATTTCTTGAAGTTTTCTTCAGCTGAAAAAAAAAAATCGGCGGGTCTTTGGACCGGTCTTCCTAATTAACATCGAATAATTCCTTGTATTGTGTGCATATTTTCATATTACATATTTCTTAAAGTTTTCTTCAGCTGAAAAAAAAATGGCGGGTCTTTCGACCCTTTGAACCGGTCTTTCGACCACGTCCAGACATCGTCTGCAGAAACACTGAACCATTTTATTTTTTGGCGGCTTATCATCTCTCTTTTTTACAAAAAAAGGAAAACAAAACAAACAAACTGAAAATACATTCACAAGTCACTTTTTTCTTGTGTTACACCAAAGCCGCCATCATCGCAACTTAGAAAAAATATTTTTTACCGCCAAATTGTATTTTTTTTAACGGCTCGACTTTATTTCTTTTTTGTAAACTTTATTTTTTTACAAGTCTGTTCGTTTTATAATACTAGTATGTACATTATATACGACGCTCGCCCCCTCGACTCGTTTATTGCTATGCAAGTACCTCATAATTGCATTCAAGAATTTATTAAACAACTAAAATTTTCACAAATAATTACCTAAAATATACAAAATCTAACAATTTAGACGATAAATTAGTTACAACTACATTTAGTTCTCATTAAAAGAAAATTATCAAATATATGACACAGAACTTTTAACTTTAAATTCATACAAAACACACCACTTCCCTAGTTTTAGTTTTTAGTCGAAGAAACGAGCGGCCGGCGACCTTAAACACTATAGACCAAACTTTTATTTACAAAAACAATGTTTAAAAATAAAACCAATAATCTAGCGACTGACAGCTATGATTTCATACGGAACAACACTCCATCGCTGTCGCTTTAGAAAAACTTTAATTAATGACTGGGAACATACATTTTGTAAGCCCTCAAATTAAGTGTCATTTGTGACAACTAATTTACAAATTATGAACACACGCCAGCACATCAAGCTACTACAACCTGTCAAATTTCCTTAATAGATTTTCAACTTTATCGCTAAAGCATTATGGTTCTAAGTTGAATGAGAAGTTTTGTCAGTTTCGGGTAGCCTGATGTGCTAGCGTCTGTACTTGTTAAATTTCATCAAAATCTGTTCAGGCGATTTCACGCGTTGAAAAGCGGTTTAAAATTTCATTAAAATCTGTTCAGACAAATCAGAAAAATCCATTTTTATTTTTCCCATTTGCTAACACTTGAACTTTGCAATAGATTTTAATACAAGATGATACATTTTTACAACTCATATTTTTACGCACATCCAAACCTATCTACATCTGTAGATTGATATTTACTCCAGGCACAAGATACGTTAGATATTTCCTTAACAAATGCATTATTCCCAGTCAATAACTAAAAATCCTTAACACCTTCTACCGCAGAGCAAAACATGACATATACAGAAACAAAGACCAAAAAGAAAAAACAAAATTAAATTAAAAACACGTATTTCGAGTAACATTGAGACAGAAACAACTCGATTTAAGTGAATATTGCTCGATAACTCGGTGTTAAAAACTACCATTTCTACTAGTATGGTATTTTTACTAATCTACCAATCGATTTTGAAGATGGCTTTTTATCAATGTTATTCAAAATAGGTCAATCTTAAAATTATCATAATAATTAAAGTTTAAAACTATAATATAATTTATTATTAATAAAAATTAATAATTATGTAACATTATTTAAGCTCCGATTTTTATCGGATTTTAATGACAATTCACATTATAACGCAATCAATCGTCAATCGTATTCATCTATCTAAATATATATTTATACATAGTGTATATTTTGACTATTAACAGAATGTGACTCAAAAACTTACCCCAAAGAGTAAATTTCTTAGGCCATCTCTAAAATACATATTCCAAATAACTTTTTAGTACTCTTACAAAAATAACAAACTGTAGAGTATACCTACCCAGTGAACGACAAGAGCCGATCATTCCATTTCCATTTTTTATGAGAAAAGTGTGTTTCTAACTACGTCTTGCATCGTAGTAATGATGAATATTTTTATTTTTAAATTATTCGATTCTCAAAAGTCCATATTTTTTTTTATTATGAACGTTTACTAGCCATTGGATATTTGAACTACGTTTCCGTTGTAAGAAGACTAAAAAGTGACAGTTTATATTTTCAGTGTAAAGTTATCTACGACAGATAATTAATTAGCTAATTAATTACGCTATAATGTGAAATATCGTTAAATAAGCTTATATTTTTTAAGAATCCTCACCGACTGTAATGTGAAAAGAAGAGAAAACGAAACGTAGAAATAATATATTACACTTAACGAAAAATCACTTCTGAAATATAATCACTCCGCGGACTGTTAGTTCGGGAGCTAGAAATCGATTTACATGCGTTATTACTTCGTAACTTATATTGAGTTTAGACAATACATCGAAAAGGGTAATTCTCAATAATGAATGATTTACCTCTTAAAGATAATAAATTTACTATTAATATTGAATAACATCACATAGGCACTTGTCGGCTTCGAAACTGCACATCATCCCATTCCATTTATTTCTTCATTAACAAACTATAGTTTATTTTCTTCTGATATGAGAAAATCACAAGTATATACTATCATATTGGCAAAATTCAATATAAATAACCAATAACGCACATAAAACAATGACCAGCTCTCTGCCTATTCGTCTTTAAACTTCCTCTTAACCGTTTCCAATTAGAATCTAAATTCTTAGGCGCACGGAGGCTCTGCTGTATATTCGAGTCATCGCTCGGCATTGTTTCACACCCAAATCGATAAATATCGATGAAAATTGTATCGATTGAAACTCTAAATGTATCGATTTAAGGCGATACGATAATACACAATATTATATTGTGTATTTTTTGTTTATTTGATTTATAATAAGCTGAGCGTAAACCATGTTGATTCTCTGATGTTTTTTATGTGCTGAACATCGGACGAAGATTGCAACCGGTATATGTGGAGATCTAAAGGGGAGACCTATGTTTAGCAGTGGACGTCCTATGGCTGAGATGATGATGATGATGAACATCGCTTTCTTTTAACGACAGCGGGATAACAGCCATTAAAATGAATGAAATCATGCATAAATTTTAATATACCCGTCTCTGTCTTTCCCCAACAGAGAGAAAAAGACAGCTATAAGTTTCAGAATAGAATCAACTTTTGCCACCTTGTTATACAGCGTGATCTTAAAAAAAGTATCGACATTTTTTGTTAGAATTTAAACCATTATCTTGAACCAAGTTAATGGTCCAAACCTAGCACTAAAGCAGTCTTTTTTAAAACCACGTTTTATAATAAGGTGGTTAGAATTTAGAGTTACAATTTGTGATAATATTCTATCTTCTTCTCGCTTAATGACCAGCAGAGCCTCATAACCGGCGGTGATGTCAAAGGACATTTTTGTAACTGTATCATTTTATAATTATATAAAGTTTTTATTAAGACAAAATGATATATCACACATTGTAAATATATTTAATTTCAGAAAGGTTAATTTTAATCTGGGTAGTGGAGGTCAGATGGGCACTCACTCGACATATCAGATCGAATGATAATTATGTCGATATTTTTTATTGTAAGAACTATTTTTAAAGTGCAATGTACCAATTGAATCTTATTAAAAACTTATACAGGGTGAAATGGATAAGGATGTATACCTCCTTTCTGTGACACCCTGTATATATATATTTATATATTATAAAATAAGACATATTACTTTCAGTCCAATTGTACGGTTTCCGTGGCCTCAGAATAAGCGATATCCACTAAACTATAGTTTTCTAATGTCGACTAAGTCTTGCTAAAATTTGAACTTTTATATCTCCAAGCCGCATGGGCAGGAAGACTTATAGTTTTATATTGTAAGCGCTTGGGTATAGCCTATTTCTTAAATTTTAGTATATTTTTTTAATATTTGTGGTTATTTAGTTTATATTTTATTTTGTGATGTGGCAACACATATGACGATGTGTCATTTATTATTTAAAGTTACCTTAGGGGGCGGTTGGTTTAGAGTTTATGTTAGAGATCTCAGCTACAAAAAAAAAACAGTGTTATTTATTTTATCGACATTTGTACTAATGTTGACCAAATAATTTTTTTTTGTGTCAACATGCATACAAAATCAATTTTGACAATTGATGATGTGTGTAGGGTATACAACAACCAATTTAAGCAGAACTTTAGTTAATTTTGCACGTAAAATTAATCAAAAAACAAGTAAAAATTGGACGATGGTACGCGAATACGGCAGGGTAAATTATGTATGACTACAAAATTGCTAAATTTCCACCGGTAGAAAAAAACTACCATAAATGGTAGTTTTCTAAAAGCTTGTAGAAATAGCAGTTTTCTTTTCTACCAGGCATTAACTTGATCAATATTATAGTTATATGTACTCAAGGTTGTATAAGAATAAAATTGCTAATATTTGAACAACTAGTCTGACAACCAGTCTTGCCAACTGGGTTGAGGATGTCAGATAGGCAGTCGCTCCATGTAAAACACTGGTTCGACTGGAAGCCGACCCTGAAATTGTGTAACTAGCTGTAATGATACTGTAATTATTTTATAACAATCAACCCTGCATTACAAAACTTTAAGCCAAATACTTAAAGTGAAGCAGTTTCAACTCACAATATGCGTATCGACTGTCAACCACCGTTTGATGTCGAATCGGAATTGCCCTCGTTGAAACATTAAACATTTCACTTCAAAAATATATTGGCTTGAAGTTTTAGGACCAGTTTCACAGGTTACGGATAGCCACTATCTACCAGATAAATTAAAAAAATGGAACAGAATTTGTATGAAATTATATGCCAGATAAACTATCTGGAACTTATCAGCAACCTGTGAAACTGGCCCTTAATTTCGTACTCAAAACGATTTAAAAGAATCGATTCTTTAAGATCGGGACGTAATCGATTTTAGTCATGTAATAAATTTTATCTTCGATACGGTACACGGGACAAGAAATCGACTTTCAGAATGTTGTATATCGGCATACGTTTTGAAATAACGTAAATTAGTACAAAGATAAACCGAATTATAAATACCGTGTCTATATATAAAGTCTAACAAAACTAATGCACCATATTTTTACAGGTCATCTAGTACATGCTAAAGATCATGTTTACCACAAAAAAAGTTGAATGACCTAGGTCAACGATCGAACGCGTTCATAAAGACCGGCGTTATGCGTAAGAACACAATTACACTAGACGAATGTGATGATAAATTTAATAAAACATGTTATTGTTTTCATGACTTTTTGTGGTAAACATGATCCTTAGCATGTACTAGATGACCTTTAAAAATATGGTGCACTGGTATTGTTAGGCCTTATATAGTGAACGTCTATTTTGATATAACCATATTTGGTTGTTAAGTATAGTATGGTCAGCACGCTGAGGTCAATTTCCTAATGTATGGTACGGTTAAGTATATTAAGTTAAGATTTCTAAAACAACACTTAACACGGTTCGATGCGACAATCCTGCAGTAAAGTCCAGTATAGTATAGTACGGTAAGTATATGTAGGTATAGTATGTTACAGTATGGTACGGTGCGGGACGCGCGGCCGGGGGGTGAGGGTCAACGGCGCCAAGAGCGGTCCTCGTCTGCGTCTTCTTCCTCTTCCTCGTCGAAACGGAGGAGCGTGTCTTCGGGCAGTTCCGCTGGCGTCTGTAGAATTTAATACAAGTTGAGATTACAATTTTCAAGGATAAAAAGTATCATGTAGGCACGCGCGCACTGATCTAACAATTCATTTCTAAGATAATGAGATCGATTATTAGTACATATGTACTGTCTAAGAACATCTATGACTAAAGTGATAAAATATGATTAAAGTTGAAAACACCTCAAGGAAACGTGGACTTGGAAGTCTGAAATCGCCAACCATTTTTGCGTTGAGCAAGCGTGGTGATTAACGCTCAAGCCTTCTCCGTCTGAGAGAAGGCCTATGCCCAGAAGTGGGACGGTACAAAGGCTTGGGCAACGGCCGTCAGTCCACGTAGAACACTGTTACTCAGATCTGACATCGCTTCTCATGGTCATGCTTCCGATCCTTGTGCGAATGAATGCCGAGATGATGATGATGTCTATATACTGACCTCGTCCTTGTCATCCCTCTGTTCACCATTCCGTGCGGGCCGTGCGTCCGGGGCGGCGCGAGGCGGGTTGTTCGCGTTGGCATTCGTGTTCGCCGTCCACGTTATCTGTTGGAAAACGTAATAACGTAAATTCACTCATGTCTTGTCACTACAGAATCTCAATCAAATCAGACACCGTCGCTCTGATACTCTGACACTGTCATACTGACACTCACGACACTGTCATCCTGACACTCAGACACCGTCATCCTGACACTCAGACACCGTCATCCTGACACTCAGACACCGTCATCCTGACACTCAGACACTGTCACACCGACTCTCAGACACCGTCATCCTGACACTCAGACACCGTCATCCTGACACTCAGACACCGTCATCCTGACACTCAGACACTGTCACACCGACGCTCAGACACAGTGACTGACAGTCAGTCCCAGTACTCACGGAGAGCGTCCTATCGTTGTAGTGCTTCCCGTTGGCGATGGCGTGCTCGGCGTGCTGCCGCGACTTGTACTGCAGCACCAGCTGCGGCACCGACAGCTCCACCTCTTTGCTCATCACCTCACCGAATTGCTGTGGACAGATAAACATACAAGAAACGATTGGAAATAAATATTAGTATGACGGCTGACAGAGATGAATGGGTGATTCTATTACTAATATTATGTAGCTGAATAGTTCATTTGTTTTCTAACTTTTCTAAGTTTGTATGTACTTTCTAAGTATATCTTGGACACCAATGACAGTGTTTCGGATGGCACGTTAAACTGTAGGTCCCGGCTGTCATTGAACATCCTTGGCAGTCGTTATGGGTAGTCAGTATCCAGAAAGTCTGACGACAGTCTAACCAAGGGGTATTGGGTTGCCCGGGTCAGATAGGCAGTCGGTCCTTGTAAAACACTGGTACTCAGCTGAACCCGGTTAGACTGGAAGCCGACCCCAACATAGTTGGGAAAAGGCTCGGGAGATGATGAATAGTTCGTTTGTTTAATTGATTGAAAAATGAGTTCTGGTGTATTGGTTAAAGCACCAGCCTCTCAATTCAGGTATGGAGTGTGCGGGTTCTATTCCAGGTCAGGTATAACCATGTAACTTTCAAGTTTCCATGTTCAGACCTAACAGACAGACATGTGTTGCTGGGGAGTTTGTTGCGCCACTTCTTCTTCCCAGCGAGCGACACATAGGAAGTGGTGAAGGGTGGGCGTTTTGGGAGCTGTCTCATGTTTTTGACGTTCGCAAAGCGCTAATTTATCAGCCTAATTTGAATAAACGAATTAGAGTTTGAGTTATATGTACTATCTCAGAATATCTTAGACACCAACGACTGATTAAATGTGAATGGACTATAAAGTCTGAAATCACCAACCCGCACTGAGCAAGCGTGGTGATTAACGCTCAATCTACCCGTGCTAGAGGCCTGTGCCTAGCAATGGTACGATAAAAAAGGCTGCTAATGATGATGATGATGATGAACTTACAGAGAAATGCGTGATCAAGGCTTCAAGCTCATCAGCTTCGAAGCCGGAGATGAGGAGCGCCCTCGGCCTGTGGTCCACCGATTGGTTCACGCTAAACATTTTCGTGGCGATACCGCCTCGCGTGAAACGTGTCGGGGTGTTGAAACGGCCGCCTCTGTAATAAATATTATAAGAAATTTCATTATTATTCTTAACTTTTTAACCTAAACTGGAAGTATTAAGATCAGGTACAATTACTGTACAGACCTACACATCATATATACATCAACCTACTTCAATCTGCGGTACGGTTGACATTTGTGTGATGAGCATGATTGTTGGCTGTGGTCTGGGTGTTATTATATGTATTTAGAAATATATATGTGTAAAGTATATGTAGTATATCAGTTGTGTTGGCACCCATAACACAAGCTAATCAATAGCTTACCATGGGGCTAACCGACCGAGTGTGAAAAGGTTTCTTGATATTATTATTATCTGTCAAATTTCTTTAATGGATTTTCAACTTTATCACAATACCGGAAGGTCAATATTCGATTGGTCTAATTTGACAGATTAGGGTGGGTTGACCTGCTGGCATCTGTACATATATTGAACATAGTTAAATAAATTTCCAATTTTTTAGTAAGCATGTAGGCATTTTTACATTAACAAGTTAGCATTGAATAAATGGTTCTTGGAATCGAATCTAGAGTTTTTACTATCACTGTCTATGATGTAATTAATAAGAATTAATTAAAAACTTAACATATAATGAAATGGTCACCTCACCTAAGTTTTCTCTTCACAATACGATAGCTTGAAATTTTAACATCAAAATAATTATATATATTTCACACACAAAGATAAAATTGGGATGTGGACTAGGTCAAAAATAAAATACTTTATCATATTCAATTTGTAAAGCATCTTAAAAAATGTCTAGAATATTCCGCTGGGGTTGCGGGCTGGCACACAGGGACCTCCAGAAGGAACATAGTGAGTTTTAGTCAGTAAGAGTCTGACACTCCTTAAGCTGCAGGAGTTTCCCACAGAAAAAAAGGCTTTAGAATATCTATTGTCTGTCTGCCAGACAAAACAGGCATAGTTATTTTCGCATTTTTCATATTAAACGATCCAAAACAATCGCCGACAGAGGTGACCTTGGTCGCGTGTCACGTCGGCCGACAGCGTTCCACACGGTTGGGGCCGACCACGGACGTAGCCTGTCGCGATGGATGCGCTCCCGACCAAGGGCGTCCAAAGTCGTTTGACTCCGCCCACATCTGGTCGGCTGACCAACGTTTACAAGGTAGATTTTCACACCCAACTGGACCAAGGTGACCCCCGTCGGCGGTTGGTTTGGATCATGTAGAAGGTCTTTCAGTAAGGATAGGTTCAGCACTGCTGACTCTTGCTTGGTATTTTTCTTTGTATCCTAAAAACAGATAAACAAAGTCTTGTGTTGAAGGTACCTTGCATGTGGTCTCCTCATGATGCTGTGCGAGGGGAATTGTATCGCCATCTGTCGGCGCAGCTCTGCGATTTTCTTCGTCAGCTCCGTCACGTCTTGGCCTTCCTGTTATTTGATAAAAAAAAAATATTTAGATTCGTATTCATATCCTTCATTTTTTTAAATATAAATTAAAGGAATGCGGATCATGTTGTGAGGAAGGATTTGAGCATGAACGTTGATGGATACAGAGGAAGGGGACGACTTAATAAACATAACGCGATATTTTTTTTTTAATGAAAAACCAACGGCTGTATAAAATAAAATTTAAAAAATATAATTGGTGATTGATGGGCACGCGCTCAAGATGGAGAGGTGTGGAAACAAAGTGGGAAGGCCTTTGCCCAGCAGTGGGACAACACAGGCTAAAGAAAAACAAATAGCGACCCCGAGGAACATAGTGGGTTTTAGTCAGTAAGAGTCTGACACTCCCTCCAGGTGCACCCACAGGGGGAGGTTAGATGATTTCCCACGGAAAAAGGGGGTCAAAAGAGTACTTTTCATAATTTATTGAAATGCGCGCTCGTAGCAATTATGTATTCTATTTGAACCTGTTTCAACAACCTGTTTTCAACCTGTTTCACTTCTGATTTCCAACAATATACGTATGTAAAATAGCTAGAAAGAAAGTTTCTTGTCAGATGACGGCAAATAGAAGAGTGCAGAAGTAGAAAACATACTGCCCCTTAATAAAATTAAGGATAAGGGCAGGAGAATGGATGGATAAAACATACCTGTTGTTTTGTAAAGAGGTCCAATTCCGCATCCAAAATCTCCTTCTGCGCCTCTTCCTTCGTCTTTGGTTTCTTAGCCTGCTGACAAACCATTAAAAAATCTAGTTATAAGCTATGTACAAGCACTTAATGATGCGATAAACATTAGGGCAAGAATAGCTATATATAATATGAGCAATTGTTTACATTTTTTTTTTGACAATATGACGTTATTCAAGGCAAATAGTGGGGGCAAAGATTTACAAAATTTACTTCGAAATTAAATTTAGTATAAATATTTTGTATGCATGTACCTAAATATGTGAATGGCTTTTTAAGCTTAATGGCTTTTATAAGGGCTTCCAAAAATCTTTGTTTATTTGATATGAATGTTTTGAATTTAAGTCAAAACCTTCATACTTCTACATTTTTTTAAATTTTAAACGGCATGATTTAGGAAAAGTAGTTATTGTTTTTGCTTATTCTATATCTCTTATTTAAAAAAATGCAGTCACGCCATATAAATTTTGGATTGTACTCGTAATGAAATAGATTCCAAACACCAAAGGGGCTGGTGCATCAATTTTGTCTCCCTCTTTAGTCTTGATATCTCACTCACGCTGATTCTAACTAATTTTATAACAATCGAAAGCGAATGAGAATTATTACCATTTCTTGGTGAAGATGCTGAACAGATTGAGATGAAATTAAGAACCATATGGTCTGAGAGACGGTGAATTCAAACAAAAATATTTATTACCATGTCTCAGTGAAAATACTGAACCGATTGAGATGAAATTTTGTGTGAAGATCCATACGGTCTGAGAGACGGTGAACTCACACAAAGATATTTATTACCATGTCTCAGTGAAAATGCTGAACTGATTGGGATGAAATTTGGTAAGGAGAACCATTAGACTTTGGAGACGGTGAAGGGGTATTCACACACAAGATATTTTGAATACGAATCCGCGGAAAATTACTTGTTAAGTTAAAAAGGCTAGCTACATAAGCCCATAATTATCGTTTTAATCTAATTAATATTATGGAAGCTAAATACAGATTACAATGAAGCTAATATTAGTAGACACAAACAAAATTTACACACACACATTTTTAGATAATACACACTAGTTTTTACACAACTTTTATACATTTACAAACACAAACACAACCAGTTTATATGTATGTGAATACAGATGGACTGTGGACATCCATAACTAACTACAATATAGTAGTGAGCTCGAAATTATATCGATTCAAACTGTCTATTAATTTTCAACTGTAAAAAACTGTCATACACCGTGATTTTTTAGTCGTCTTACAAAAGCAGCCCAGTTCATGTATCCAATTACTAGTAAACGTTCATAATAAAAAAATATAAATTTATGAGATTTGAACAATAAAAAATTGTACATTTATTATTATGACGCTAGACGTAGTTAGAAACTCCTTTGTCTTCTGATAAATGGAGAAAGAATGATCTATCTGCTCGACTCGTGCACTGGGTAGGTATACTCTACCGTTTGATACGTTAACATTTTTAATAGTGTTTCATATTTCAAATTTATTAATTTTATTTTTTTTATTAATGATATAAAAACAATAATCGCATCTAAAGGTATTTTATGTTGGATACTTTAGGTGGACCACTTTTGTAAGACGACTAAAAGGTCACAGTGTATAGTCGTGACCGTGGCTTGCTGGGCACTTTTTGGCTTGTCATCTATACGTGACTGTGGCGGTCAAAAGTTAAAACATGTATGTGTCATGATGCTCGCAAAAATATGAACAATTATTACGCAATCCATCCATATTCACATTTATTTTTCAAATTATTTACACAAAACGAAAACCATATACAATTTATGCACTGTGAATTATTATTTATCTGTGAAAGTACCATACTTATGATGCTAGTGCACATGAGTGTGTCGACAATGTACTATGCAACACTACTTTTGTTATGCATTTTGTATGACGTGAATTGTCGACATAAATTGGTTTAGTAGATCAAAAATAAAAAATACTGGTGAGTTTGTTGCGCCACTTCTTCCCAGCAAAAACACATAGGAAGTGGTGAAGGGTGGGCGTTTTGGGGGCTGTCTTTTGTTTTTGACGTTTAAAAAGTGGTGATTTATCAGCTTAAAAAAAAGCTTTTTTTTTATTTCGGAGAACATACGGTTTCAACACAGGCCGCTTGCTAAGCGACAGTTATCATCTGCCTAGCCTTTTCCCAGGCTATGATGGGATCAGCTTCCAGTCTTAACCGGATGCAGCTGAGTACCAGTGTTTTACGTGGAGCGACTGCCTATCTTATTTCCTCAACCTAGTTAACGGGACAACCCGATACCCCTTGGTATCGGGTTGTGATTCTGATTCTGATTCTAAGACTGGTTGTCTTGTTGTGGACTAGCTGAAACGACTGACAAAGATGTACAAGTGACAGCCGGGACCCACCAATTTAGTGTGCCTTCCAAAACACGGTTGCTAAGCGATAGTGGCGCCACAAAACTTTCGTATGAAATATTCATTTTAAAGGTTTCTAAACCACTTATGCAGACAATGAGATGGAATTTAAAAATGTAATTAATATGGTTGTACATGTACCTAATGACACAAATAACTAAATGGGATATACAACGAGTTGCGAAACGCATGCGTCGAGCTATTTACCATTCTAATATCAAACAACCTACTCTATATAATTATCAAGACAATAATGTTTATTTGTATAAGGGCATAGTTTTTTTTTTTAATTTCGGTAACAAATTACAAGGAGTGACTGCATTTTGACTATATCGGACCAGCATAAGTATATCAGAGTGCAATATAGATCATTATACACTGGCAATATATTATCGTCCTTGCTATTATGGAAATATAATCTAAAATCATTAAACACAATTTTCGCATGTAGTCTTCATGTCAAAGTTGTGTTAATTTAGATTGTATTTCAATGAGAAAAAGTCGATAATCCGTTGACAGTGAAAATATATCTACACTGCACTTCGCTTTAGAAACGACAGACATGTATAAAAAAGACATTTCGACGCATGATACGACCACGTGATTTTATCGATTTCAAATGTCAAGCCCCCAGGCTAAAGAAAGTAGTATAAAAAAATAACAAAATGTAGTTTGAAAACATTTTAAAAGTTAGGCCCAGACTATAGGAAGTGGTGAAGGGCGTTTTGGGGGCTGTCTTTTGTAGTAATATTTGACGTTCAAAAAGTGCTGTTTTGCAGCCAAGTTTGAATAAATGATTTTGAGTTTGACTCCACCAAAACGGAGCGTAGCGCTAAAGTATTTAAATAACCAATAGGATTTAGTTATTCAAAGCTCGTCTTCGCCCATTTAGTAGTATCTATGGTTGTTAAAATTCTGCGCTTTGCTGGGCTTTGGCGAAGCGTGAGCCTTATAAGAACCCGAATGAATACAGTTTCAAAATGCAGTGATAATAATGCGAAGATATGAAACACAAGATGCACTCCATTCAATAAAACGCATGAAAAGTTCTGAAATCTCGAAAATGGGTGAAATAAATGCTTTTTCTGACATAAACCACGTTTACAATAACGTGTCTTGTTTATATCACAGCCAAATACTAAGAATTGTACTAGTCAGATACAAGAGTCAATGATGAACTCAGACAGCCGAATCAATGGAGTCAGACGGCTGAGTCAATGAAGTCAGTTGGCCAAGTGAACAAAGTCAGATGGCAAAGTGAATGGATTCAAATGGCCCAGTCAATGTAATCAGACAGCCAACGAGTCAACGAAATCAAACAGCCGAGTCAATGAAGTCGGAATGCAGAGTCAATGGAGTCAGACAACCGACGAGTCAATGAAATCAGACATCCGAGTCAATGAAGTCAGAAGGCCAAGTCAATGGAGTCAGACAGCCGAGTCAATGAAGTCAGAAGGCCGAGTCAATGGGTTCAAATGGCCCAGTCAATGGAGTTAGATGACCCAGTCAATGGAAACAGACGGCCGAGTCAATGAAGTCTATCTCGCTTACTGCTTACCATAGACGAAAACCAAGTAATATTTCTTGTGTTGCCTATGAAGTAATACTAAAATCTTGTCATTCATTAAATCATGGGTTAATTAGGCAATTAGCCGGTTTCAGTTATTCATAGTCAGTCAGTCTAAGTATTTGAGCTGCAATATATAAAAGTAATCTGGCATACATAGCGCTTAGCATGCGAAACGCAACCGGTCGAGTACCTGAGCTAGTTGCAACCGGGACAAATTCCTGGCGACCGACTCGTCCTGTCGTCACACAACAATTATCGCTATATATTTGTATTTAAAGCGCGTTCAAAATGGCCGACCATTCTCTTTGGACGCGCTAGCTTATATAGGTCTAACAATACTAGTGTACCATATTTGTACAGGTCATCTAGTACATGCTAAGGAAGGATTATGTTTACCACAAAAAAAGTTGAATGACTTAGGGGTCAACGGTCAAGCGTCTTCATAGAGACCGGTTATGCGTACAATTTGGCGACTGTGATGATAAATTTAACAAAATATGTTGTTGTTTTCATGACTTTTTTTGTGATAAACATGATCCTTAGCATGTAACAGATGACCTGTAAAAATATGGTGCACTAGTTTTGTTAGAACTTATATAATTACCAATTTGAGGGATAACGACCAAACTTAACAGAGGCTCGCAACTTACTTTTACAGGTACACACGCCAGCACATCAAGCTACCATAATCTGTCTAATTTCCTAATCTGATATCTTTACTGATTTTCAACTTTATAGCTGAAGCATATGGTTCAAAGCTGATTGGGAAAATTGTCAGTTTCGTGTAGCAGTAGCTTGATGTGCTGGCGTGTGTACAAAAAAGGTAAGAGACTAGCACGATCGCAAATTGTAAAAATCTCGACTCAACATACAATATATCTAAAACAGAGATTATATCAAAAGCGGATTGTGGTATCGTCAACATCTTTCTACATAGTATAAGGGTCATTATGTATAAAGATTTTAGATAATTTGAAATAATCGGAACATACATATTTAGACAAAAAAAAAACATAGTATTTCCAGCAAATTCCCTAATTAGCTGGTTGACATCAAATCAATTTTTAAGTGCACTACAGAGCAATATTTCTTATTTCCATACAGTAAAATTTGACAAATTTATCAAAACATGTAAATATCTGACCGCTATTCGGGATACACGTTCTTAGGGCCAGTTTCATAGGTTACGGATAGCCACTATCTACCAGATAAATTAAAAAATGGTACAGAATTTGTATGAAATTATCAGCCAGATAAACTATCTGGAACTTATCAGCAACCTGTGAAACTGGCCTCTAATATCCAAATTATCTAAAATAATAGATTCTTTTTTAGATATACAGACCTGCATCTGTTTCAAAGTCCCGTTATAAGCGACAAGCTCTTTTCTTAGCTTCTCGATGCCCTCCTGCGCGGAGTTGATGGCTTCCAATAGTGCAGACTTTTGAGCTCCTGTTACATTGCCTGAAAACAAAAAACAATTGTTTGTATCTCTCTCTGTATTCGGTCCTTCGTATCTGAGGATCGTGGTCAGCATTAGGGTGGCATCTGGAGCTGATGATCTGCCTCCACCGGTTCCTGTCTATTGCGTCTCTTACGACCTCTCTGGGGAGTTTGTTGCGCCACTTCTTCTTCCCAGCAAAAATACATAGGAAGTGGTGAAGGGTGGGCGTTTTGGGGGCTGTCTTTTGTAATATTTGACGTCAAAAAGTGCTGTTTTACAGCCAAGTTTGAATAAATGATTTTGAGTTTTTTGACCGTGTATAACTTGGAGGATGATATTATTGTTACTATGGTTCTCGCCAGACTTATTGTCGTCCAGAGCGATTGGCGGTTGTTCAATCTAAGGAGATCAGCCAGCTGCGCAGGACATATTATAGCGCACGCTCATTCGCCCAGACACAGGTGCGCTCTCTATTCCCTCAGTCTCATAGTCCGATGGGACGGACATCCGACACCAACTCTTCTTCGAACTTCTTAAAACTGACAAAGCAATTTCGGCCCGACCCGGGAATCGAACCCAAGACTTGTGCTAAACAGTCGCGCCATACGACTACTAGACAGCTACAACAGCAACATAAGTGCTTGATATTCATGTACAGACGGCAGCACATCAAGCTACACAAAACTGTCTAATCCCAATCAACTTTGAACCATATACTTCAGCAATAAAGTTTAAAACTATTAAGGTAATTTGACAGACTGTGGTAGCTTGATATGTTGGCGTCTATAACCTTTTTTTGCGCTGGGAATAAATGCTATTTCGCATCCCCTTCCCGTCGGGGGATGGGACAGGGGTATGTGGGACTACCCGGTAAAGTCGTTAACGGTATACCCACTAAAAATACCCAGCGGCACTCCGACCTCGCCTGAGTGGAGGGGGCCTGGGAGTCTATGGCGTTGAGTCCCCCGCAAGAGAATCACCCGCCTTACGGCAAGCCCTTCATGACCGCTTCCAATAGGAAGAAGTCTATACCCTTGAGCGTGGGCGTTTTTGACTACTAAACCAACAGACAGACAGACAGACAGATAAATATAACTCACCCTGTTCTAATCTCTGTATAAGCAACATCTGCTGCTGCAGTTGAGTTTCGAGCAGCGCTTGCGCACGCTTGTGCATCTCCATAACTTGTTTGCTCTTGGTCAGCGAAGGTTTCCCAACTTCTTTCTTCGGTTCAACACCGTTGGACATCTCCTTCTCTTTCTCTTGCTGTGGAAAAAATAATTCTGTTGTACTTCTTATTTTGATAAGAAATAACAACTGCAAAACTGACGTGTTTTATACAGGCAACACTATATAATTTAGAAAAAAAATCCCTTCAGAGGAAAAAGTCCCCTCAATATTTTTTTATAATTTCAGTTTTCTGTACTATAGAAGCAAAAAAGATACATCATCTGTTAAAATTACAACTGCCTAACATTTTCTTACCTTTTTTCATGGGTTTTATACAAAACATATCATCAAATCCCTCTGTGTGCAGCTGCAAAGAGTGTCAGACTCTTGGGAAGGTTCATATCTGACGGAATATGCGTCGCGTATTATCGGTCGCGTAACGCCAGAACAGACAAATGTATAGAAAAACACTTGACCGTTCACACTCACCGATGATACGTTAGTGCGACATAAATTTAATAAAATATTGAATATGTTGTTGTTTTCATGACTTTTTTGTGGTAAACATGGTCCTTAGAATGTTCTAGATAATATAATATCCCCTCAGATGACCTGTAAAAATATCGTGCACTATTTTTGTTACACCCTATATGTATCGAATGACGTTGTAAACTCTGCATGTGCGATGCAGGATTGTCGTATGTCGTCGTGTGTCGCTCCACGCACATTAAACAATGCCGTTTTAAATAATCCCCTGGTTAATTTTACTGTAACCAAAACTTAACCCTAAACTTTACATAATCTAAAAAGTTATATTGTACCTTCTCCATGAGCTGTTTAGCGTTATTATCAGCCGTCGCCTTGATATTGTCCCTGTTGATGAGGACTTTGTTGTGAGACATCGGATGCTGTGAGTTCTGTCTGTCGTTCTGTTTGTTGGCCATCTGACCGCTAGGCGCCATGTTCTCTTGCTTGTTCTGAAAAATATTGTAACACATTTGTATTGTATTAATAACACATCTGTACTGTAAATAAAATTGTGTATGTATACTCTATACAAGTATATAAAATTTGAGGTTGTAAAGTTTGGAATTTCAAAATTTGATAGCTTTTCATTAAATCTATACTAATATTATAAAGCTGAAGAGTTTGTTTGTTTGTTTGAACGCGCTAATCTCCGAAACTACTGGTTCGATTTGAAAAATTCTTTCAGTGTTAGATAGCCCATTTGTCGAGGAAGGCTATAGGCTATATACCATCACGCTAAGACACACGGGAGCGGAGCAGTAACCAAAGATGCGGGTGAAACCGCTGGGGACAGCTAGTGCATATTATAAAATAATTGTTTGAATGTCTTTTTGTTGCATCCAAAAATCTGGAATGCTTGTGTCGGTATTGACGAGTCTGTGGAAAACGGCTGATATCATAAGAATCATGTTGTATTGGATGGATACAGAGGAAGGGGATGACCAAAGAAACGATGGATGGATTGTGTGAAAGTTGATATGGCTAGAAAGTATGTCATTTGTGAGATGACGGCAGATAAAAGAGCGTGGAAGACAAAAACATCAAATAAAATTTGGGATAAGGGCAGGTGGATGATGATAGCTGGTATTATAAAGAGTGTATAAGCCTTTTTATGAGGGAAACCACGGGAAACTGGTATAAAATTTCTATAAATCCCATAAATATTTCAAACTGTGTAAATAGTATATTTGAACCCTCACCTCCGGGTTATGCCAGAAGACCTTGATGAATCGATTGTTGAGAACGGCTTCAGTACTTTTGTAGGCTACGTTGGCTTCAGTAGGATTGCTGAACGTGATCAGCGCTGCCTCCGGGTCTCCATCGTAACACACCTGTAATATAATACAAGGTTCATGAAGATGCTGCTATCAGCCGCATGGATCGATAGATCGTAAAGTTACGTGGCGCGGTTGGTCCGCGGATCATTTTGTTATGACGAGTACGTCCGTGTTTTGGAGAGCTCGTTACATTTGTGCATATTTGGCAATTTTGGCAATGAGTATTGGGAAGCTAGAAAGTTTGACAACCAGTCTTAGCCAGCGCTACCCAGGTGACTAGGTTGAGGAGGTCAGATATGTAGTCGCTCGGCGTAAAACACTGGTACACAGCTGCATCCTGCAAGACAGGAAGCCGAGAAAGCTCAAGTCTGGGTCACGGGAAAAGGCTAGGCAGAAGGTAAAGACATGAAAGGACCCCTCCGGCTGTGGGTGCAGCTGGAGGGAGTGTAAGACTTTTACTGACTAAAACCCACTAAGTTCATTCTGGAGGTCCCTGCGTGGCAGGGCCACGGTATCTCTTGCGAACAATCCGCAACTCTAGCAGTGGTATACTTTAAGGCCAAAAAAGTATTTATACAAAACTCACCTGTATGTTAACAATCTTTCCGAATTTGCAGAAGTGGTTGTTGAGATGTGTGATGTCGTTCAATCCTCGCGGCACCTTCTTAACTTCAAGAGAACAGTTCGCCGCGTTGGCGGGCAACGGAGGACGGGCGGCGCCTAGGGATATAACATAGAGATTATTATTTCATATTGTAATTTAAACTCACATTTATATTTGTATACGCTGTAAGGCCAAACACGACTGTGCTTTACCAAATACTCTGTGCGTGCCACCTGCATGTTATATTTTCATGTAACTCATAAACAAATAAATGATCTATCTATTTAATAGTTCTTTTAACAGCGTGAAAGATTTTTTCTCAATTTTTACTTTAAAAATATATTTAAAAAGGACATTTAACTTGGAGAAAAGCTTGCAGAAAAGGTAGTAATTCTTGAGATTAGCGTTTAAAAGCGCTAATCTCAAGAATTACTACCCGTCCAGTTTATTTTCGCTTTAAAATGATGATGTGTTGCGCGTTGGGCCGAAAACGTAACGCAAACCGGCAAAGGCACCGCGAAGAATGTGAGAATAAATCAATTTAAAATGCGCGCGTCTGCTCTTGTGGCAGGTTGGCGGATCACCGCACTTTCAACCGAATGTTATAAAAATTAAGGTTCATTTTAAATTGTATTATTCATAGTATCTTCGTCACGCCTCCGCCGGTTTGCGGTTAGTAGTGAGACCGGCGCTGGCGCAGTACTGACCGAAGCGATTGTAGTCGAAGTTCTTCTTGTGCGGCGGCGGGTGTCGCTGTGGCGCTGCGCCCGCGCCGCGCGGCACTGGCGCCTCGTGACGGATCCTACAACACACAACACACAAATACCTATACATATAATAAAATCGTAGAAAACTCAAGACTGTACATTGAATATTTTTTAAAAGAATAATTGGGGCGCGATCTACAATTTTTAGAATTTTTGTCTGTTTGTCTGTATGTATGTCCGGGCTAATCCGCTTAAAAGTACTGCATGGATTTGCTTCAAATTCGGCATGAATATAACTAAGAGGTCGGGTCAACATATAGGCTACTTATTATCACGCTATCACTACGGGGGGAGGATGGGGGTGCATGTTTAATCACCTAATGCGCACGCGGACGACGTCGCGGGCAACAGCTAGTATTTAGATAAACAAGTGCACTGACCTGGGTATAGGGATAAGTTCCCTGGGCGGATGCGGATGGTGCGGCTGCGGCGGCGGGTACGCGGGGAAGCCGCCGCACCAGATATCCGGCGTCAGAGGGTTGTATTCTGTTAACAAATATTATAGGTTTACAGGAAGTTTTTAACTTTTTGACTGCCACAGTCACGTATAGATGACAAGCCAAAAAGTGCCCGGCATGCCACGATCACGACTACATGACAAAGTTTGAAAATTAATAGTCAGTTTCAATCGATATAATTCCGAACTCACTACTATATTGTAGGTATTTATGGATGAATTCTTAGCTCGGCGCTGAGGGCACGTCTTTCTTTTTTTAATAATAATATTCCTCACAAATTCACACAACGTCATCAAGTCCCAAACTAAGCAGAGCTTGTACTATGTACTACTATATAAACATACTTATATACATTTCTATTGTAAATACATACATATTATACATAAAAACACCCAGACTAAGTCAAACACCCATATTCATACACACAAATGTTTGACTTATGCGGGAATCGAACCCGCGACCTACACCGTGGCAGGCAGATTCACTAACCACTACGCAATCTGTTCGTGAACTATATTGTAGGTATTTATGGATGAATTCTTAGCTTGGCGCTGAGGGCACGTCTTTCTTTTTTTGACGTGGCTGTCAAAAGGTTAAGCTATAATAATAATAATATTCCTCACACATTCACACAACGTCATCTAGTATGGGTACTAACCCATAGTACAAGCTCTGCTTAGTTTGGGACAACTGATAAACATACTTATATACTTTTCTATTGTAAACACATACATATATATAATTCTTAACTTGGCGATGAGGGCACGTCTTTCTTTTTTTGACGTGGTGGTCAAAAGGTTAATCAGATACTGACCAGGCACAGCGGGTGCGGGCGGTAGAGCCAGCACGCTGGATAAAGCGGCTGCCGCATCTTCCAGCACCACAGGGTCGCTTCCGTGGTCCCATTGGCAGAGGTCACCACGCATGCAATAGCCTTTCTCTGTAAAATACGATAAAATAAAATTATTTAAGGTAATTGGTTAGTTGACAAGCTGAATTCGGTTAGACTGGAAGCCAACCCAAACATAGTTTGGAAAAGGGTTGGTAGATAATGGGTAGTTGACTAGATCAAAAATAAAATACTTTATGATACTCATTTTGTATAGCTTAAATAAAATAATGTCAGTTTAATTTATCGTTTTGAACCGAAAATTGTTTCCAATTTTTTATTGATAATATTATCGAAATAAGTATACAGCTTGATGTGAACAATCTGTGATGTCATCGGTTGCGTTTTCATACAAATTGCATAGAGGGTAACCGTTTTAGACAGTTCTATAAAAGTATTGAATTTGACTAGTTGGCAACTGTTATGTATAAGCCTATCTTCAAGCCCCATTCTTTTTTTTGTTAATTTTATTCTGATGCTGTTGTTATGGTTTAATAAATAAATATTATTATGATTGATATCAACTGTACAGAATCCAGCACATTAAATTACACGAAACAGTCATTTTTTACCAAACAAAGAACCATATGCTTCAGTGATAAGTTTTAAGGTTTGACGATAGTATTAGAAGAGTAGCTTGATGTGCTGGCGACTGCACAGTCTGTAGATACTGACCATCGAAGTCCCGACAGCGGCGCTTGTAGGCGTCGGCGTGGTCGAGGCGTGCGTCAGCGCGCGGCGAGGCCGACCCGCGCTCGCGGGACCTGTCGCGCGACCTGCCGGGTGCAACCATACACATCGTTACACGAACCGCACCAAAAGAGTGATGCCATGCGCGTGCGCAGCTGTGTTTTATTTATACATTTTGATTTGACTAGCCTGACAAAAGTTATTCGACGGAAAGCGTAGTTCTCTAATCTATACTAATATTATAAAGCTGAAGAGTTTGTTTGTTTGTTTGAACGCGCTAATCTCAGGAACTACTGGTTCGATTTGAAAAATTATTTCAGTGTTAGATAGCCCATTTATCGAGGAAGGCTATAGGCTATATACCATCACGCTAAGACACACGGGAGCGGAGCAGTAACCAAAGATACGGGTGAAACCGCTGGGGACAGCTAGTCTTCTAGAAGAAAAAAGTCACACATTTCATATAGAGACACACTAAAACCCTTACACATATTTTCTGCAATTTTTTTTTTTAATTACTACTACAACGTATCTTAGGCCTTTTTGCGTGACCATTGAAACTATTTACAAAGAAAGATCTGGAAAGATCAATGATAAGGTTAAGCAACACTTGGTGCGGTCGACCGACGTGTAAAAGTGTTGATTTCAACCTATTTGCAAAATAAATATCATTGTCAGTCCTTGGATAGGTGACCAACTTGGACATAACAAGTTCCTTGATATTTCGGAAGGCAAGTTTTTGGATCCGCGCTATCATTTAGCAGTTGTTACGAGTGGTCAACGGCAAAAAAATTGGACAACCCGTCTTACCAATGGGTTGAGGAGGTCAGACAGACAGTCGCTCCATGTAAAACCCTGATATTCTCAGCTGCATCGAATATGGATGATGATGATGGCTACATACCGTTCCCTGTCTCTAGAGCGAGACACTCGATCCCTGTGTTCTCTGTCACGCGACATTCTGTCTCGCTCTAACTCGCGGGGAACGCGTAGTCTTTCTCTTTCTCGCTCGTGATCACGATCGCGGACTGTTGGTGATCTTGATCTGTAAATAATGATAAAAAAATTAATATTTTCAAGGATTCATTGAGATCAGTAATGAGGAACAATTTGAATGTATTCATGAACTGAATAAACTCGAAAACTACTGGACCAATTTAAAAATATATACATGGTGTATAAAAATATGTACATGTCATATAGAACATGCTAAGTACACATTCGCCAAATTTTACGCATAAAGCCGGTCTCTATGAAGGCGCTCGATCGTTGACCCCTGGGTCATTCAACTTCTTTATGGTAAACATGATCCTTAGCATGTACTAGATGACCTGTAATAATATGGTGCACTAGTATTGTTACACCCTATATATTTTCACCATTACAATGCTACATCAACACTAATGAATTTTTTTATCCGAGAGCAGCAAGTACAGATACATCAAGCTACTACAAACTGTCAAATTAAATTAATAGATTTTCAACTTATTGCTAGGAAGCTTATGGTTCAAAGTTGATTGGGTAAATTTGACATGTACATGGTTTTTAGAGGACACGGGTGAAAATGTAAAAAATAAAGTATACATACCTAGACCTGCTGTTTTGTCTATCGATGGCGGGTGGAGGGGGGCTGCGGTTTCTATAACGACCTCGCGGCGACGGTGATCTGGACAGCGGTCGTCTAGTAAAAAATTCATTGTTATTTTTATAATTATTACAAATGCGAAAGTTCTTTCTTTGATGCGCTTTCGTGCAGAAACTTGCTTGGAGATAAATGGTAACTTGAGAGGCAGATATCACTTTTAATTTGGATGCAAGTCCAGTCTGAAGTTGCGGGCGAAATCTTAGCGCGGAAAGCAAAATGCAAAACGCGCGGTGCCAAACATAATGACAGCTTAGAACGAGGCGTGACTCGCTTGGAACCAATTTTAGATAGAAGGGTATAGGGTATCGTGAAAAAGGGTTATGTTTGGGGTTCAAAAGCCGTACCCGTGGTGGCAAGTATAGACTGTGCCGTTACCTGCGCCCGTCGTTGTTGTGTTCAGCGTCGCGCGCGTGCCGCCGCGTGCGCGCGCGCCGCTCCCACGACCGCGAGCGCCGCCGCCGTCTGTCCGCCTCGCGCGTCTGGGGGGTGGAAGGTCAATACAAAATTATTTTAATTATTAATTTAAATAACAAAAAGTATTTTTGATAGAGCTTATTTCGCCACCTTTGAATGCATTATAAAGATGTGATTTTGTTTATGCATATTACGACATTTAGTCAAAATAATTATTTTATTATTAGGTTTGATCATGTTTCGGCATCTATAACCGACTTCAATAAAAGAAGGAGATTTTCACTTCGATCGTTTTTTTTTTATAATAATTACCTCCAAATGTTAGAAGAAATTATTGAAAAAGAAATACTACTGTACACTTCAGAATTATAAAAATAGATTTTTTTCTCAATTACTTTATACAAACAGTTTTTTTTTTTTATTATTATAATACTGACCGAGTCTCCTCTCCTGTCTCGTCTTCTAGGAGGCTGGTCTACTGGTTCTTCTAGCAGCTCAGTTAACGGCACAACCTGTTGATCAAACACTAATATTATATAGCTGAAGAATTTTTCTGTCTGAATATTCTAAACTCGGGAACTATTCCGATACAGATAAAAGATAAAAAATCATTTATTCAAAGTAGGCTGTAAATCAGTACTTTTTGAAGGTCTATTTTACAAAAGACTGCACCCAAAATGCCCACTACAACCTATGTGTTATCGCTGGGAAGAAGAAATGGTGGAACAAACTCCCCAGCAAGGAGACGCTATGCAAGCTTCGGAATTGGAGCCTTCAAGCAAATTTAGACAGGGAGAGTTCTCCGTCTCGAAGATACGATAATTGGAGGAATATAAAACATTCACTCTTCTCGCCCGTTGACGTGGGGGACAAGCGGCGTATCATTTCGCTAAACGCCAGTCTAGCCCAGGTAACTGGGTTGAGGAAGTCAGATAGACAGTCGCTGCTTGTAAAACACTGGTACTCAGCTGAATCCAGTTAGACTGGAAGCCGACCCCAGTATAGTTGGGAAAAGGCTCGGGAGATGATGATGATGGTGGTGGAAATGATGTAGTGGGGTTACCTTGATGAGTGTGTGCTCGTTGTGTGGGTGGGGGCGGGGCGGCGCGGCGGGCTTGGCGGCGCGCAGCACCACGCGGCCGCGCGCGCCCTCCGGCCCCGACACCGGCGACACCGGCGTCGCGGGGACCGCTGCTGTATAATAATAAAGGAAAAAATTATAATAAAATGCTTTATGAACGTCAAAAAATACTCCTCAAAAAATAATTATAGACTTCCTAAAACCCAGATTAAATGAAAATATTAATATATCCCTCAAGTGATAAACATACTTATATACTTTTCTTTTGTAAATACATACATATTATACATAGAAACGCCCAGACTAAGTCAAACGCCCATGTTCATGCACACAAATGTTTGACTTATGCGGGAATCGAACCCGCGACCTATAGCGTGGCAGGCAGGTTCACTAACCTCCACGCCATCTGGTCGTCAAATCGTGAATCGTGAATCGTGAATCC
Organism: Heliothis peltigera; assembly: GCA_958496145.1. Classification (NCBI taxonomy): domain Eukaryota; kingdom Metazoa; phylum Arthropoda; class Insecta; order Lepidoptera; family Noctuidae; genus Heliothis; species Heliothis peltigera. The sequence continues at coordinate 3,152,690 of OY292349.1, read as the reverse complement.
ATCGTAGAAGCGAGGGAAAACCAATCAACTTAAGGGCATAATATTATCAGGTAATAATATTATCACTAAAAGAACTTTACAGAACCCATTTTCATTTACGTAGAATATAGAAGCGTAAACACTCTAAATACATTTCGTAAATATATGTAATATGTAAAAATTAAACGCAGGACCAACGTGGTTGGTACAAATTAGTAAACACTGAAAATAGAGACATAACCCCACCCACAGAGACATTCAAACTATTTATCCTCATCTCCCAAAGATATTGAAATAGACACCAGGGAAGACCAGTAGACACAATAACAAACAATTTAAATTTAATATTTTTACCTTTCTTTTACCACGTCAAAACAAAGAAAGACATGCTCTCAGCGCCAAGCTAAGAATTCGTTCATAAATACCTACAATATAGTAGTGAGTTCGGAATTATATCGATTGAGACTAACTATTAATTTTGGACATTAAAAGACTGTCATGTAGTCGTGACCGTGACGTGCTGGGCACTTTTTGGCTTGTCATCTATACGTGACTGTGGCGGTCAAAAGATTAAGACGAGACGGGACAACTTTCGTCGATTACGATTCATTTTACTTATTATTCATACGATTTATTGTATGGGAATTTTTAATTATTCTGTTTTTAGTTTTTACCCTGTGTGTATGGAACCCTAAAGTCGAAAAAAGGTATGGGGTTTCTTTAGGTAGAATTTCTCTCAAGATAACTTACCATGGTTTTCAACCTCAGGCTCCTTTTGCTGTTCAGGGTCTGCCGGGGGCGGTGATGGTGCCTTCTCTTCAAGCCCTTGCTTTAGGTAATCGTTGCTCTCAAGCGATTTAAAGAGCATCTCCACAAACGGTTTGGTTTCTGTAAATAGATAAAATTTTAAAATTAACAATTCATTTTACGGCTCCGAAACGTGGTGTCTTTCACTATCGGCCTCATCTCAAAGCTCAAAGCCGCTCAGCGAGCTATGGAGAGGGATAGCCCTCGGTGTTTCGCTACGTGATCGAATCTGAAATGAGGAGATCCGTAGACGAACTAAAGTCACCGATATAGCGTATGTTTATCAGTTGTCTAGTACCCATAGTACAAGCTCTGCTTAGTTTGGGACTAGATGACGTTGTGTGAATGTGTGAGGAATATTATATAATTAAAAAGGAAATATTTGTTTGTTTGTTTGAATAGGCTCCAAAACTACTTGACCAATTTGAAAAAAGCTTCAACTTTTGTTAGCTTCATTAATCCTGGTGAACATGAGCTATGTTTTATCTGGGTACAAGAAGAAGTAGAACTTCCATTTTGTCATAAAAAAAAATCTAATCATTCTTCTTCCAAGCGAAAACACATAGTAAGTGGTGAAGGGTGAGCGTTTTGTGGGCTGTCTCTTGTTTTTGACGTTCGAAAAGTGCTGATTTAACAGCCTAATTTGAATAAACGAATTTGAGTTTGAGTTTATTAATAAAAATATGTATTACACACCTTGTTGGAGGAACACATCGAGCTGGTCCACCATCACCTCCCGCAGCTCATCCAGGGGTTTGTCCTTCTTAACCAGGGCGTACACATACTTCGCAAGCGCTGCAGGGTCGGCATCGCAACTGGAAAACATTAACAAAAATTATTGTTTTGTTTTGGATCAAAACTGATGTGCTTTACTGCAAGTCACACGCAGAGCAGATATTTTTTTTAGATGCCCAGGGATATCTAAAAATGTGCTATAACATAGGCTGTAAGCGGACGTAACCGCGCATTTTAATAAGAAAAGACGATACTAACATTGGTCCTCCTATATCACCTAGATTCGAAAAAATATTACTAAATCTTTGCTTGGTCAAAAGACCTATACTAAGTAAAGATACCAGCACATGAAGCTACCTGAAACTGTCATAATTTCCCAATCAATTTTGAACCATATGCTTCAGAGATAAAGTTGAAAATCTATTAAGAAAGTTTTAAAGCTTGAAATAGCTTGATGTGCATAGTGGTAAAATTTCATAATAGGTAATATATATGCATTTGTAATATACATATTATATTTATAAAATATTATACCAATGTTACTTCATATCAAATAAAACTCTTATCTACATCGTAAAGTTGATAAGACAAGTAATATTACGTTATTGTTATATTATGTAAAGAATTGATAATTTTCAAAGGGATAATACTAAGGTTTTGTTTCATATGTTTTTTTTGTTAACCAATCTAAGGGTCCTATCTGTCATATTATTTAACTATTACTACATAAAAAAATATAGACAAATCTTTATTATGAAATTTACAACAGCGAGACTCTGACCTCCAGACTAATAAGATACTATATCCTGAATGGTTAGTCCTTCCCTTCATAATAGCATATAAATTAACATGTCCATAATTTTAACAAGGTATAACAAGTCTTGATTTTATTATAAAATAAAATAGAAGGATTTGACATCACACTTTAATTGATTGTAATTATGAGAAAAATTCTGGGGAGCTTGTTGAGCCACTTCTCCCAGAAAAAACACATAGAAAATGGGGAAGGTAGGGTTTTGAGCCATGTCTTTCCTAATTTTTGATGTTCAAAAAGTGCTGATTTTGCAAAATGATTTTCAGTTTCAATATTATAATCCAGATCAGACAGCATCTAAAATATTGTGTCTTTTATTGTGTCGTAAATTACATCATTATTTTGAGACAGAACACAATAAAACCTCCTCAGTCACCACACACAAAAAAAAAACACAGCTGGACAATTCTGTAAAATGTCTATGATATTTAGGCATATTCTATATTTAAAACACCTGTGTGGTTAAACCGTATATGTTTCAACAGACTTACAAGTGATGCATTAGTTTAAAAATAGACAAGTACCGTTTAATTATAATCTATGCATTGGTCTTTAGAAATAGAACTCTTGAGAGTGTACTATAATGTTTTAAGTGTAGGCCACACCGCCAACTGGCGGGCGGGCGGGCTAGGCTTCGCTGGAATCATCGGATATTTCATTAGCTTGTTAGGTTTCAGAGAAGGTGAAAGTTGTTCATTGGCTTGAGATTATCCATGCGCACATACTGATATATTATGATTTTTTATTTTATTTATTTACCTTGTTTTACAAATTAAGTAAGAGTGTATATAGAACTATTTCTAGGGCATACTGACTGAACACAAATTCTGCTTTCCTGTAAACCTCGGTTTTTGACTTGTCCTTACATATGTAGGGAATGTCGACATATACCTAAATAAATATTTTTTTTTTATTTCAATTCTTTCTCCAGCAATTGATTTCCCAAAAAGCAAGGTTAGGTAAGAAATAGGATATTTTTTACGAAAATTCCATCTTTAAAGGTAGTCGTCGTTTTTAACCGACTGATTATTAAAACGACTGTCAGTAAAATAAGGGTTAAGTCATAAGTGTACAATTTTGAGCAGAGTTAAGTTAAAAAAATTACGTACACTAAGATCGCTAGAAGAGGTAGCATAAATTTAACAAAATATACACATATAATATGCCTTGAATTGCGAAAAAGTAACACCAAATTACATTTCAAGTAATAAGATTAAGATTGATTGCTTTTATAAGTATTAATATTACGATGAAAAGGTTACGACACAATTTATTCAAAAATACTTAAGGAAAGGTTTTTTTATGCTTTTATCGGTGTTATGTCAATATTATCGAGTGTTTTAGCAATATGTAATCACAGTCAGGACACCTACGTAAGCATAAATCTCTATTCTCGATTTAAACGACCACGAAAATAAACGCCATGTGTGCCCATGTAAAAAAATATATAATGCTAATGCAATTTGATACTTTTTGCCATTGATTATTTATATTGCGTCAATATATCCTCTTTTATTACATTTCGAGGTTACTAGAAAGCTTTAAAAAAGAAAATTGAAAGATAATTGCAAAATCGCGATAAAAATAATAAAATATGGCAGCGGATGTACTCACAGGGGCTCCAATATGGAGGTCAACCACGACTTGAAAGCGTCAGGATTTTCAATAATCATCTCGATGCAATAATTAGATGGTCCACAGATGACAATCCATCAACAATGCACTTAGTAAAGCAGTGAAATTGTAATTATAACTAATTAGAACACTTTAATTACTAGAAAATAAACGTCCTTCACGTTTCACTCAAAACTTCACTTTTATGTAACTTTTTTGATAAATGGAGAAATTACTGCAAGGCTGTCAAGTTATTCTGCCTGTTCAGTGTTGCCATTTTATGAATGATCCACCATTCACTACAGTATGCTCAGTGTATAATGATCCATAGACAAGGCGATCAAAATTTCGCTTGTAGCGCCATCTGCATTGAGCTTTGCATCTGGATATATCCATAACTCTCTTGCGAACAGGCGTTTAGTTTATTTGCACACCAATAGGGTTTGTATGTCGCGGGTTCGATTCCATCATGAGACTGTTATAAATTGCTTATGGGTATTGTATACAGGACACATAACATTAAATTTAAAAGGCGAAAAATTCATCAGCTTCATTGTTTACTGGGAGCGTAGCCATTGAGGCTAGCAACATTAATTTCAATTAATGAAAATAAATAATATTCTTTTGAGTAAAAAAAAAACATTTACTTAAATATTTCAATTACCTACACTTAAGTTCTAGGTAACAAAAAGGAAACCATAAAAGAAATTCTCTACTGTCTAGTCTTAATACAAATTACCGTTCACAAAATTCGCTTCTATATGTATCTATAAATTAAGTACATTATACATATAAGCCTTTCTCATCAATCCCACTTCCTATTGCTTAAAACCGCCTGTACATCACACACAGATGGACAGACAGACCCACGGAAGTAGATACATATATTATAATGACTGGGGGTGGTCCGTACCCTATTATTTTTTTCTTCTCTTTGCTTCTCGCAGTGCCGTCTAGGAGGCCGTGTACCGCTTAACCGGCCTTTAAGGTCCGGACCCCCAAGACCTCCCTCCCTTATATATGTACATCCGTGCAGACCTTTTGGAAGACTTGCTCATTTGTCAGCCATACTCATCAATCTCACTGTTTAGTCGTTCTCTAGGCTTTAATACTTAATACTTCGTCGCTTTTTCATAGAGCGTGTTAGTGACAGTTTTATAAATTTCCGAATAAGGCTCTGCATAAACTGATGAGTTTTCTGTTCTCTCATCATAATAATTGTCTTCGTCTAAATTGATACGTTTAGAAATTGTATTGACTTCATTTTGTTCGCAAGCTAATCGATTTGGGTTATTCCGAACAGGGGTCGAAACATATCTTTGTTTGGTTTTTTGAAGTGATTCCGGTTCATTATCTTGGGAACTAAGTCTTTTATTCTTAACTGACTGAAGTACATTACTATATACATCACTTCTACTTTTCAAATCTTTAACGTCAATAGGAAAATCATGATTCAGAATATTATAAGTGTCATCGAATGGGTTGATGACATTTTTGTAGGTATTTTGGTGATCAAAATTCCCATTTCCTAGTACATTGACACCTAGATCTGCTGTAGGTTTGTTACAATTCCAAACGTCATCTATCCGACCAGATTTTGGTTTGAAATAATCATCTATTTCTGTGTAATGGTTCTCACTTGGAGTATTACTCTGTCTGTTATTAAATCCAGCATAGTTGTAATTTTCCTGCATAACTCCATCACCGATTTTCGTGTTTGGGGTGTCAGTTTCCCATTGGCTCGGGAACGCTGGGATGGGACTCTCGTTTTGATTCTGCAGGTCTTCGTAAGCATTCTGTAATGACATAAAAGTAGATTTTTAAAGAGCGCCATTTTTGACACTGCTGAGCTGTTAAAAATCGATACAACACTCGGGTTTGTTACAACACTTATAACTCGAGATCTGCTGAACCAATTTTCATGGTTATTGATTCGTTGGATTTGTCTCCGCCCCAAATAGCGGAATAGCCGAATAGTAGAGTAGGGTAGGGTAAAGTAGGGTAAAAAGATACCGATTTCAATAAAATTTGCACACCGTGTGCAGTTTGATCCAACTTAAAAGATAGTATTGCTTATATCTTTTTATAGTCGCAATATTATTTAATTGCAAATCATTTGTCGTTATTATAACAAAAATCTTAATCACAGCAACGCGTGGCCGGGTCTGCTAGTAGGTATAAATATATTTATAAATATATATATTTAGCCCTTCATTTGATGATTTCCCACGAAAAAAATGCTTCAGCATTTCGGCATGGTGACCATTTTACCAACGATAATGACTACAAGACAACTCGTCAAAAAATATTATCCAACAGTCTTCCTTATATTTTGCTCATAAATATTTGTATACAAATAAATAAAAAAGGTCTATATACCTCAATAAGTCTAGAATGTTGACTTCTTTTGAGCCAGAACATAAAACAGATGACGGCTAACGCAGTGGTAACTACCCCGGCCGCAACTATAAGGCCGATAATCTCCATCCGACTGTTATCATCTGAAAGTTAACATTTTATTGTTTTATTTTAACTTCATATAGTACAGTACAGACGTCAGCACATCAAGCTACCAAATTCAAAACTGTCAATCTCAAAACTCAAAATAACATTTATTCAAACTTGGCTGTAAAACAGCACTTTTTGAACGTCAAATATTACAAAAGACAGCCCCCAAAACGCCCACCCCTCACCACTTCCTATGTGTTTTCGCTGGGAAGAAGTAGTGGCGCAACAAACTCCCCAGCAACACATGTCTGTTTGTTGGTTTGAAGAACTTTTAAACAATATTTTCTTCATACAGAATTTGTATGATGCTAGTAATTAAGAATATATTTAGCAATGTAAAGTTTAAATACTTATGTAGAACACGCGGGCTAACACTCCATCTTACACCTACATACCTTTACTTTTCATTATTTTCCCAATCAACTTTGAACCTTAAGCAGTAAGCTTTAGCGATAAAGTTGAAAATCTATTAAGGAAATTTGACAGATTGACACTCACCGTCTATGTATTTACTCTGTATTTCCGAAACGAATTCTGGTCTCAAATGCAACACAACCTCAGCTACTATTTTGGTATTTTGTAAGGTCTGCTGGTAAATACATTGTATGTTTGTCCGGTTGTGTGTTTCATCCAAAACCTTCACAAATCTTGATGAGAAAACAAAATTTGATGACGCGTATTTGACCTCTGAAGCTAGGGTTTCGCCTGAAAATATTTACGTAATATAGGGTGTAACAAAACTAGTGCACTATATTTGTACAGGTCATCTAGTACATGCTAAGGATCATGTTTACCACAAAAAAGTTGAATGCCCTAGGGGTCAACGATCGAGCGCCTCCATAGAGACGTTATGCGTACAATTTGCCGACTGTGATGATAAATTTAATAAAATATGTAAAGAGCTATCTAAGCGGCTGGTTGACGATTCCAGTGACCCAAAGGCTGGCTATTACTTTGGTCAGAGAATAAGCCTCGCCATACAACGCGGCAATGCTGCCAGCCTCTTGGGTACGCTCCCAGTAGACAGCGATGGGCATGAGTTTTTTGATGCTTTTTAGTCATTTATGTTTACTAGGTACTTATAGTTAATTATACATATTTGTAAATAAAAATATTTATTTATTTTCATGAAATCATGACACCATACTACAAATGTACCTTCAAATTTCCACTGAAACTGGGGATATTTCCTACTATTTCTTCCGGCTTCGAAAACACAGGTTAAATTAAGAAGTTCGTGCACAGTATATTGGTAAGCGATAGTCCATTTTGAGGCATTTGTGTATTGATACAGAATGTTCTGTCTTGGCAGGCCTAATATATAAATTCCTGGAAACATTAACAAAGGGTACAGTAATATACATAGCGAATAAGTAATCAGCTATAAAATGCATGACGAATAATAAAAACCGGCCAAGTGCGAGTCGGACTCGCGCATGAAGGGTTCCGTACCATTATTTATATAAACTCAATATTCAGGGAAGATTTCAAGCGTCTGCCTCTTGCCGTTATCAATATCGAGTAAAAAACGTGCAAAAAATCATGTTTGTTGTATGGGAGCCCCCCTCAAATATTAATTTAATTTTAATAAAATTACTTATTTTTAAAGTAAGTAATACATTCCATATTCTTTGAATATTTCAAGCATCTACCTGTTGCCGTTATCGATATCGAGCAAAAATGAACAAAAATATCACGTTTGTTGTATGGGAGCCCCCCTAAATATTTATTTTATTCTAGTTTTCAGTATTTGTTGTTATAGCGGCAACAGAAATACATCATCTGTGAAAATTTCAACTCTCTAACTATCACGGTCCATGAGATACAGCCTGGTGACAGACGGACGGACGGACGGACAGAGGAGCGAAAACAATAGGGTTCCCTTTTACCCTTTGGGTACGGAACCCTAAAAAATGGTAATAAATCAGATGTAAATGAAAATTGACCTAAAATTTGATTGAATTAATAAAAAAAAAATTGTTCACAGACCTGATTCCGGGAGATCAGATTTAAATTGTATTCTGGCATTTGGCTGACCGACATCCGAATTGGTAATGGTACAAACCAACGACCTGTTATTTATGTTATACTGGCTGGTCATGAATTGTACCATAATTTCTGAATCGCTTATTTGAACTGTAAACAAAATCCGTATGATTATGATATTAATAAAAATGGCTTCCAGATCTATTGCCGGCCATGGCGGCCGTTCTCTCTAAGGAGATCAGCCAGCTGCACAGGACATATTATAGTGCACAAGCATTCTCGCAGACACAGGTGCACTCTCTATTCCCTCAATCTCGCAGCCCAATCGACCAGCAATCCGACACGACCGGAGAGAGATTAGAAGCAGGACCGACATTAACGTGCTCTCCGATGCAAGAGTGTATCAATCACCAACTTCCAGACTTTGGGCTGCTTCATGAAAATCTCTTACACCTCACAAAGCGATTTCGGCCCGTCCCGGGCATCGAGCCCGAGATCCTGTTCATCTTCTTGCTTACTTGCAGCACTCGGATAAAAGTCGCATACAACCCTTCTTGATAAAATTGAAAGAATTTTCCAAATATGTCCTATAGTTCTTGAGATAATTGCGTACAAGCAAGTACACAAACATACAAATTATTCAGCTTTGTCATATTAGTATCATCTGCCTAGCCTTTTCCCAATCTATGTTGGGGTCATCTTCTAGTCTTAACCAGATGCAGCTGCTGGGCAACCCACTACCCCTTGGTAAGACTGGTTGTCAAACTTTCTGGCTTTTGACTATCAAAGATGTACAAATGACAACCGGGACCCACCAATTTATTGTGCCTTCCGAAACACGGACAAACTCGTCATGACAAGATCACTCATCCACGGACCGACCGCATCAAGCGTTGCTTAACCTTATGATCGATCGACCCGTGCAGCTGTTGCTTAGCCACGAGCTCCCCCTTTGTTTTTTATTAGCATGTTAGCTAAAATTAAAGAAGAATTGCAAAGCTGAAGTGGCAATGGGAAGGGCACATAGCTCGCAGAACAGATGGCCGATGGTGCAGTAAAGTTACAGTTAAGGCTAGAGTGGCGACCACGACCCGGAAGAGTGTGAGCAGGCCCCCCACTAGGTGGACGGACGATCTGGTCAAGGTCGCCAGCCTTGGGGGAGGCCTTTGTCCAGCAGTGGACGTCTTTCGGCTGAAACGACGATGTCAGCTAAAACTACTTACAAGCACGTAGTACGCCCGTCATATTGTTTTTAGAGAAATCGAATCGTAAGTCTCCCTTCAGTGTTTTGTTTTTCTTGCATGTAACATTCAATTGTTCTCCTTCAACAAACTTGTACGGAGTATAGTCGTCGTAAGAACCTTCTAGAACCTTCTTTCGTAACAGCTGCTGTTCCCCATTGACGTACAACGTCAGTGCGTGTTTATCTGCAGAAGTAAAAAATAAATAAATGAAAACTTAACGTAAGCCAGTAAGTCTAACCAAGGGGTAGGTATTGTTAGCTCATCGTCCGTACGTCTAAGGACGACAGACCCGTGTCGGCGGCGCGTTCTGTTCCACGCGCTCCTCGAAGAGATGTCAGCAACATAGGAGGGGCCCTTTAGGGCCAGGGTCTGCTTGGGCTGCGGGTTGTTCGTAAGAGATACCGTGGCCCTGGCACACAGGGACCTCCAGAAGGAACATAGTGGGTTTTAGTCAGTAAGAGTCTGACACTCCCTCCAGCTGCACCCTCAGCGGGAGGGGTCATTTGATGATTTCCCACGAAAAAAAAGGGTATGGGGTTGCCTGGGTAACTGGGTTGAGGAGGTCAGATAGGCAGTCACTCCTTGTAAAACACTGGTACTCAGTCGAATCCGGTAAGACTGGAAGTCGACCCCAACATAGCTTGGGAAACGGTTATGCAGGTGAGACAGATAATAAGTTCTTAATAAGTAAAGAAATTAATTGTTTCGAGTAATTACGAATTATATTTTTACTTACTTGGATGTGAACTCTGTAGTCTTAATTTGAAATATACTCTGTAACGATACTCTTTATAAAGTTGGCTTGACATACAAATACAGTCCGCATAATCTTCATCGTTACCTTTTTTTAGTTTCCAACGAAATTGCAGACTTCTCAATTTTGAATCTACCGTTTTGAAAATCAGTTGGCCTGAAAATGTTGCTTTAATTTCTTCATTATAGTTCATGGAATATCATAGATATTCCTTATTTATTTTTATTAACTCATTCCCTAGTGGGTAAAGAGCCAACCTCTCAATAATTATGGGTTCGATTCCAGGTCAGTCAAGTACCTATACAACTTTTCTAAGTTTGTATATGCTTTCTAAGTATATCTTGGACACCAATGACTGTGTTTCGTCATAAAACATCCTTGGCAGTCGTTACGGGTAGTCAGAAGCCAGAACCAGAAACCTAGGGCTATTGGGTTGCGCGGGTAACTGGGTTGAGGAGGTCAGTTAGGTAGTCGCTCCTTGTAAAACACTGGTACTCAGCTGAATCCGGTTAGATTGGAAGCCGACCCCAACATAGGGAAAAGGCTCGGGAGTTCATGTTTTCATGACTTTTTTTGGTAAACATGATCCTTAGCATGTACAAGATGACCTGTAAAAATATGGTGCACTAGTTTTTTAGACCTTATACAGGTACTTAGCGTTCATACCTCGTGCATTGTAGTATTCTAACCGCAATTCGTCAATGTATCTGTTGTTTATTATTCTGCATTTGAAATCAATGTCTTCCCCCTTATCGTATGTATAGAGAGCTTCTCCCCCATAATCAGCCGCTGCAATGGGATTGACAGCCAGCGGGTCATTATTTATTATCAGCTCGATTCTTTCTGTAAATAAATATGGCTAGGTACAGACACCAGTACATCATGCTAAAAAAATCTGTCTTTCCTCAATAGATTTTTAAACTTTATCGCTGAAGCATATGGTTCAAAGTTGATTGAGAAAATTTGTTAATACGTTTACATATAAAAAAAAAGATACAAAAAAAAGAAAACCTGATGACAATGGGACCATTTCGGAATGGGACCATATACCCGTCCAAAAACATTTTTTTTTTCAATTCATTTGGTAAATGACGGGGATATGAGCGAACAAAAATAATATATATATATATAAGCATGTCGAATTGAGAACCTCCTCGTTTAGGGAAGTCGGTTTAAAAGGAATTTCAAGAAGCCGCTTCTATTTTTTTAATCAAAAATGAAGTATCTATAAGCAAATTGCACGTCCGATTATCTAATTGACAATGGTATAACAAGATAACGCAACAAGACGGTTGAATTTCTTTATAGATCCTTATTAATGTTAGGTAACACTAGATAGAACATAAAACACCAACAAGATGGACAGACGACCTTATAAAGGTCGCCGGGAGACGCTGGATGCAGGTCGCTTCCAACCGGTGTGTGTGGAGATCTAAATGGGAGGCCTATGTTCAGCAGTGGACGTCCTATGGCTGAGATGATGAAAATTTGATGATCATTATATAGGGTGACTGGTAATTAGTGACCGATATTTAATTAAACACGTGATTGTAATCATGATTACAAATACAAACAACTTTCCCGAAGAAACTTTTTTCTTATTTTTTTATCATTACAACAAAATTCTAATTTTACGTGCGCCGTCGCCCGATCAGCTGTTAGCGGCGAGGCCCCGCGCCCGCGTTTTCAGTAATTTTGCAATAAAAAAAAAAAACTTCTTTGGGAAAGTTGTTTGTAATCATGAGTACGCTCACGTGTTTAAATATCGGTCACTAATTACCAGTCTCCCAATATATTATGTTCTCAATTACCACTTAAATTTCTTTTAAAAGTACAATAACTTACCGGCTAAGTCGATAGCATCAGATTGAAATACAAAAACCATGAAATATATAACTAATCTTAGCATTTTCAGTCTCGCGAGGATACTGTTAAATCAGTTGTTGTTTATACTCGGGTATCATAATAAATTTGTATAAGAGCAACGTTAATTTATTTCTGAAGTCGAGTGACCATGATTTTAGTTATAATCTTGACTGCCTCGTTGGTCTAGTGGTCGCAAGGCGCGCCTGATGTGCACGGGGTTAATGTTGGTCCTGCGCCTGATCTCTCTCCGGTCGTGTCTGATTGCCGTCCCATCGGACTATGAGAGTGAGGGAATAGAGAGTGAACCTGTGTCTGCGCGAATGCTTGTGCACTATAATATGTCCTGCGCAGCTGGCTGATCTCCATAAAAGAGAACGGCCGCCGTAGCCGACAATCGGCCTGGATGCCATCAGTATCAGTTATAATCTTTAGTGTAAGAGTAACCTTATTATATGTATTTAATGAAGACTCATCTGCGTAGCCTTTTCCCAATCTATGTTGGGGTCAGCTTCCAGTCTTAACCAGATACAGCTGAGTACCAGTGTTTTACGTAGAACGTGCCTGACTGACCTCCACAACCCAGTTACCTGGGCAACCCGATACAACTTGGTAAGACTGGTTGTCAGACATTCTGGCTTCTGACTAGTTCTGACTACCCGTAACAACTGCAAGCGTTGCTTAACATTATGATCGCTCGACCCGTGCGGCTGTGGCTTAGCCACGAGCTCCTCTTAATATTTATTGAAGACATGATGACTTGATGACTCTCCCCCCCCAATAGGGAGGGAGAGAATTAAAGTTAGAGCTAATCTTATTGGAACACTACATCTACAATCGCATAGTGATTTAAGCACCAGTCTCTCAAGTAAGAGTGTGCGGATTCCATTCTAGGTCAGGCAAGGACCAATGCAACTTTCGTAATTCTAAGGAGATCAGCCAGCTGCGCAGGATATATTACAGTGCACGCACATTCGCGCAGACATAGGTGTCTATTCCCTCACTCTCGTAGTCGAAACCGCGTGGAACACCTAGTTTTATATGAACAAGTGTAAAAACTGAATCCCTCCGTACTCGGGGTAAAATGAAGGGACCTTTCAGGTCACTAAGAACACTTTTTTAATAGGTATCCAAAGGCTCTTGCCACATTCTCCATTCTTCTATTAACAATCTTTTATTAACCCGTCTTACCGCCAAAAGTCCCGTCAAAACCACCTTTTCCCGCCCATTTTTTTGTCAAAAAGTCCTTACGTCAACGCCAATTGCCAAGCACATCAAATTAATTGTTACTTACCCCTAAAACAAGATTATCCTGAAACAGTCCGCTCACATGGGCATACTACTGATATCATAGAATTATTCACCATACATATATATGTGGGAAAAACCATGAATTATCCTTATTATTGACACTAGTGTCATCTCAAAGGCGGCTTACAATAATAATAAGGCTTACAATATATTTTGTGGTGCTTCAAAACCTAATTCACTATTGAAATGCTTTGCAGACAATATTATGATTTCAGCTTGCTTCGTTGGTTTTTTTTTTGTTTGGGCATCTCGCAGTTCAGCCTAAGGAGGCTTTTTACTGCTTAACCGGACAAACTTAACTCTTACGAACCTCGGCTTAGGGCGTCGCTGACTACAGCAAGGGACAGGCTGGATCATATTTAAGGGGCTATTTTATAGCTAGGGCTCAGCTCGCGGGCTGTCTGCGAATGGTGCTGGTTTCGCTACGACTCTCTTGGAGGATTGTGATAGGGTCATCGGGGATGGCTTCGTTGGTCTAGTCGCACATCTCGACTGCTGAGCACGGGGTCGCGGGTTCATTCCCGGAGTTCTTTTGACATTAATTTGTATTGCCATCCAACGTGGCACAGATAGAGTGCACTTAGTTGGACAGCTTACATGTGACAGAATAGTGCTAAATCTTATTATTTTATAGTTCTTCTCAAATGACTCATATTTTTTTTACTGTCTGCCTCGTTGGTCTAGTAGTCACATAGTGCGACTGCTGTGCACTGTGTTTCGGGTTCGAATCCCGGGTCGGGCCGAAATCGCTTTGTGGGTTTTGAGAAACTTTCATAAAGCAACCCGGAGTCTGGAAGTTGGTGATGGATTCACCCGTGGTCAGACTATGTGAGTGAGGGAATAGAGAGTGCACCTGTGTCTGCGCAAATGTGCGTGCACTATAATATCTTACGCAGCTGGCTGATCTCCTTAGAGAGAACCGCCATAGCCGCCGAAACCGATAATCGGTCTGGATGCCATAATTTTTTTTACACGGGCCTGTAATCTCATCAAATGACCTCTCCCGCTGTGGGTGCAGCTGGAGGGAGTGTCAGACTCTTACTGACTAAAGCCCACTTTTGTTCCTTCAGGTCCCTGTGTGCCGGGGCCGCGGTAACTCTTGCGTAGCCTCGGTAGATGGGAAGAGGTATGTACCCTGCAGTAGGGCAATAAATAGGCTAATGATGATGATTTTAAAATAGGTTTTAATCGTATATTTTTGTATTACAAATTACATTTATGTAAAAAAGGGCTATGTTAAATGTCTTGTTTTGTAATTAATTATATTGATTTCTCGTTTCCCATTTTCGGAAATCTCTACAATTATTATAAAGCAGAAGAGTTTGTTTGGTTGAAAGCGCTAATCTCAGGAACTACTGGTCCGATTTGAAAAATTCTGCCATTGTTAGATAGCCCATTTATCGAGGAAGGCTATAGGTTACTTTTTATCCAGGTGCGCGGACTAGTTCCTACGAGACGTTGGCGAAACCACTGGCTTGTTATAAATTTAAGTTTTAGTTGGTTTTTACTAGCTTTTTTTAAAAAAAGCTTTTATTTAACTTGCCGTGTATGTATGTTACGGTGGATTCTATGAACTAAATTTTGAAGTAGATATCTTCAATCGAGTGAGCTGAAATTTTGTATACACGTTTAGTTTGGATGACAATGCAAGATATGTTATATCACTTCATTCTAAATCCAATATGGCGGGTCACACAAGATGGCGAAGCAGTTATTTTTAATGAATTTCAACATTATGGCTATCAAATGAGAGGACTTATTGAGAGCGACTTAAAAAATAATTTGATGTTATTCTAAATCCAATATGGGGGACCATAAAAGCTTTTTAAAAAAAGTTTTTTTCTTTTAATTCTTTGTGTTAGCTGTACTAGGCTAGATGTCTTTAATTTCCTCATAGTGGGATTCCTCTGTGTCTTGATTGTGTGGTGTAATCTCATAAATGTCACACTCATGCCGGAATATAACGTTCTCGTAGTATCTATTTGACAGCTGAAACAAATGAAGAAATATTTATTAAAATACAGTAGCTGATATTTGGAGCTTCACCCGCGTCTCTAAGGATTTTGTTTTTGGGACATTTAAAAACTTGTTTTTTTTTTAGATTTTTTAAAACTGTTTTATCTATTAATAGGGTATTTGCCTGTGTTTGATTTTGTACAAAGTTTTAACAAAACAGCTAAACACATACAAGGAACATTTTTCTGAAAACAGCGTCTAAAATGGTTGATAAATGGAGCAGCAATCAACATTTTTTTATATTATGAAGAGTGGGATTATAGTGGGGACATCTTGCTATCTCTGCGTGATCTAATAGCAGCAACGTCACAATCCTGTATCTGCATCGTTTTTCTGTTATTTATCTGTTTAACTTTCTACCGGTTTTGAAAGTTTTATAAATTACTTATTTCTCAACGGATTTCAAAAAATATTCTGTCGTTGGTTTTGTAAATTGTTACTTTTGATATGAATAATTAAAAAAAGAGTCAAATACTCTATTATTGAGGTAGTTTGTTACCGCTAATTTAATACTACTAATTTAAGACTTACATCGTTTGTTAAAAATGTATTTTGAACCACACGTGTCCCCGACCGCCATTTCCACACACCTATAACTACGAGCGAGATTACCATCGCTACGGAGACTGTGGTTATTATAATCATTACGCTATTATTTGGCTCAACACCTGAAAAATAATTGTTGTTATAGTATAGTACTAAAACATAACCTATGGGTATATTTACCTATTACTGAAATATATAGGGTCTAACAAAACTAGTGCACCATATTTTTACAGGTCATCTAGTACATGCTAAGGATCATGGTTACCACAAAAAATGTTGAATGACCTACAGGTCAACGATCGAGCGCCTTGTGATGAATTTGGCGACTGTGATGATAAATTTAATAAAATATGTTGTTGTTTTCATAACTTTTTTTGTGGTGAACATGATCCTTAGCATGTACTAGATGACCTGTAAAAATATGGTGCTCTAGTATTGTTACACCTTATATAGCGTGAATATATCAACATATGTTGACCCGGCCTCTTAGCTATATTCACGCCAAATTTGAAGCAAATCCATGCAGTATTTTTTGAGATTATCCCGGACATACATATGTCTGTACAGACAAACAGACAAAAATTCTAAAAACTATATTTTTTATTCGATATCAATTTTAGATCACGCCCCAATTATTCTTTTAAAAAAATATTCAATGTACAGTTTTGACATTTCTACGATTTTATTACCTATATAATGTAATAGATTCTTCAACAAATTTATATAAGGTAAGGTCGAAAATTTATTTATTAAAGAAACTAGACAGATCGAGTTAGGTTGATGTGCTGGCGTCTGTACCTATACTTAAAAACGTCGTTTCCTCACTATGTTACAAACTAATTTAGCATTCCCGAATTCACTGGTATCCCGGGATTTATATTTAAACAAAATTTATCTTAAGAAGCCGTTTCCAAACTAGATATTTAGCCAAAAAATGAAGTATGGTGAAATATAAGGTGCTATAAAAATATCTGCCACGGCTTTAATAGGAGATAGTATTGTGTTTATAGATTACAATAGTGAAGATAAATTAGAGATTATTTGTCATATTTTTTTTCCTACAAACAGACGTATAGTGTCGTGGTGGCCTAGTGGTTCAAGCACCAGCCTTTCGAGTATGAGGGTGCGGGTTCGATTCCAGGTCAGGCAAGTACCAATGTAACTTTTCTAAGTTATACGTACTTTCTAAGTTTATCTTGGACACCAATGACTGATTAAAGGTGAAGGAAAACATCTCGAGGAAACCTGGACTATAATGTCTGAAATCACCACCCCGTATTAAGCAAGCGTGGTGATTAACGCTCAATCCTTCTCCTTGGGAGAGGAGGCCTGTGCCCAGCAGTGGGACGATAAATAGGCTGTGATTTTGATGTTGAAACAGACGTATGTGAAAATCTGAACCACGTTATGCAGCGTAGAGCCAATGTGAAATTGAATTAACTGCTCCGGGGTACGAAAGTTCTTCACTATTGTAATCTATAGACACAGTTCTACCTCTCATTGAAGCCATGGCAGATATTTTAAGAGCACCTTATATCGATCACTTGTCATCGTTTGCTCAAATATTTTTTGTTTGAGAATTCACTCACTTTTCTGGTCTTCAGTGTAACTCGCGGAGACTCTGCTGGTCTTCATACCTTCAGTAACGGCAGTACTGTTTATTCTTAATTCTGCAGCCAGCGTTAGAGGTTCCTTGGATGTTGAAATAGGCAGATATTTGCGGTTTCCTCCTATATTAAATAAAATTCAAATAAATTGGCGGCCGTTCTCTTTCATGGAGATCAACCAGCTACGCAGGACATATAGTGCACAAGAATTCGCGCAGACACAGGTGCACTCTCTATTCCCTCACTCTCATAGTCCGATGGGACGGCAATCCGACACGACCGGAGAGAGATCAGGCGCAGGACCGACATTTACGTGCTCTCCGATGCACGGATGATTCAATCACCAACTTCCAGACTCTAGGCTGCTTTATGAAAGTTTTTTAAAACGATTTCAAAATCCATTACTAGATTTTTAATTTTAGCGGTATAATTAAAAAAAAAAAAATATGCATACAAAGAATGTAATTTTGAATTGAAATAAAAAAAAAAACTGAATTATCGGTAAAAAATAATAAAAAAATCCTGCGAAAAATTCCAGTGAAATATGATTCAAAATAAGGAGCTCCATGCACGTTATCAGTCTGTGGAGGGCTATCCCTTACACCCTGTATACATATTTCTGTTATATATCTGTATACATATTTCTAGAGCCCTGTATGAGCCGTTGTTTAATGTTTAAAAAGTTATAGGATATCAGAATATGACTTACTAATATATATTTTTGACAAATTCACCACAATATAACAAGGGTGTGCTCGGAGACAAATTTCTGAAACAGCATTGAAAAGTCAACATTATTCTAGCTGAGGAAAACAAGTTTTTTTTTTCCTAAAATCGCATTTAAACTGATCATTAAGAACGCGTATTTCAATAGTTGGCAACGTCGCAAAAGCTGCGAAAAGATATACAAGTTTTATTTAATTTGGCAAAGCTATATGAAAATAAGATATATGGCTCTGTAGGGCACAATAAAAATAATATGAATTGCAATTCTGCCTGGGCTGCGGGTTGTTCGTAAGAGTTACCGTGGCCCTGGCACACAGGGACCTCCCGAAGGAACAAAGTGGGTTTTAGTCAGTAAGAGTCTGACGCTCCCTCCAGCTGCACCCTCAGCAGGTCATTTGATGATTTCCCACGAAAAAAAAGCTCTAAATTTGGTGTTGTAAACGTCCCATCCCAGGTGTAATGATGTAAAAAAGGTATTTGGCAAGTTCCCAAATACCTTTTTTTACTTCTAAAACTATATATTCGGTGTTACGATATGAATTATTGCATTCCCTAATGTTTTTTAGTCCACCACAGCTCGAGCATCATTTGTCAAATTAATTAAAGATATGTAAATATTGACAGCTATTAGCGACGTTGCGCGCTTATTACATAGACAGGGTGTAACAAAACTAGTGCACCATATTTTTACAAGTCATCTAGTACGTGCTAAGGATCATGTTTACCATTACGTGATTGTACTCATGATTGCAAACAACTTTCCCGAAGATACTTTTTTTGTCATTTTTTTTTCTCATTACATCAAAATTCAAATTTCGCGCGCGCCGTCGCTCCATCAGCTGTTAGCGGCGATGCCCCGCGCCCGCGTTGTCAGTCATTTTGCTATAATGATAAAAAACAAAAAAGTTTCTTTGGGAAAGTTGTTTGTAATCATGAGTACAATCACGTGTTTAAATATCGGTCACTAATTACCAGTCACCCAGTATAAATTATAATAGTTAAAACAGCTTTACCAGGTTTAGTTAATAGTTTCGATAGTACGCTGCGTATGCCTGAAGCTATGTACGTCGTTATAGCTAAATTATTTATTCTTGAACGCAGCAACACTCGAACGATGTTCGTTTTTGGTAATCTTTTTTCTATTGAAACTATTGCTTGCGTTGCATTTATGAAATCATATTTTAATGGAGTCAATTTGTATGCTTTCCCTTGTACATTATTTGCATCTGAATCTGAAAAAAAGTAATACGTTCGGCCAAACATGATGATGATGATGATAATCCAGGCCGATTGTCGGCTACGGCGGCCAGTCTCTTTTTTTATGGAGATCAGCCAGCTGCGCATGACATATTATAGTGCACAAGTATTTGCGCAGATACGAGTGCACTCTCTATTCCCCCACTCTTATAGTCCGATGGGACGGCAATCCGACACGACCGGAGAGAGATCAGGCGCAGGACCGACATTTACGTGCTCGCCGATGCACGGGTGTATCAATAACCAACTTCCAGACTCCAAGCTGTTTTATGAAAGTTTCTCAAAACCCACAAAGCGATTTCGGCCCGTCCCGGGAATCTAACCCGAGACCCCGTGCACAGCAGTCGCGCCTTGTGGGCGGAGTCAAATGACTTTGGACGACCTTGGTCGGGAGCGCATCCATCGCGACAGGCTGCGTCCGTGGTCGGCCCCAACCGTGTTGAACGCTGTCGGCTGACTGGAGACGCGACCAAGGTCACCTCTGTCCCCTGTCCGCGGTCGATTTGGATCGTGTAGACCGCTTTTTATTGAAAAACGTTCTTACCCGGCTGACTTTCTAAAAATACCTCCATTTTATCATTTCGCTCTAGGTTTTTCAAAACAACAATCATATTTAACTTATTTTCGGGATGGAAATTAAAGTTCAAGGATCTGTTCTTCATGCTGATGAAAATTCCATCTGAAAAAAACACAGTGACTGGCTGAGTTTGAGTAGTGCTCGGATATACGGACGCATCATCTCCCTAGCCTTTTCCTAGGCTGGTGTTGGGGTCAGCTTCCAGTCTTAACCGGATACAGCTGAGTTCAAGTGTTTTACGTGGAGCAACTGAGCGAACCCAGTTATCTGGGCAAGCCAAGACCCCTTGGTAAGACTGGCGTCAGACACTGGCTTCTGACTACCCGTAACGACTGCCAAAGGGGTACAAATGACAGCCGGGACCCACCAATTTAACGTGCCTTCCGAAACACGGAGAAACTCGTCATGTCAAGATGGTCACCCATCCAAGCGTGCAAGCAACCACACCAAGCGTCGCTTAACCTCATAATCGATCGACCCGTGCGGCTGTTGCTTAGCTACGAGCTTGTCAATATCGAAGCCAAAAAGTATAGATTTTAGAATTTTTGTCTGTATGTATGTCCGGGCTAATCTCAAAAGTATTGCATGGATTTGCTTCAAATTTGGCATGAATATAACTAAGAGCTCGGGTCAACATAAAGGCTACATATTATCACGCTATCACGTACGGGGGCCCCTCCCCGTACGTAATTACCTAATGCCCACGCGGAGGACATCGCGGGCAACAGCTAGTACCTATATTATAAAGTTACTAGCGACCCGCCCCGGCTTCGCACGGGTGCAATGCTGATACTAAATACACTACAGAAAAACTGTGAACGTTGTATATAAAAACATAGCAAATCTATCAAAAAAACTATTTAATGGATATTATTATACATATAAACCTTCCTCTTGAATCACTCTATCTATTAAAAAAACCGCTTCAAAATCCGTTGCGTAGTTTCAAAGATTTAAGCATACCAAGGGACATAGGGACTAGGGACAGAGAAAGCGACTTTGTTTTATACTATGTAGTGATACTTACTTCTGTAATCAAACTCGTTTTCGTACACTGTAACAGTATGTGCCAAGCTGAAATTTAAAGCAAACGAGATCAGAAGATTTACCCAAATCATGTTTGCACAAACTAAGATTTTTTCAAATTTATTATACGAAAATAATTAAGTGATGTTGTTTGACTATCAATAACTTTTGTACTAATGAGTTAAGAGGATAATGATGAATATAATTACTTATTGTAAATTCAAGCAGAATTGTACTAATTAGCTAAAACTATATTAAAGTGTTTAAATTTGAAATTATCCTGCATGTTATTTGCTATTTGTCCATACAGTACAAACTGTGTTTCGGATGGCACGTTAAACTGTAGGTCCTGGTTGTCATTGAACATCCTTGGCAGTCGTTACGGGTAGTCAGAAGCCAGTAAGTCTGACGCCAGGCTAACCAAGGGGTATTGGGTTGCCCGGGTAACTGGGTTGAGGAGGTCAGATAGGCCCTCGCTCCTTGTAAAACACTGGTACTCAGCTAAAATCCGGTTAGACTGGAAGCCGACCCCTACATAGTTGGGAAAATGGCTCGGGAGATGATGATTGTCCATACAGTACAAACACATAGTAGGTTCATTCTATATACTTTCGAAAGGTTCTATGGTCCAACTGTTTTAAAAGTTGGACAACTGCCCCTAATAATGACCTGTGGTCCAACTAGTTGGATAGAACAGTTGGACCACTGTCCCGCACTGGTAGTTGTACCACTTAATGAATCCAGCTGCGGGTGAAGCTGGAGGGAGTGTCAGACTCTTGCAGACTAAAACCCACTTTTGTACCTTCTGCAGGCTTAGCATGGCGATTTTATATTTATTCTGTCAAGAAAAGACAAAGCTCTTTCTGTCAATGTCAACATGTCTTCTGCCTGAGCATGGCGCGACCTGTCAACTTGCATATAATTGTAGCCTTATGTCAATCGAAGAAAAGAAATATTTCTTCAAAAAATGTCAAAAGAAATCTTACGTCAATCTGTCACTTTTCTGTCATTATATCCAATATCCGGTAAACAAACATTGTTTCTTCGGTTGCCATGCTAAGCCTGCTGGAGGTCCACTGCAGATAGAAGCGCGAACAATCTCGCTAGCTCTGTAGCTCGCACTCTGTAGCTAGCTGTGTTGTTGTAATTTTACCGCTTATCGGCGCGGAGGACGGTGGCGGTGAAGCGGTGCTCACTCTATCCGCGCGGAGAATATGGGTCTTAGTGATGAAGCCTTATTTTTATTGTAAATGAAATTAATTAATGTAATTCAGTATATTTTTATTATTTTGTACTTTACAATGTATTATATTATATTGTATACTGTCTTTTTTTAGAAATTTGAATTGAAATTGCTTTTCAATAAAACTTTTACTATAATAATCCCAATCTTATCAAAATAACATATAATTTGTACCAGCTTATCATAAGACTAAAAGAAAATTTCTTTCTAAAGACGCCAGTACATCAAGCTACTACAATATGTCAATAGATTTTCAACTCAATCGCTGAAGCATATGGTTCAAAGTTGATAGGGAAAATCTGACAGTTTTGGAGGTAGCTTGATGTGCTGGCGTCTGTACTATATACTTATTACCTTGGCAATTCGACAGTCTGGTATCATTATTTTTTATATTCTATTTGCGACAAAAAATCAATGCCATTTAAAAACACAATGACACAAAAGAAGGTAGCCTGTGACCACTACTAAATGTCCTATCATAATAGGAAAGCCTATCCTAAAGAACTGCATAAAACTAATTTTGTAGCCATGTTTCTCCGCTACACCCACACAAACTACGTTAGAACTGGCACCTATCAAAGTGCCGTTACCTGGAAAAAATATATAAAAATGTATACAAAAAGAATAGTAAATAACTATTATATGTATATAGGGTGTAACATAACTAGTGCACCATATTTTTACAGGTCATCTACAACATGCTAAGAATCATTTTTACCATAAAATAAAGTCATGAAAACAACAATGTATTTTATTAAATTTATCATCACAGTCGCCAAATTGTACGCATAACGCCGGTCTCTATTAAAGCACTCGGTCGTTGACCCCTAGGTCATTCAACTTTTTTTGTGGTAAACATGATCCTTAGCATGTACTAGATGACCTGTAAAAATATGGTGCACTAGTTTTGTTACACCCTACATATAAGGTCTAACAATAATAGTGTACCATATTTTTACAGGATAAAAATTTCATAACCCTGCTTACCTCCCAGACAGACACCAAATGACAGAGCCCATATTAATGGTGCCATTGGCAGGTTAAGAGTAGGATGGGTGCCCAGTGACGTCACAACTCGCACCATCATAGTCGTTAAAGGTACGTTGTCTACAAAAGCTGATGTTATGCCTGAAACCTAGAGAAAAACTTAGGTCATCATTTGCCTAGCCTTTTCCGTTACGAAACACGTATGAACTCGTCATGACAAGATGGTCAACAATCGGGGCAAGCCTTGCTTAATCTTATGATCGATCAACCCGTGTGAGAACCCGTCTCACGTATGAAATCTATAGTATTGAATAAATAAATAAAAACATAGTCTGAAGCAAGAAAGTCTGACAACCAGTCTTACCAAGGGGTATCGGGTTGCCCAGGGTTGAGGAGGTTAGACAGGCAATCGCTCCACGTAAAGCACTGGTACTCAGTGGCATCCGGTCAAGACTGGAAGCCGACCCCAACATAGTTTGGGAGATGATGATGAAATAAATAAAAACAATGACTGAATTTGGCAAAAAGTTAAAACTGCACTAGTCAGTTACAAACAGTTCGACTCAACATATTACAATTAAAAATAGTAAGTATATACACTCACCCACAACATGAGTACCAAAGCCACTGCCAGACGGTCACTCTCATTCACTCTTAGAATGAGGGCTTCTGTCCAACCTCCAATGTACCCTATAAGACCCAGTTTAGACAAAGCCTGAAAACGCAGAAAAATGTTTACAGAATTATACCCGATTTTTTACCTCAGACACAGAAAATCTAATGTGGTAGGTCTTGTAGTACCTCCATAAGAACGAAGAGTGCAGCGAAGAACAGCAATGTGGACCATTCTATCCTGTGCAGCACCGGCTCTAGGTCCTCATGGTCCGCTAGCGTCAGCAGCAACAGAGCACCCAGTAGTGCCGACCAACCCAGGGACACACGGTCTTAGAGAGAAAGATGATTGTGAACGATTTCGCTCTCACAGATTAAGATTATGTTTTTATTGCGAAGATACTACTATTATTCAACTCTTACTTAACCTTCATTTTTGTTTGTATGCCAAAAACTATATAGGACCAACTATACTGCCCTGCGGGACTCTGTGTAGTAGATCAATCACTACTCAGATTTTATAAATGGCAATAGTACTTCTAGAAGTAATGTGATGTTTAATTTATTTTAAGAATTAAATCATACCCTATTAATAAAGGCCTCAAAATGTGATGTTATTACAAACGAAATTTATGTAGAATAAAAAAGCTGCTTAAGTGAGTCAAATGCGTTCTTCAAATCTTAAAATACTGAAATATAATAAATTGATATATTTCGATCTCATCTTATGTACCCCACGTTTTTCCAGTCTCCCCAGCAGACTATTCCACATTGTGTGGTAACCGAACATCATCGTGGTGTCTCCATAACATATGTATTTCATCAAAATTGCACCATTCGCTTGAGCGTGATGAAGTGACAAACAGACAAACATGTATATATACAAACTTTCGCCTTTATAATATTAGAGTGATATTATGAATTAGGAACTTACTGAATTCAGGTAAGGAGTGAAGGAAAAATACAATGACCACGAAGGCTATTGCTACGGAGCATTTGACCAGTAGCACCTTATCTTTAATTTTGTACTGTGAACAGAATAAATTTATTTAGTGCATGTTGAAATGGCCATGCTATGACAATAACAATAGCGCCCAGAACGATTTTCGGCCATAGTAGGTGTTTTATCAGCCAGCTGCGCAAGACTTCCAAAAGCGTACAGGCATTTGTGCAGACACAGCTGCACTTTCCATTCCCTCACTCTCATAGTCCGATGGGACGGCAATCCTACACGACCGGAGAGAGATCAGACGCAGGGCCGACATTTACGTGTTCTGCGATGCACGGGTGTAACAATCACCTACTTCCAGACTCCGGGATGCTTTTTGTGAAAGTTTCTTATAAGCCACAAGTCCATTTCGACCCAACCCGGGAATATTAGAGCAACCAGGCTATGAACACATATTATCTGCAGTCGGTTAAAAAATACCATACTAAATCTTACCTTCTTTCTCATATCTGCTAGAGTGGTCTCAAAGCTTTCTTTGGAGCAAGTCCTAGTTTTACCCTCTTTTAACAAGAGTTCTAATTTAACCGTTAGTTTAGAGATCTTCTTCTCAAGTCTTCTCTTTACGATGAAGTGATCATTGCTTAAATGAGGCAGAGAGTCGGCTGCGTGACGCCATATTGAAATCTGGCGACGGAGTTCTGAAAAGGTTGTTAGCATTTATCAGGATTTACAAGGCGTGGTGGTCTATACCAGCCTCTATGAGTATGAGTGTGCGGGTTCAATTCCAGGTCAGGTAAGAACCAATGTCAATTTTCAAAGAATAGTAAGTATATAAATTCCAAGTATATGTTGGACACCAATGACTGAAGGAAAACATCTTGAGGACACCTGGACAATAAAGTCTGAATTAATCACCAACTAGCATTAAGCAAGCGTGGTGATTAAGGTTCAAACCTTCTCTATGTAAGAAGACAGCAGTGGGACGATAAAAAATGGCTGAGGATGTCGGAAGGCAGTATGTAGGTCTCGTCAAATTCTTTTGAGGCTCAGAAATCGGCTTTTAATGACTGCACAACAGTCAAAAAGTATCCACAGACGCCAGCACATCAACCTACTACAATCTGTCAAATTTCCATAATACATTTTCAACTTTATCGCTGAAACATTATGATTCAAAATTGACAGAGAAAATTTTACAGTTTCGGGTAGCTCGAAGTGCTAGCGTCTGTCAAATACCTTTACCGTATAAAAGTCAGCAATTAGATGCGTAAGCGCAATAGCGTTCTGCTTATAAATTTAATCCCAAAATTACTAGTTAAACTAGATAGTGCAAAATAGTTTATTAAAATTAGGGTAAAAAAATCAGCAGTTTTAAAAATTTAAAGATTAAAATATCCTGTCATTACCTTGTATATCCTCAGACTCGCTGATCATGAGCGTGCTAATGTCTCTGAATATGAATCTCAGCTGGAAATAAGTCTGGATAGCCACCAGGAATATACCGAGGATCATATGAAGGGTAAAGTTCGTAAAATTTATGCCCTGAAAATGAAAAACACATTATAATATTAATAAAGGCTTCCAGTCTAACCAGATGCAGCTGAGTACCAGTATTTTACATGAAGATGCGTACCTCACCTTCATAACCAAGTTTGCCCTTCGTAATACTGGTTATCGGAATTTCTACCTTCTGACTACCCGTAACGACTGCCAAAGATGTACAAATGACAGCCGAGACCCACCAATTTAACGTGCCTTCCGAAACACGGAGGAACTCGTTATGATATAGATCCACGGACCTACGGAGCCGAGCGTTGCTTCGGGCCAGTTTCACAGGTTATGGATAGCCACTATCTACCAGATAAATTAAAAAATGGAACAGAATTTATATGAAATAATAAAAAAAGGTGAAACAGAGCGTTAGGGTTTGATCGGTCCCCCTTCCTACCCTATAGGGAGGGGACGTGAGGGGCCTGCCACAAGGCGGGCATTCGCCGGCGGGGGACTGGACGCTTTAGATTCCCAGGCCCCCTCCACTCAGGCGAGGTCGGAGTGCCGCTGGGTATTTTTAGTGGGTATACCGGGAATGACACTCCCGGGGAGCCCCACATACCCCTTTCCCGTCCCCCGACAGAAGGGGATGCGTAACAGCATTTTTTCCCAGCGCCAAAAAAAAAAAAAAAATGGTTTGATCGGTCAACCCATAATTACTTAGCCACGAGATTTCCTTTATTAGACGTTGAAGATAATGGTACAAATGGCTTCAATAACACCGAACGGCCAAATTGCTGATTCAGATAAATGATAATGATAAATGATATTTATTTTGCAAATAGGTTGAACTCAACAACGTCAACAGATTTTTTATAAAATCGAGATGAGGTCGGCATTTCCTAACTGACTACCTTGAGAAGAAACACCGAAACAAACTCAAGGGTCGCAGTCTCTTTTAAAGTCTAGACATAAAAAGAGATTACATACGTAAGTACGGATGAGCAATGTAGGCTTGTGTCTGAAATGACCTTTTGAGGAAAGTGTCATACAAGTTTGAATGGACCTGTCCAATCAGCTGGTAAGCATTTGTCGGTCTTCGTTGAACTAAACAGTAACATAGGAGCCAACAGTCCGACGAACATACCAGCAAAAAGGACATTTGGGTAGGCCACTTATAATACTCAAACTGTCAGACATATGTAAATACATTCTAAAACAAAAAATAAATAAAACTAAACGAAAACCCACATTGTTCACATACCCTCAAAATAAAATGCATCTACAGAAGGCAAGTACACCTTGAAACGGCACGAATTGTGAGGAGGTTTCTGTCTCTGGGACCCTAACCACCGGTAGCTTGGACCCTGTTCCCGATATTGTTGTTTTTAAAACTGACATTAATAAATAGATGAGAATGATTCTTCTAAACCTAGTCTTAAACTCTAATCTTCCTTACCGCTTGCACGACTTGCTTGTTCGAAGCGATGATCACATTTGGGGGATCCCCCACTGGGGTAGCAGTTCCTCCAAGGTTGCAAAACATCACCATTGACAGCAAAACTGGTACTGGATCCAACTTCATCACCACACAGAGTCTGATGATGAAATTCAAGGATTTTTGTACCTACTTATTGATTTTAAAGGCTTATGTCTTTTAGTTTCTCAACCTTTTAACCGCCACGTCAAAAAAAGAAAGACATGCCGTCAGCACCAAGCTAAGAATTCATCCACAAATACCTATAATAGAGTAGTGAGTTCGGAATTATATCGATTAGAACTGACTATTATTTTTAAACTTTAAAAGTTTGTCATGTAGTCGTAACCGTGGCGTGGTGGGCACTTTTTGGATTGTCATCTATACGTGACTGTGGCGGTCAAAAGGTTAAGCCAAGAATGTATTTTGCTTTCTCACCGTATAGTTACTGGAGTCATGAGGAGTACTGTTGTCACGTTGTCCAATAGCAATGAGACTATAGATGTGACCACACATAGCATTGTTATCAAAGGCCAGATATTGCCTTTTGCTAGCTGAAAATGAGATAATATAAATACTATGAATACTTTCTATGAAACTGTTATACAGAGTTGATATGACAGAGGGGCATTAAATTACACTACGTATACTATACGTGTTTAGTATTCATTCTATGCGGTATACAGTAACAATAACAAACTAAATAGCTACTTAGTTTGTTTAAAATTTATTTATTATGTTTTTACAAAGGGTGGCCTTTGTAGATAAATTTTACTGACTTTAGATGCCTAGGTAAGTAATAATGCGGCAACGTCGCACGACCTATGCGTTTAGACATAATCAGCTGTCAGAAAAGATACATCGTGTTCAAACAGGGCAAAAAACATAATTTGCGACTAAACTACTGCTCCTATATAATTGATTTTTGGTAGTTCGAAAATGGTACCTAGTATAGGCAGTTCAAAGCCCCTCCGTCGTATCATACAAAGTTGATACGACGGAGGGACTTTCCTTTATAGGTAGCATCTTATATTAGGTCTAACAAAACTAGTGCACCATATTTTTACAGGTCATCTAGTACATGCTAAGGATCATGTTTACCACAAAAAAAAGTTGAATGACCTAGGGGTCAACGATCGAGCGCCTTCATAGAGACCAGCGTTATGTGTACAATTTGGCGACTGTGATGATAAATTTAATAAAATATGTTGTTGTGTATGTAAACATGATCCTTAGCAAGTACTAGATGACCTGTAAAAATATGGTGCACTAGTTTTGTTCAACCCTATGTAGTAAAATCCTTTTTTCTTTGCTTTTACAGTTTGCCTTATGTTTTTTTTGTAAAAAGTCTTTTGCTATTTTGTTTGCGTGGAAAATAATTATCCAACATTGTATTTAACTGAATAAAAAAATAGAACTGCTAGGTCTAAGCGTATAATATGCGTGTAAAAAGCCTTATCTAGTCAGTTTTCCACTTACCTGGAAAGTGAGAACAGCAAAATAATCAAAGACACCAGTTTCCGCTAATAGAGCGACTAGAACCATCATGCTGAACAGCAGAAGTAGGGTTTCCACATCCAGCCAGGATATCAGTTCCGGGATAGAAGGTCTTTCGCCAGCTATGGCCAGAGCCGCTAAAGATGCCGTTGATAAAAGAAGAGCTGCCATAGTCCTGTTTATAACCTGGAGAATGTTTATGAAGACATTTAAAAGAGAGAAGACATGTAGACAGCGATGGGAATGAGATTTTTGATGCTTTTTAGTTATTTAATTTTTCTAGTTATAGTTTATTAGTTTTAAGTATTTTTTTTATTTTTAAATAGTAAGTATTGTACATATTTGTAAATAATTTATTTTACTTTAAACTTTATTATAAGACCTATATAAAACATTATGGAATACGAGTAGATGACTTTATTCAGTCATTATATATTCAATAGCTCTATTTCGTGCAATAAAATATAAAAGAGAGAAGATAGTTGGATAATAATATCGTAATATTGCAATTAATCTCTTGAATGAAGTCAAAAATCCAAAAAAATCTATCGTCTTACGTCTAAAAGTAATCTACAAAAAAGTTTCTAACCTGTCTTATTTGTATAGTGGTATAATTTAACGAGCAAAGAAAAATACTGATTCAAGTAGGAAAGAAAAAAATAAAAAACAAGTAAAAGAAACTATTCTACATGAAATAATTAAAGAAGATAAAAATCAAATTAAACAAAAAACAAGCGAAAATAAAATTAAAGAAATTACCTCAAATACTATGAGACCATATAGAGAAGCTAGTAAGATACACGCGTATACTAGTCCCGATGTCCTGTCCAAAGGGTCCAGGGTATAGTTCAAAGTGAAGGGAACAGTAACATGAGATGAAGTAGACAAACGGATTGACAGGACAGTAGTATTAGTAGATAGGGGAGGCAGTTGTAATATGGAGGAACGGGTCTCGCTTTCATGAAAATCTTCATTCTGATTTTCTAGGAGAATTGTCCATCGGTTTGAAGTCTAAAAGAAAAGGAGATAATATTAAAAAGAAAGAAAGATCTAAAGAAGAAAAAAAAGTCGTGGTGGCCTAGTGGTTAAAGAGCCAACCTCAAGTGTGAGGCCGTGGGTTCGATTTCTAGGTCGGGCAAGTACCAATGCAACTTTTCTAAGTTTGTATGTACTTTCTAAGTATATCTTGGACACCAATGACTGTGTTTCGGATGGCACGTTAAACTGTAGGTCCCGGCTGTCATTGAACATCCTTGGCAGTCGTTACGGGTAGTCAGAAGCCAGTAAGTCTGACGCCAGTCTAACCAAGGGGTATTGGGTTGCCCAAGTAACTGGGTTGAGGAGGTCAGATAGGCAGTCGCTCCTTGTAAAACACTGGTACTCAGCCGAAACCGGTTAGACTGGAAGCCGACCCCAACATAGTTGGGAAAAGGCTCGGGAGATGATGATGATGATGAAAGATCTAAAAAAGATTATGATAAGAGGAAACCTAATTTAGAGACAGTAAAATGCGAATTTAGGCCTGTTATTTCCAGTCTCGCTGCAGAGAGATATAAGATAATTGTCGATTCCAAAATAAGATTTTTAAAATGAGCTTTTAACAAAAAAAGTCCAGAGCAATATAAATCATAGTACCTATATTATTATTGGCAACAAGTATTTAAATACTCTATTCATCATCAGCTGTTTTAGTCTTCTTCCACTTTAGGTCACAGGCCTCTTCTCACAAAGAGAAGGATTGAGCCCACGCTTGCTTAATACGGGCTGGTTATTTCAGACTTTATAGTCCAGGTTTCCTCGAGATGTTTTCCGTCACCTTTAATCAGTCATTGGTCTCCAAGATATACATGCTAAGAAAGTACATATAATTAGAAAAGTTACATTGGTATTTGCCTGGCCTTTTTTTCTGGGAAATCATCAAATGACCCCTCCCGCTGAAGGTGCAACTGGAGGGAGTGTCAGACTCTTACTGACTAAAACGCACTATGTTCCTTCTGGAGGTCCCATTGTACCAGGGCCACGGTTACTCTAACGAACAACCCGCAGCCCGTATTTGCCTGGCCTGGAATAAAACCCAGTGCTTTAACCACTAGGCCACCATTAAATATCTATATACTTTGAGTAAATACACTTCCTGGAAATTTTAAGTATTTTTCATAAACTTTACCTGGATGACATCATATTTGACAGCACCTTTATTATTATCACCATTTACAACCCACTTTTCAATCCATATATGCATCTTATTCATATTCTTTCGTTCACTATAGTTCAGTTTCTTCTCATATTGTTCCGATAAAAATGGTCCAGTTAACTTCAAGAGTACCGACATCTTATTATGATCATTTTCTATAATGTAGTCTGCAATCATTTACTTTGGTTTAGTTAGTTGCGAATACGGGTCTTAGAGCACTCTCATCTCCCGAGCCTTTTCCCAACTATGTTGGGGTCGGCTTCCAGTTTAACCGGATTCAGCTGAGTACCAGTGTTTTACAAGGAGCGACTGCCTATCTGACCTCCTCAACCCAGTTACCCGGGCAACCCCTTGGTTAGACTGGCGTCAGACTCACTGGCTTCTGACTACCCGTTACGACTGCCAAGGATGTTCAATGACATAATGGAAGTCAACATAGCTTGGGAAAAGGCTAGGCAGATTTCAGAGATGCAAGTGTAGGTAAGAGTGTTCTTTTTACATTTTGACTAGCTTGCAGTCAACGGCTGTTCGGGGGAACTTTAACCTTTTGACCGCCACGTCAAAAAAAGAAAGACGTGCCCTCAGCGCCAAGCTAAGAATTAATCCATAAATACCTACAATACAGTAGTGAATTCGAGATTATATATCGCCTGAAACTGACTATTAATTTTGAACTCTAATAGTTTGTCATGTAGTCGTGACCGTGGTGTGCTGGGCACTTTTTAGCTGGTCATCTATACGTGACTGTGGGGGTCAAAAGGTTAAAGCGCCCAAAATATTTGTCATTCAGTTTTACAAAACGGGGCTTACCTTTCGTTTGCTGAGGGGCGACCGAAGAATGTCTGGTAACCTCTTCCTTTTCACTGTGCGTTAGAAAAGCTACAGTGAAGAATATCCAGACCCCCACTAAAATTGAAATTTTAACCGTCCGTCGGGCCTGGGCCATCTACCGAAAGAAGATATACCTTTATTCAATACTAGCTGTCTCCAGCGGTTTCACCCGCATCTTTGGTTACTGCTCCGCTCCCGTGTGTCTTAGCGTGATGGTATATAGCCTATAGCCTTCCTCGATAAATGGGCTATCTAACACTGAAAGAATTTTTCTAATCGAACCAGTAGTTTCGGAGATTAGCGCGTTCAAACAAACAAACACACAAACTCTTCAGCTTTATAATATTAAGTATAGATTGGTTTTTCGAAGGTCAAAAACTACAGAAGACAGCCCACCCTTCACCACTTCCTATGTATTTTTGGTAGGGAGAAGAAGTGGCGCAAGAAACTCCCCAGCAACACATGTCTGTCTGTAGGTTTGAAAAACCACAGTAAGCTCCTAGCAAGTAGGATTGTGATGTTACTAACAGATTCCTAGTGCACACATTCTAGGAAAACTTACCCTTGAAGGCTTTTTCGATGTTTCCAAACCTGACGGCATATCGTCCGATCTGCAAAAGAAAAACATTGCATCAGACTCTTCAAAGAGCCCAAAGACAACTGAAAATGAAGACAAAGATAGCTGGTGATTAAAATAATAACATTAGAACTAGCCTTTCTGATCTCCAGTCTGTTTTATAAATACTTTAACCTTTTGACCGCCTCGTCAAAATATTGTTGAAATTCATAAAAAATAACAACTCCGCCATCTTGTGTGGCCCGCCATATTGGATTTAGAATGACGTTATATATTATATCGTGCATTGTCATCCAAACTGAACGAGTAGGTATACAAAATTTCAGCTCAATCGGTTGAAG
The DNA here is from genome assembly GCA_958496145.1 of Heliothis peltigera. Lineage (NCBI taxonomy): Eukaryota > Metazoa > Arthropoda > Insecta > Lepidoptera > Noctuidae > Heliothis > Heliothis peltigera. The sequence continues at coordinate 3,119,121 of OY292349.1, read as the reverse complement.
ATATCTACTTCAAAATTGAGCTCAAAGAATATATAATACACAGCAAGTTAAATAAAGGCTTTTAAAAAAGAAGACGTACCCTCAGCGCCAAGCTAAGAATTCATCCTTAAATGCCTACAATATAGTAGTGGGTTCGAAATTATATCGATTAAACCTGACTATTAATTTTTAACTTTAAGTCTGTCTTGTAGTCGTGACTGTGGCTTGTCAACTATACGTGACGGTTGAGGTCACAAGGTTAAAGCGTGGTGATTTAACGCTCAATCCTTGCTCCGTATGAGTGAGAAGAGGCCTATCCCCACCAGTGGGATAATAAAAAGGCTGATGATGATGGTACCTACTCAATCTCCGGCTTGTTCTTATTTTCCATTTCTATCCTCGCTGCCTTTGCGCCATTAAGGAACATTACATCATCATCTTGGCTACCACCCTCGTGCAGATGTGGTGCCGAGCTGGCCGAAGGCAGGCGTTTGGTCACCGCCCCGTTTTTTGAAGATGGATGTATAGTTTCGACTCCACCTGGCAAACAAATTATTTATATCATCTAACTGGATGCAGCTGCTTATCTGACCTCCTCAAACCTGGGCAACCTGATACCCTTAGTAAGACTGGTTGTAAGACTTTCTGGCTCCTGACTACCTGTAACGACTGTCAAAGATGTACAAATGAAAGCTGGGAACCACCAAGTTTAAGTGTCCTCCGAAACACAGAGGATCTCGTCATGACAAGACGGTCGCGTACTCAACCTCATGATCGATCGATCCACGTGGCTGTTACTTAGGAACACTTACTTACGAATATTGATGGAAAATGATTTTATCGCAGTTAAACTCCTCATCAAGTCCTGGTGGCCTAGTGGTTAAAGCACCAGCCTTTCGAGTATGAGGGTGCGGGTTCGATTCCAGGTCAGGAAAGTACCAATGTAACTTTTCTAAGTTATACGTACTTTCTAAGTTTATCTTGGACACCAATGACTGATTAAAGGTGAACGAAAACACCTCGAGGAAACCTGGACTATAAAGTCTAAGATCACCAACCATTGAGCAAGCGTGGTGATTAACGTTCAATCTTCCTCAGTGTGAGAGAAGGCCTGTGCCCAGCAGTGGGACAACAAAAAGGCTGTCATGAAACTCATCATCATCCTCCTGCCCCTATTCGAAATTTTATTGGTTTTCTTCTTCCACACTCTTCTATCTGCCATCATCTCACAAGTAACATTATTTCTAGCCATATCAACTTTTACCCAATCCTTCCATCGTTTCTTTGGTAATCCCCATCACCATCCTCTATAACCTTAACGTTCATGCTCGATATTGATATCCCAATTAAACTATTATCGAAATCTATACATCTATATACATCTATACATCTACATATAATAAAATTATAGAAAACTGAAAACTGTACATTGAATATTTTTTTAAAATAATAATTAGGGCGTGATCTACAATTGACATCGAATCCAAAAATATATTTTTAAGAATTTTTGTCTGTTTGTCTGTATGTATGTCCGGGATAATCTCAAAAAGCACTTCATGGATTTGCTTCAAATTTGGCATGAATATAACTAAGAGGTTGGGTCAACATATAGGGTACATATTATCACGCTATCACGTACGGAGGGGGGCTAAGGTTTAATCACCTAATGCCCACGCAAACGACGTCGCAGGCAACAGCTAGATAACATAAAAAATGTCTTAAATATTTCTTGCATATATATGTAGTTGCTTTGTGTTTCGCGATATTATTAATGGCGCATATATGTTAATTGATTTTGACAATGTCTGAAATAGTTTAACAATGAACAAACATGTTTTCTGCGTCTCGATGTTACATAAAAATATTACATAATAATCTTTTTTTTCGTGGGAAATCATCAAAAGGTTCATCCCGCTGTGGGTGCAGCTGGAGGGAGTGTCAGATTCCTACTGACCAAAACCCTCTATGTTCCTTCTGGAGGTCCCTGTGTGCCAGGGCCACGATAACTCTTACGAACAACCCGCAGCCCAGGACCAACATTAAATCTAAGTTTAATAGGACATTTTGGAAAACCGGACTTATAACGACGGCATTTAAATTAGCACATCCAAATGAGTTTGAAATAGATGTTAATAAAGAACAAATAAGGTGTCCACAGTCCGTGCCAATTTTGTGAGATGTGTCTATGTATAATAACAAGAGTAAATAATTAACTTTATGTACTCAAAGAGCAATATGGTTTGTAATATTACGTCATCTGCCTAGCTTTTTCTCAAGTTATGTTGCGATCGGCTTCCAGTCTTAACCGGATGCAGCTGAGTACCAGTGTTTTACATGGAGCGACTGCCTGTCTGACTTTCTCAACCCAGTTACCTGGGTAACCCGAGACCCTTTGGTAAGACTGGTTGTCTGTCAGACTTTCTGGCTTCGGACTACCAGTAACGACTGCCAAAGATGTAGAAATGACAGCCGGGACACACAAATTTAACGTGCCTTCCGAAACACGGAAGAACTCGCCATGACTGGATGGTCACCCATCCACGGAGAGACCGCGCCAAGCGTTGCTTAACCTTATGATCGATCGACCCGTGCGGCTGTTGCTTAGCCACGAGCTCATCTTGTATTACGTAATTTTGGTAATCTGACATTGAAATGTCTTGGTTAAATACTAGCCGTAATAAAACTAAATAATGTTCTTTTTCATGGTACATAACTTCTCGAGGTATGGAAAAGAGACAATGTCGATATACGTATTTCTTTCTAACACTGTCATAGGAAACTGAAATTATTCGAATATTAACCTTCCGATATTGTGATAGGGCTGAAAATCTCGTAAAGAAATTCAACAGTTTGAGATAGGTTGATGTTCTGACGTCTGTACAAGTAGTATATTGATTTTTCAATCAACTTTGAACTATATGCTTCGCAAATAAAGTTGAAAATCTATTAAGGAAATTTGTCAAATAGGTAGCTTGATATGCTAGCGACTGTACAATTTAAATATTAGCGTTACAAAACCTTACTTTTCTAAGTTTGTATGTACTTTCTAAGTATGTATATCTTGGACACCAATGACTATGTTTCGGATGGCACGTTAAACTGTAGGTCCCGGCTATCATTGAACATCCTTGGCAGTCGTTTCGGGTAGTCAGAAGCCAGTAAGTCTGACGCCAGTCTAACCAAGGGGTATTAGGTTGCCCGGGTAACTGGGTTGGAAGGTCAGATAGGCCGTCGCTCCTTGTAAAACACTGGTACTCATCTAAACCCGGTTAGAGTGGAAGCCGACCCCAACATAGTTGGGAAAAAGGCTCGAGAGATGATGATGAACCTTACCGTGCCTCTCGTAGTGCATTTTAAAGAGTTCCCAAGAAGAATCACTTCTGACGTCCTCAGGTAAACCCAGCCACAACTGGACAGCTTCTTCTGTCAAATCCGTGGAGACCAAGGAGTATTGGCTTCGTGATAACTCGTCACTAACTCGAGGGTTGCGAAGCTTGCAGGCTTTGAGAACCTTCTCCATATTTTAATTGGTCATGACGCGGAGTCAGCTCTGTAAATAAGTATTCCAATTGAGATTATCAACACACACACACACACACACACACATTATAGAGAAAATTTGAAGAGCTCGTGGCTAAGTAACAGCCGCACGGGTCGATCGACCATAAGGTTAAGCAACGTTTGGCGCGGTCGGTCCGTGGATGAGTGACCATCTTGTCATGACGAGTTCCTCCGTGTTTCGGAAGGTACGAAACATTGGTGGGTCCCGGCTGTCATTTGTACATCTTTGGCAGTCGTTACAGGTAGGACGCCAGGAAGTCTGACAACCAGTCTTACCAAGGGGCATCGGGTTGCCCAGGTAAGTGGGTTGAGGAGGTCAGGTAGGCAGTCGCTCTATATAAAACACTGTTACTCAGCTGCACCCGGTGAAGACTGGAAGCTGACCTTAACATAGTTTGGGAAAAGGCTAGGCAGATGATGATAATATTATTATAAAGAAGAAAGATTTGGCTTTGACTGTTGGTTCGAATTGAATAGGCTACATTTTACTTACTAGGAAATATGTACTTTGGTTCATTCTCTTGTAATGTAAACAGATAAAGTAAAGAATAATTTATCAGCAAATTATAATGTGTGCAATAAATTGCATTGTATTGCAGCAATTTGCTGCAACTGATAATTACGGTAACTAGCTACGTAAAGGATTGAATGATAAAATTTTATGAGTTCAATAACATCAAAATTATGATAACAATGAGGGTTTACGTCATTATGAAGTGTTAACTCAAATTTTCAATACATTTTGAATGCGCCGCTAGGCGAGAATAATTACAAGTGTTTCGCGTAGAGCGACTAGTCGTAGTGGCCTAGCGGTTAAAGAGCCAACCTCTCAAGTGTGAGGGCGTGGGTTCGATTCCAGGTCAGGTACCAATGCAACTTTTCTAAGTTTGTATGTACTTTCTAAGTATATCTTGGACACCAATGACTGTGTTTCGGATGGCACGTTAAACTGTAGGTCCCGGCTGTCATGAACATCCTTGGCAGTCGTCAGTAAGTCTGACGTCAGTTTAAGCAAGGGGTATTGGGTTGCCCGGTAACTGGGTTGAGGAGGTCAGATAGGCAGTCACTCCTTGTAAAACACTGGTACTCAGCTGAATCCGGTTAGACTGGAAGCCGACCCCAACATAGTTGAGATAAGGCTCGGGAGATGATGATTTACGTAGAGCGACTAGCCTATCTGATCTTCTCATCCCAGTTACCTGAGCAACCCGATACTCTTAGTAAGATTGGTTGTCAGACTTTCTAGCTTCTGACTACCCATAAGGCCCGCCAAATATGTATTTACAGACCGGCACAAAGGCTACCTACTATAATTTGTCAAATTTCGTTAATAGATTTTCAACTTTATAGCTCAACTCAAGAATAGGTATGGTTGAAAGTTGGTTAGGAAAATTTGATACTTTCGCGTAGCCCGATGTGCTGGCGTCTCTCTTCAAATGACAGGCGATCGATCGATCGGGGATTACTCAAAATATAATAGTTTGTTTTTTTCGATTTTTGTATTAATTTCCGAATTTTACTGTTGTTGTCGTTGTCACAAAGTCCGGAAACTTCTGGGAATAACTTATACAATTTTCTTCACCTGGTACTGCGGCTCGACCCGTCGCCAGTGGGAACTCTTTCCCGCACCCGGATAAAAAGTAGCCTATGTCCTTTCTCCGACTCTAGACTATATGCCCACCAAATTTTATTTAAATCGATTCAGTAGTTTTGGTGTGAAAGCATGACAGACAGACTGATTTACTTTCGCACTTATAATATTGGTAAGGAAGTCAGGATTATTGGAATAGAGGTGGCGTAGTGGTTAAAGAACCAGTCTCTTAAATAGGTATGAGCGTGGGCCGTGTGTGTTCGATTCCAGGTCAGACAATCAATGTAACTTTTCTAAGTTTAATGTACGTTCTAAGCATATCTTGGACACCAATGACTGAGTATAGGTACCATCACCTATATCTAGAGGAACCTGTACATGTCTGCAATCATCAATCCTTGAGCAAGCGTGGTGATTAACGCTCTTTCCTTTTCTGTATGATAAGAGGCAGTGGGACAATAAAAAGGTTTGATAAAAAATAAATGATATTTATTTTGCAAATAGGTTGTAATCAACACTTTTACACGTCAACACATTTTTATAAAAAACCTAAGTAAAAAACGAGATGAGGTTGGCATTTCCTAACTGACTGGTTTGAGAAGAAACGCCGAAACAAACTCAAGGGTCAAACCTAGTTTAAGATGACTGAATTACTATGTCGCTTTATTCGTTCAATTTTAACCTTAACCTAAATACTGGTTACGATCGCAATATAAATACAATTATAAACTAAATGATAGACTAAGGGCCTGTTTCACCACCTACGAATAAGTTCCAGTTAGTTTATTGGGTAGATAATTTCATACAAATTCTTTTCCAGTTTTGAATTTATTCGGTAGATAGTGGCTATTCGGACATTGTGAAACTGGCCCTAATACAACAAAGAGATCTTATTCAAATCCATAACTCTTTTCTTGGAGTCATAACTAGAATTAAATTAATCTAGATACCTACAGCACTATTTACAATGACTAAACAAGAAAATAAACACTAGGTATTTACCATCGATATAGGAAAGACTAGATGGAGTGTTCAGTACAAAACGGAACGTTCATATTGACAGCATGTTTGATGCGTGTGTGAGTGCCGAAAGTGTATGATTATCGCGTCTGCATTTGTGTGCGTGTCATTCTAATATACCAGCGCAAAGTGATTACCCCCAAAATGTGGGAAAATTAAAATTTGTGCAGTTTTATTCACATTGACATAGGTGATAAAATTATCTTATAAATATAAATATAATGACTGGATGTCACAGGATCAGTCGGAAATCTATTGAAGAAATAAACTTATGTATTATCAATAAGTATCTTACTAAATTACAATAAAATAATAATGTTGATTTCGTAATACCATTTTACAATATTAATCGCAGCATCAAAAAAGAAGGTAAAAATATTTCATACCTTGGCAATACTCAAACAATATGGAGTCGTTTTGTTGTTATTTTGCCGTCGTAATATTTTCAAAGAAATGCATAAATATCTATACATATTTATCATAAAATTTCAAACTTACCTATGAAAAGAGATGTTCGTATCCTTATGTTTTTTTGCAGTGTAGTTATTACAAAGTTTCACTACACAAACCGTCATTTTTGAATTTTTTTGTGAAAAATTTACAATGTAAACACGCGGCAAACGTCTGTCGCGTAATGGCGGCCTGTGGGTGGGGTTAAGCCAAATTGATGTCTCTGATCATAATGCATTTTGACAGCGCGTACTAGGCATCTAGACACTTCTTATATCGATGGTATTTACATACTTACGAGATTATTTCAAGCAAAAATTGGCGAAAATCCAAATCAGAATCTAAATTCACAACACAATAAAAACTTTATTTTTGCTAAACTCTATTACAAAAATTTGACAGTTCACTATATAAAAAATGGCGGGATTCCACAAAAAAATTACTTTGATTTTTTTTTAAGCAATGGGCGTGCGCGTTCAGCCACGCTGGGATGTTAACTGGCCGGCCTCGATTTAAATACGTTATGTTTCGTACCTTACCTATATGATGTATTTTTATCAATGCGTGCAGAATAATATTATCATTCGATCTATTACAGTAGCTTGTTTGTAGTATCGACTTGGAGTTAATGACCTTTTGTCTCTAAACTCGTTAATAATCCGGTCATCCTTACGAAATAACAAGAAAAGGCGCTTGTATTATAGCTTAAGAACCTTTTATGTTTTTATATGTTAAGTAACCTATGTTTATGTAAAGTTTTTCGCACATATCTTGTTCGTTCGTTCATTTCAGCCGAAAGACGTCCACTGCTGGACAAAGGCCTCCCTCAAGGCTCGCCACCTTGCGCGATCTTCAGCTACCCACATCCATTGCTTGGTGATCGGTCACCTTGACTAGATCGTCCGTTTACAAAGTGGGAGGCCTGCCCAGCCTGGTCACCACTCAAGAACTTTACTGCCCCATCGGCCATGTTCTGCGAGCTATGTGCCCTGCCCATTGCCACATCTTGTATGCAAACATCAATATCTTGTATGCAAAGGTTAATAATGAAGTTAACAGTCTGCCGAATGGATTAAGTTTTAAATTAACTACAAAAACTTTAACTTTCTTGTTAACTTCTCGTCTTTTCTTATTCCATACAGGACGTCTGTACTCTGTTTGGTAGTTTTGGGGTCTATTTAATGCAAACAAACGCTCAAAACTTTTGTACCATATCCTTGGCGAATAAGTATCTTTATATCTTTATAATAATCATCTCCCGAGCCTTTTTCCCAACTATGTTGGGGTCGGCTTCCAGCCTAACCGGTTTCGGCTGAGTACCAGTGTTTTACAAGGAGCGACTGCCTATTTGACCTCCTCAACCCAGTTACCTGGGCAACCTAATACCACTCGGTTAGACTGGCGTCAGACTTACTGGTTTCTGACTACCCGTAACGACTGCCAAGGATGTTCAATGACAGCAGGGACCTACAGTTTAACGTGCCACCCGAAACACAAACATTGGTGTCCAAGATATACTTAGAAAGTACATACAAACTTAGAAAAGTTGCATTGGTACTTGCCCGACCTGGAATCGAACCCACGCCCTCACACTTGAGAGGTTGGCTCTTTAACCACTAGGCCACCACGACTTTATAATAATGGTTTAAAATAATAGATATGTAGTTTCGCATGATATTGGACAGAAACAGTTTTATAGCGCTATTAGGTAGACAGAAACAATCAGGAAATACCTAACTACTACTTATATATTTTCAGTTATAAGCAGGTAGGTATATGACGGACACAAATACATAAAGTTATTAAGATAAGCTGCTTATCAAAGAAAATCGTCTAAGATCATAAAACGATAAGTTATATTCTTAAAACCACCAAAATGATGCATACATTAATTACATATAGGGGAACCTGTTAAAAGTTGGCACCATTTTTTTTTAATCATTTGTTGAAAATTATGTCTATTTAGCGACTTACGTAGTAAATTCGTTCGTCCAAAAGTAAGTTACTTTTGAAAAATATGGCATTCAACCGAATAACTATCAATGTACAAGAAACCTTTATATATTTCCAAAAATATGGCATTCAACCGAATAACTATCAATGTACAAGAAACCTTTATATATTTCCAAAAATATGGCATTCAACCGAATAACTATCAATGTACAAGAAACCTTTATATATTTCCAATCTGCATCATTGAAACTAGGTTCGGGTAGCTTGATGTGCTGTCTGGAGGTAGCTAAAAAAAGGAAAGTCATTAATAAAAAAAAAACAATATAATAAAAATTAAATCTCTTTAATAAAATACTAAAACTGGTAACTTCACATGGAAACGGGTATCATCACGTCACAAATAATAAACAATGACAAAAAAACAATGATTTATTATAAGAATTACGCAATAAAAGTATTTCCTACAACCTATAAAATATAAATCACTAGACAGGTAGACGTCAGCACATCAAGTTACTACCTACAGTCTGTCAAATTTCCTCAATAGATTTTCAACCTTATCTGTCAAGCATATGGTTCAAAATTTATTGAAAAAAAAAATACAGTTTCTAGCAAGTAGCTTGATGTGCCGGCGACAGTACTTGTTTGAGTATTTCACAGTAACAATCTCCGTAATGGTAACTGACATTTGACAAAATAATTCTTATATAAATATAATATTAAAAAAAGTAAATCGATCTTCGATTTCTCAAGATTTTCATCATCAGGTCCTGGACCTGATGACAATGGGACCATTTCGAAAGTATACCCTTTCAAAACCAAAAATATTTTTTCAGTTTATTAGCTAAATGACGGCACGGACGTAGCTATAGCTGTGACAAGGGGGGGTCCCCAAAAAACAGAGCCCTAACTCCAGTTGAGTATATCATCTATACATATAATAAAATCGTAGAAATGTCAAAACTGTACATTGAATATTTTTAAAAAAGAATAATTGGGGTGTGATCTAAAATCGATATCGAAGCCAAAAATATAGTTTTTAGAATTTTTGTCTGTTTGTCTGTATGTATGTCCGGGACAATCTCAAAAAATACTCCATGGATTTGCTTCAAATTCGGCATGAATATAACTAAGAGGTCGGGTCAACATATAGGCTGCATATTATCACGCTATCACTCCGGGGGAAGAAGGGTTAATATTTAATCCTAATGCCCACGCGGACGACGTCGCGGGCAACAGCTTGTTTACAAATAAAACAATGCCAGCGACTACGAGTATAACACGCAAGTACAGACGGACACACTCCACACCAACTAGCGTTTTCTACAAGAGGCGCGGCGCATGTATTTTTACTGTTGGTCAAGTAATATGAAAGGGGGCGGGGTCGGACCCCCAAGATCCCCTATGATACGCCAATAAACATTAAAAGATGTATAAACATGTCGAAATGAGAACCTCCTTTATGGGAAGTCGGTTAAAAACATGCTATTACATAGCTAATAATAAATACATAAACTTTTATTTGAGCAAATAATTGATAAGACTAACAAATCCATATAAAAATGACAAATTAATGTTAGCCTTGACAAAACATCACACTAAAACTTGCATCGTTACATAAATCTCAATGGCAAGTATTATTCTAAAGATAACAGGAAGGAGATGATTATATTATGTATGTAAAACCACTTATGATCTGCGTACAGAGGCCAGCACCTCAAGCTACCACAATTTGTTTCAAATTTCCTTAATAGATTTCAACTTTGGGAGCGTTCAAGTATTACGTAACGCAATTCTTGAAGATTTTTGACCCCCCCCCCTCCACCCCTTGTAAGGCACCGTAACGTTTTTCTGTACTCCCCCTCCCACTCTCTAAACGTTACATAACACTCAAGTGACCATTTCTACCCTAAAGATTCTAACACTCAAAAAGGTTTGCCAACTTGCCAAAACAAATCAAAAATGACGACCAGATTAATACAATCAAAGTATTCCCCGTAAAACGTAAACGAAAAGGGTTGCCAATTTTGGAGTTTTAATTCCCTAATTTTTAAATAAAAAAAAAAAAACAATGTTACGTAACGTGCTGCTGTAAGAAAGACCCCCTGCGCCCCTGTAACGCATCGTAACGTTTTACGAGACCCCCCCCACCAAATTGCGTTACGTATTACTTCAACGCTCCCTTTATCGCTGAAGCATTTATCAGTTTCGGTCACTTGATGTGCTGGTTCAGAACATTTAAAAAAGACTAGCATTTCATATAGAGATATTATTTATATACTAGCTGTTTCCTCACAGTTTCAGCGTATCATGGTTTTATATTCCTTCAATTATCACATCTTCAAGACCAGAAACTCTCCTAATTTTTATCCATGTGCTGCAGGCTTAGCATGGCGATTCTATATCTATTCTGACAAGAAAAGACAAAGCTCTTTCTGTCAATGTCAACATGTCTTCTGCCCGAGCATGGCGCTACCTGTCAACTCGCATTTAATCACTTGTAAACTGATGTCGATCGAAGAAAAGAAAAATTCTTCAAAAAATGTCAAAAGAAATCTTACGTCAATCTGTCACTTTTCTGTCATTATGTCCATTCTCCGGTAGACAAAACTTGTTTCTACCGTTGCCATGCTAAGCCTGCATGAAGTAGTTCCCTTGTGCAGCCGATTAAACCACAGGTGGGAAATATAAAAATGATAATTATTATGGCAGATTTTTTAAATCATTAATTTTTTAAATTCCTTAATTAACTAAACTATTTAGTAGTGCAACAAAATCATCCCATAAACAAAATCCACTGTCATTTATTTTACAACCCTCCAATTGCAAAGGAGTGAATTCGGGAGGGTTATCGAGGGACAATCTCCTACCTTCCCTCATTTGGTTGGTACACTGGTAAACATAATCCACTTTCAAATAATATATTCCAGAATTCTGTTCCCGCCATTTTTGAAAAACAAGTTTGCCCCCCGCTGGGGTCATTTCATACTGATCTTTTAAATTATATGGCTTGAACTCTAGGCTTTTCAGTACTGTATAAATATTTGCATCATGGCCCATTAGAAAGCTTATTTTGTATTCTTTATTTAAAATCAAATCTCTCATGTAAGTCAATAATGGCTTAGCTAAGTCTCTGGCTATTAAACTAGTGTTAAATATTACGCTATGATAACCTTTACTAAGATCTAATACTAAAGTCCACTGCTCCTTATTATTTAACAGTCCCCATGCAACCTCATTTTTAGGAAAACCTTCATAGTTCTCCATAATAAACGAGTCTATGACCGATTTTGAAATTTTCAATGGCCCTTCCAAAGGACATGTCCAGAAATGGTTTTTTATTATTGAATAATTTTAACCACGCTAAAGTATATATATTTGAATAGACATGTCAAAACTTAGGGCTTCTGACTATATCAAACATTTTTAAAGCCCTCCAATTTCCGAAAAAATATTTTTTCAATATAGTGTGAATTTACTCCTAAAACTAACAAACCTTAAGATTTATCTAGGCTAGGAAATCGAACGCACCCCAAAAAAAAGTAAAATTGACATAGGAGGACAGTTTTTCTTTGTCAATTTATGACAGTTACTAACTGTCAGCAGAACATAGAAAATACACAATCTTCCAACTGGAATTGCGCAAGGATATCGAGTTTGTTCACGTGTAAATTACAATATTTTACTTAGACCCCAGTCAAAAAGAAATGCATGTTTCATCATACTACATAAGAGCTTATAATCAGCCGAAGAAAATGAATAATAATGTTATCTACCGATCAGAACCATTGTTGATATAAACTGAGATTTTATTATAAATGATAAATAAATGATAAATGATATTTATTTTGCAAATAGGTTGAAATATTTGACTGGAATCAAGATGAGTGGATGAAAAGCCTTTCGAAAATTATATTTAAAACTGTTTAATATTAAGCTTCAGTGTTTTATTGTTCTCATGCAAGCGATTCGTACTGTAAATAAAATACATAAATAAACATGTTTTTTTTCTTGTTTGGCGAGCTAGCAAGATGTCTGTTTTATACTGTCTGCTACTCACTAACGAAATATGATTAAGTACAATAATGTTGCTGTTTTTGAGAAATAAATAAATTCAATAATTGGTCTAATACTCGTCACGTGCAATATCAAATATCGGTACGAAAAATCATAATTGTTAGTCACAGTCATGTGCTAAGTGGAAAAATCAGTTGTGAAAAGCTCAAGTCAGTTAAAAAATCAGTAAAACGCAATGATAATAATAAAGCACTCTTATAGCGGACGAACGATACTGTAACGGCAGGGGAGCCAATAGGGGTGCGATTAATTAATCGAAGAATCGATTTTTCCTGCAAATGAAATCGATTTATCCACTAAGTTTATTTATTTAGTTTTACCAGCTATTGTTTCAGTGATACATATGTAAACACACAGATAAAATAAAATCAAAACTTAAAAACTAAATGCACAATCTTTACAGGTAAACACCGCATGCAAGTTTGATTTCTTATGTGAGAAGTTTATTCTACTATTTTATCTATTTTCTAATGAAAAATAGGTTCAGAAAACAAATGGTCTTCTCTTACCTGATACATAAAATAAGAAAATTGTTACTATCAAACTACAGAATCACATGAATTTCAATTCGAGTCAACCTGAAGCGAGTCTAATCGTAAGTTGACCCATCTCTATTGTCAGTGACAGATAAATAATTTGTTCTGTCAAATACTTAGATTATAATACCTATAGATGGAGCACCCACGTGGCTGCACATGAGACAGCACTATAAAACTCAAAATGCACTAAACTCAACTACAGGAGTCTATTTCTCATAATTATGTACACTAAAACTAGAACTTAATTGCCGAAACTTTTCTAAAAACATAAAAAATGATCTGAGTCGACCTCTCGGTGATAGAGATCCAGGACTTTGTGTGGGCCAACTTTTAAATGTTGGCCGAGCAAAACCCGGCACGCCGAATGCGACAGAGAATATTATGTTTTGTCTCAATTTTCTTACTTATTTCGTATATATGCTTCTCATTTCCACATTTGCCTACATTCTCATGGTTACATCTAGTCATCTATAGGTCTATAATCTAAAGTCAAATATAACATTATCCCAGTGTGGCGATACTTTAAATAAAAACTACCTTTTTTAAGGGTTGCCAGCAATTAAAAGAATAATAATAACTTCAATTATTCAGTTTTGAATTTTCTGTAAAATGGAGGGGTTTAAAAATATTATTTCAGTGGTTCTAAGTTCCTTATTTTTGTCGTCTTTATATGAATAAACATTGATGCTGGTTAAATTTTACTCGGAATAAAAAACCAACGTCCATACAAAAAGCGGACATGTCCTTTGGTTTTATACCTACATTGACAAAAATCTTATTTGTATCTGTGAGTAAATTACATTTATGTTCCATTAGACAATACTCTGATTGCTTATAATTAAGTATTTCTTCCAAGTCTACATATGAACTGTTCAAGTGTAGTGATTTTAATAGCATTCTCATCTCTTCAACGGCTTCTAATTTAAATATAGCTGAAGTATTATGTACTACAGGATTAAAAATAGGATCCTTGGCCTCGGATGTGTGGTGTATTTTGACTTCACATCCCGGGAACCCTTTATTCACAAAGGCTGTAGCGGAGGCTATTGTCCGCTGTGCTGTATTCGCGTACACAAAAAATATGTTTTCATTTGGACACTTTTCACTTAACAAACCTTGTTTATTCAGCCACAGAGCGAAATATTCACCCATGTAACCTTCCAATAATGCTCCCTTGGCTGTCAGATAACCAGTTTTTTCTTTCCAAGCTGGCCACTGTTTTGGTGTGAAATCTGCTAAGTTTTTAGACAAAGGTGTTCGCACATTATGCCTGCTAAGTATCAACACTTGTTCTAACGTATAATTCTGTTCACAATAACATTTTAATGCTAGCAAAAGTAATACTAAGGATTTTAAGTACATTTCTCACAGTTTAAATAAGTTTTGTACAAGTAATTCACATCACTGGTTGATTAAAATGAGTTTGTATTAGAACCTTGAGCCACGTGATACAATATTAACACAAAGAGAAAGTAAATTATGTAATCAACAAGTATACACAAGTTATATTATATAAACAAACAAATGATAACAACAAAGTCACTCGCAGCGATAGAACAGTCGCCGGTTTTTTAAACGTGTATGAAAAATACGCAACCTTTTATACTTGCCCGGATAAGCGTTATCAATTTTGAGGGAGCTAATCATTGTTTACCCAATTTTAACAGGAAAATAAGCTGCAAAAATAAATTAACTTCGCTAATTAAAACACGAATGGGGATTGGGGAATGCCAATTTTATTTGACAATAGGTATTCATTCATATTGACAAATGACAACCACAAACGCAGTTCATGAATACAGCTTTTGTCAGTTACTTTCAATAACTGACTAATATCTGTATCATCATCTCATCATCATCATTTGTAATTTTGTTCTTCCCACTGCTGGGCATGGGCCTCCTCTCATACTGAGAAGCACTGAGTTTTAATCACCACGCTTGCTTAATGGTGGTTGCCGGTTGGTGATTTCAGATTTTATAGTCAAGGTTTCCTCGAGGTGTTTTCCTTCAACTCCAATCAATAATTATGTTCAAGATATACTTTGGAAGTCATATCACTTAGAAAGGTTGCATTTCTTTATTTTTATTAAATACTAATTTATGAATAAGAATAATGTTTGTAACTTAATTTACAAACGCTAATCCTAAAGATTCTTTTACAGTGAACTAGATGGCGCTAAACAAAATTTTTTTTTATTTTATTTATTTTTTATTTTATTTACTCACAATTGACTGTTTTTCATGCACTCTCTGCATCACTTTTCATTTAATTATGGTGTGGTGTAGTGTGCTAACTTCCGAAATCGATTTTCGAGATCAATGACCTATTGTTTAAAAAAACTAACAACAACTTCAGAAGCATTAAAAAATCTTCCGGTCTTTGGTAATTTCTATGTTTACCTACTTACGATTGCAATAAAAATATCATTCATGATAAAGTACCTACCTTTTTAAAGGAGCCTAAACTGTACCTTTAAAAGGTTTCGCACGAGTCTAAATAATAACCAGGTACTTACCTACTCATAATTAAACCTTCTCCATGACTGCCTCTGTCTATAAGCCTATAGATTTAAACTATATGTATATGTCCTACATACTTATTATGCATTATAAGATGACAAATTCGACAGAGGCTATTTTTAAATAAGATAATATTAATAATACTTATCTAATTAATTTTTAACAAGAACCTAGTTATCTGGAGTACAAAAATAACGCACCAATTAAAATAAGCCACTTAGGTATCAACTTGAATCATATTTTATTTTTGCGATTAGAAGGTCAGAGATTATCTAAGTAAAGATTAAAATAAAACATTATTACGAGAACACGTTTAATTTCAAAAATTCACTCCAGGGACATAAGCCGTCGGCTGACATTTCGCAACCTTTTAGTTCCAACAAAACTCTTTGGGGAGGCTCTACAAGTGACAGTTTCGCGCCATTCCTCAATTGTTTGACGGTTGGATAAACATATTCCACTTTCAAATATTTCCCTTTCACATCGCTCCATTTTTGAAATATAATCTTCCCGCCAATTGGGAATGGCTCAAACTGACCCGGCAGAACAAACGGTTTAAAATCGAACGCATTAATCACTGAATTCAAATTTGAATCATGGCCCACAAGCAAAGTGAATTTCGGCGTTCCACTTTTGAAAATATTGAACATGTATTTTAGGAGCGGTCCAGCTATGTCCTTTGACGCTGATGTTAAATTGAATCTTACATTTTGATTTTCTTTAGCTATTCTTACAAGAAGGTCCCACTGGGTTGAGTTATCTTGCATTTCTCCCCAAGCTACTTCGCTCAGCGGCATTCCTTCATAGTAACTCATGATAAACGAATCGACGATTGCATTTGCGATGAACAACGGTCCATTAACATTCGGCTCTTCCCCATCTTCTGTAACTATATCAGTTTTGAGAGCAACTAAATCGCATATTAACAACTTCTTGCAAACATCCGAAGACTGCATATTCAAAATACGAGTCATTTCTTTGTAAGATTCAGTCAAATTAACTTCGTTCAATTTTTGCTGCATTTCTTCGCGCGCTTGTTTTTTGAACGCATCCGTTGTATTGTGAAATATAGGAAGGAACATTGGGTCCATAGCGTCCAGGTTATCATTATGTTGTACTGTGATATTGCATGATTTGAACGCTGATTCCGCAAATGCTTTTGCAGATGCAATCGTACGTGGTTTTGTATTTGCATAAACAATGATTTCGTCGTCTTTAGGGCAGCCATCGAAAAAATGTTCAGTGGCGAACCAGTCAGCAATGTATTCACCCATATAACCTTCGAGCTGGTAACCTTTTCTGGTCAAGAGTCCCGAAGACGCGTTCCATTTAGGCCATGTTTTCGACGCGTACATTTCTAGTTCTCCGGTCAACGGCGTCCGCACATTATGCCGGCTGAGTATTAAAACCTGTTCCAATTTCAGCCTTTGTACATCGATACCTTTGCTTAAAGCAAAGAGGCAAAATAGAACTGTCAAAATTCCCGCCATTTTTTATATATTTTTTTCACTTAACTATTGTTCAATTTGATTCGTTTTAATTAAAAACTTTGTTAGAAATGATAATGAGAATAGTTTTTAAACTGTTGTAACCATGATTGGAGGTGCACTTCCCGCGGCTGAGAGCGAACTAAGACTGGTTTGATTCGCTTAGGCGATTCGATAAGCATGTTTCATCATGCGACAAAAATGATAAATAAAATGGGATTTTATGACACCGTAGCGTAACTAATCAGTAATTATTGCAGAGATTCAGGTTCAGATTTCTATTTGGAGATAAAGTATTTATTTACGAATAGAATTATCTTATTGTAGTAGCAAAACTAAAGAATAAACAATAGATAGCCTATAAATAGCCTTCCTCGATAAACAGCCTATCTAACACCGCAACATTTTTTTCAAATCGGCCCAGTAGTTCCTGAGATTAACACGTTGAAGCAAACATACAAGCTCTTCAGCTTTATAGGAGTATAGACTTAATTATAAATATAAAGTACATACAGACATCAGCACATCAAGCTACCCGAAACTGTCCAATTTCCCCAATCAACTTTGAACCATATACTTCAGAGATAAAGTTGAAAATCTATTAAGGAAATTTCGTCTGTACCTTCTTAGCTTCAATTACATTGTATGAGCTCGTGGCTAAGTACCAGCCACACGGGTCGATCGATCATAAGGTTAAGCAACACTTGGCGAGGTCGGTGTCTGGATGGGTCCATCAAGACATATGATGAGTTCCTCCGTGTTTCAGAAGGCATGTTAAAATAGCGGGTCCTGTGGACTGTGATTTGATCATCTTTGGCAGTCGTTACGGGTAGCCAGAAGCCAGAAAGTCTGAGAACCAGTCTTACCAAGGGGTATCATGTTGCCCAGGTAACTGGGTTGAGGAGATCAGATAGGCAATCGCTCCATGTAAAACAGTGGTACTAAGCTGAATCCGGTTAAGATTGGAAGCCGACCCCATCATAGTTGGGGTAAAGGCTAGGCAGATTGCATTACCTATACATTATGTATATAATTTTCTCGGGTATGTTGAGTACTATAGTACCTAGGTACCTACTTACTAATGTTTTAGCCAGAGTTTATAGATGTAAAATCCCAAAAAAATACTTAAATAACGCTTAAAAATAAATTGTCATTTAAAGTGACGCAAGTAGGCTGAAAACCAGCACTATTTGAAAGTCAATTTTACAAAAATCAGTTTCTAAAAACGCCTGCCGTTCACACCCTATGTGTTATCGCTGGGAAGAAGAAATGGTGGAATAAACTCCTCAACTACTACGAATAAAGCAACAGAATATTAAAACAAATATAGGTTACATCCTGTTAGTCTGACGCCAGTCTAACCAAGAGGTATTGGTTTGCCCGGATAACTGGGTTGAGGAGGTCACATAGGCAATCGCTCCATGTAAAACACTGGTACTCAGCTAAATCCGGTTAGACTGGAAGCCGACCCCAACATAGTTGGGAAAAGGCTCGGGAGATGATGCTAGGCTACTGTGTAAATAAGCCTAGAAATAAATTACCAATATAGTATTTGCGTCACACAATGCAATAAACATCGTATTAGGTAATAGTTAGCTGAGCCTAGGTAACCTATATTTGAGACTGGTCTTCCAATCTCTTTTACAGGTGATATAAACCTACACAGTGGGTTAACCTACTCCATAATCTGAAATACTTTACTTACGTAAGTTTATTGGATAACTAGTTTTCACCCGTGACGTCGCCCGTTTGCAAAAGTTTAAGAGAAATGGTTGACTAGGTCAAAAATAAAATACTTTATCATATGCATATTGTAAAGCATCTTAAAATAATGACAGTTTAATTTATCGTTTTAAAACAAAAAATTGTTTCCATTTTTTATTGATAATATCCTATCCTAATACTATTATAAAGGCGAAAGTTTGTAAGTATGGATGTATGGATGTTTGTTACTCTTTCGCGTAAAAACTACTGAATGGATTTGAATGAAACTTTACCACAATATAGCTTATACATCAGAATAACACATAGGCTACTTTTTATCCGGGTATGGAAAGTACTTCCCTCAGAAAGCGGGTGAAACCGCTGGCGGAAGCTAGTAATAGAAATAACTACTATACAGCTTGATGTAAAACAACTGTGACGTCAAACCTTAGTATTTTCATACAAATTGCATACAAAGTAACCGTTTTTGACAGTACATAAAAAGTAATGAATTTGACTAGTTGTCATCTACCGTATTGGGTAGTTGACTAGGTCAAAAATTAAATCCTATAAGATATTAATTTGATAAAGCACCTTAAAATAATGTCACTTTCACTTATAATTTTTAAGGATAGTGTTAATTTTTTTTATTGATTATTTAAGTAAAATAAGTATATGGCTTGATGTGAAAAAAATGTGACGTCATAGTTATAATTTTCATACAAATTGCATAGAAAGTAACCGTTTTTGATAGTTCAATAAAAGTAGTGAATTCGACTAGTTGTCAACCTTTTGTCAACTATCCAATTGTCATATTTCTACAGATAAGTATATAATGAAGATAAGATAAAGATAAAAAGTTATTTATTCAAAAAGGCTATTAATCAGCACTTTTTGAAGGTCAATTTTACAAAAGACAGCGCCCAAAAACGACCCCACTCTACACGACTTCCTATGTGTTATCGCTGGTAAGAAGAAACGGTGGAACAAACTCCCCAGCAAAGAAACAGACGTACAGACGCCAGCACATCAAGCTACCTTACCTAAACTTTAAAAATTTGGCAATCAATTTTGAACCATATATTTCAGCGATAAAATTGAAAATCTGTCAATGAAATTTAAAAGATTGTAGCTAGATAGTAGCTTGATGTGCTGGCGTATGTTCATAGATAATTATGTAAGTATAACATGGAACATCACTAAAGGAAGTTAATTAACAACTTGTAATTATTATCAGTCAGATAATATTATGCCTAAGCGACTGGTTTCTCTGACATTTGACAATGTATAAAATATGCAAAAGGCTTACTTACTCTTAGCATCCTCCTACGTAAGAAGGGATTTCTTTTAGGTCATTGGTAAATGACGAAAATTTATATGGATGGTGTTGAAGTCGTTGTGGCCTAGTGGTTAAAGAGCCAACCTCTCAAGTATGAGTGCGTGGGTACGATTCCAGGTCAGGCAAGTACCAATGTAACTTTTATAAGTTTGTGTGTACTTTCTAAGTATATCTTGGACACCAGTTACTGTGTTTCGGATGGCACGTTAAACTGTAGGTCCCGGCTATCATTGAACATCCTTGGCAGTCGTTACGGGTGGTCAGAAGCCAGTAAGTCTGTCGCCAGTCTAACCAAGGGGTATTGGGTTGCCCGGGCAACTGAGTTGATGAATTATGATAAATTTATTAAAATATGTTGGTGTTTTCATAACATTTTCGTAATAACCATGATCCTTAGCATGTACTAGATGACCTGAAAAATATTGTGCCCTAGTTTTGTTATACCTTATAAAAATGAATCCCTAATCCCCCGTTTCTCTTGGTCACGGCATCGCGTGTGAACAGCTGGACCGATTTCGTTTGTTTTGCCGGCAAACGAAGATGATATGGGTGAGAACAGTCACAGAACAATAAAGAGATGTTTATAAATACGAATCTAATGTGAACATGTCTCAAGAATGCTTGTAGTCAATGGTAGTTCGATAAACACTGTATTTTGTAAATACAGCAATATCTCTTGAATGAGCGACTAAGTAGATGCGATTGGAATGATGACTAGATTAAAATATGTGACAAACTTTATCATATTCATTTTGTAAAGCATTTTAAAATAATGTCAGTTTTATTTTTGGTAATGAAGCGAAAATTGTTTTCTTATTTTTGATTGATAATATAATCGAAGTAAGTATACGGCTTGATGTGAAAATTAACACCCTGACTAAAGTTAGACCATTTGGAAATCACGATGACAAACTTTTAGTACGGCGTTATCAAAGTTATCCGCTGCGTTTGTTTGTCTGTTCGTAGAAGGACCTAAATTAAAAAATTGCTGAATGAATTTTGAAAAAGGTTTAGGTAAAGAATTTGTGTAGTCACGAAGCCGGGGTGAGTCGCTAGTCTATTCTAATATTATAAAGCTGAAGAGTTTGTTTGTTTGAACGCGCTAATCTCAGGAACTACTGGTTCGATTTGAAAAATTCTTTCAGTGTTAGATAGCCCATTTATCGAGGAAGGCTTTAGGCTATATACCATCAGGCTAAGACACACGGGAGCGGAGCAGTAACCAAAGATGCGGGTGAAACCGCTGGGGACAGCTAGTATGTAATAAAAACACAGAGAGTAGGGTGTACAGCCTTATTTATTTTTTACAGTACATTATTAGCATAGTCACTCAATGTTTTCACATTACATAATATTAATCTTTATTTTTTTGTAATTACTAAAGCGTTTAAACAATTATTTGTGACAGCACCTCAGGTGAGCCTAAAAATTGACAGCATAGAGAAGATTCTTAACACAGACAAATTGACAATAAAGTTTTACTATATAAGGATTTTGTTATCCATGATATGGTCTAACAAAACTAGTGCGCCATATTTTTACAGGTCATATAGTATATGCTAAGGATCATGTTTACAACAAATAAAGTTGAATGACCTAGGGGTCAACGATCGAGCCCGTTCATAGACTGGCATTATGCGTAAGAACACAATTACAATTTGGCGAATGTGATGATGAATTTAATATAATACATTGTTGTTTTCATGACTTTTTTGTGTTAAACATGATCCTTAGCATGTACTAGGTGACCTGTAAAAATGTGGTGCACTAGTTTTGTTAGACTTTATTATAATAATGTGACAATTTTGTATAAGATGGTTTGTATGGATAGAGTTTAATGTATTTTAATGTTTAAATCAGCAAAAATTAATATAGCCATAAGGACATAATATAATAATTCAATTATTGAAGTTTTGCAAGTATTTAATTAAACTTTACATCATTGCGACCATTTGGAGCTATCGTTGCAACTAAACTTTTATTTGTATGTCTTTTCAAAAACATTTTTTTGATGGGGCCCATAATATATTCGATAACTCTTATGTAAAGAGAAAAGCTTTTAACAGTATAAATACAACATTTATAGGAGTCGTGGTTGCCTAGTGGTTAAAGCACCAGCCTCTGAAGTATGAGGTTGCGGGTTCGATTCCAGGTCAGGCAAGTACCAATGCAAATCTAAGTTGTGTGTACTTTTCTAAGTATATCTTAGACACCAATGACTGATTAAAAGGTGAAGACAACATATCGAGGAAACCTGGACTATAAAGTTAAAAATCACCAACCCTCATCGAGCAAGTGTGGCGATTGACACTCAATCCTTGTCAGTGTGAGAGGGGGCCTGTGCCCAGCAGTGAAACGTTAAAAAGGCTGATGATGATACAAAAATAAACTGGAACGATTGCCTCTGATGATTATATTTCTGAAATATTTTTTTGCGAAAGATATTACAGGCCTTAAAGATTTGTTTGATATTTTGATAAAAATAAGTGTGTTGTACAAGATATTTCGGATTGTTTCCGATGGCACGTTAAACTGTAGATCCTGGCTGTCGTTACGGGTAGTCAGAAGCCAGTCTAACCAAGGGGTATTGGGTAACCCGGTTAACTGGGTTGAGGAGGTCAGATAGCCAGTCGCTCCTTGTAAAACACTGGTACTCAGTTGAATTCGGTTAGACTGGAAGCCGACCCCAACATAGTTGGGAAAAGGTTCAGGGGATGATGATGTTGTACAAGATATCAACATTTACCCACAAAAACAATCAACATACGACAAAATAAAACATGATACCAGTTCTAAGACACATAATTATTACCAGTTATTTCTAACATTGTCCTATTAAATAATCAAATTAAGTAACATTTAATTATTAACTAATTACATTCTAATCACAACTTGTGAACGTGTGAAGTCTTAATTAATAAACGCTGGCATGGACGTGCGACTTTGCGATTTTTTTGTCGCAAGTGTCCGTTGGGCTTTGTGCACAGGTAATTATAGAAAAACCTGAGTTGTGCTAAATTAAGTGTATGTCTATGGCTGCGACTAAAAATCGCATGTATTTACAACAACTTATCGGGAGATCGACATACTGAAACGTAACATAACTTTGGGTTCTTATCAAAAGTTCTCTGTCGCAGCAATTTGCGTACGTGAGACAGAGATAGATTGATTTGAATTACTTATTTCGAGATTGCTACCATGTAGGTGATGATGATGATGGCTCTTTTATGGAGATCAGCTAGCTGCGCAGGACATAATTTAGTGCACAAGTATTTGCGCAGGCACAGATGCACTCTCTATTCCCTCACTCTTATTGTCCAATGGGACGGCAATCCGACACGATCGGAGAGAGATCAGGCGCAGTACCGAGATTTACGTGCTCTCCGATGCGGTGTATTAATCACCAACTTCCAGACTCCAGGCTGCTTTATGAGAGTTTCTCCTAACCCATCAAAGCGATTTCGGCCTGACCCGAGACCCCGTGCACAGCAGTCGCGCCTTGCGACTACTAGACCAACGAGGCAGTCAATACCAATAAAAAGTTCCAGATACTTGGGCACTGTTGCAAGCGCTATACATGGTAATCCAATCTCGAAATAAGTTATTAAAATGTTCAACATATAGATAGAATGACGTTTGAACAGTCCTTAAATTTAGTAACATGCTTGTTTCAGTAATCGGCCGTAAGAAAAAAAAAACTCAAAAATCTTTACAGTAGCCGTTTTATAATAATATAGGTTGTGATGTCAAAGTCCTCTTAATTTTTTAACCTAATCCAAGATATTTACAGATACTAAATCGATCTAAGAATGACGCCATAATCGGACGTCATGCCGTTTTTCGTCACGGCACGCATTTTATTGGTTTTTATGCCATGACATATAATATGTAGGTTTTAATATTAGAATTTCTGGTAAACGTAGGAAACATTTTTTTTTGTATTTTCATAATTAAAAATATATAACTAATTTTGAAAATTTACTTACCGAAATAGTATCTGTAGATGTCTAGGATTAGTTAAATACCCCCATTTAAAGACAAGTAATACAATCATTTATTTAATTACAAAATAACATCCTTAAAGTCTGATAAATTTGTATAACAATAATGGAGTCGAGACTGATTCTCGGCCGTAGAACTCGGCCATTCTCTCTAAGGAGAATCAGCTGCGCAGGATCTATTACAGTGCACAAGCATTCGCGCAGATACAGGTGCACTCTCTATTCCTTCACTCTCATAGTTCAATAAGACGGACATCAGACACCACCGAAGAGAGATCAGGCGCAGGACCGACACTAACGTGCTCTCCGATGCACGGGTGTATCAATCACCAACTTCCAGACTCCGGGCTGCTTAGTGAAAGTTTCTTTTTAAACATACAAAGTAATTTCGGCCGGACCTGGTTATCGAACCAGAGACCCCGTGCACAGCAGCATTATGCGGACACTAGAGTAGCGAGGAAAAATATCGATATATATGTTTAGTAAATATTAATTGATTAACAAATTAATACAAATTTATCAGACTTTTAGAAATATTATCGTCTCTCTAAATCAGGAAATTCTAGCTTAGAAGCGAAACTTATTCTAAATACTTACTTAGAAGCTACAATAGTTGATAAAAAATGTGATTTCGAACAACTTGGACAGAAAAAAATATAATCCCATAAACAAAATATAATGTTTTATTAAAGTACGATTACATTATTAATGCTGAAATATCGAAAAATAATCAGGAAACATTATCATTGGATTTTAATAACTTTATAACCAATTTTGCATTTTAAATTTATTTATATAGTATTTACCCAGAGGTAACTAAAGTTTGCTAACATATTTTTAACCATATAAGGTCTAATAATACTAGTGCATCATATTTTTAAAGGTCATCTAGTACATGCTAAGGATAATGTTTACCATAACAAAAGTTGAATGACCTAGGGGTCAACGACCGAGCGCGTTCATAAAGACCGGCGTTACGCGTAAGAACGCAATTACAATTTTGAGAATGTGATGATAAATATGTTATTGTTTTCATGACTTTTTGTTGTAAACATGATCCTTAGCATGTACTAGATGACCTGTAAAAATATGGTGCACTAGTATTGTTAGACCTTATAATGTAAAAACATTTTAAACATATTTTTTTTATAACAATCTTTTAATGTTGTTCAATTTTATGTGTTTTGTTGAAATAAATATATTTTTATTAATCATATTTTTTTTTATTTTAATGAATAATTATTGTGTGAACAGACTTTTTAACATATATTTTGTGCATACAAAAATATATTTATTTTTATAATTTGAAAATGGATTTGGATATAAATATTATATGTCCCAATATACTGAATGATTTAAAAAAAAAATATTTTTATTCTAAGCATTTTTTTCCTGTTAATACTTTTACAATCATATTATATTAAGATTTAGTGATTTCCAATAATATATTTTAATTGATGGGGAATGAAAAATGTTATATAAAGTAATTTGCTACAGAAGACAGCACATCAAGCTACCCGAAACGGTCTAGTTATCCCAATCAACTTTGAACCATGTACTTCAGCGATAAAGTTGAAATTTGATAGACTGTGGTAGCTTGATGTGATGGGATCTGTATTTATTGTTCTTTCGTCATTTACTTATTTACCCAAAAAAATATTTTAGATTAAAGATATAATTCACTATCAAAAATATACATGTCAAACGGCCTAACCCAAAAAAACAAATTTATCGGAAATCACAAAAAGTTCCTACCATTGCAAACTAGATGGCGCTGACACCAAAAAGAAGAACTCGTAACATTCTTATCATCACACAGAGTTTTTGCACTACCGTCGTTTGTAGATTCTAACGACGTACATCTTCCAGGCTGGTGCATCAAGCGCCTACTTTGTTTCTCCGTTTATTCAGCAGGGAATTATTACTCTGCTCTAAAGCCTTGATTTGGACCTGTAAAGAAGGAAACATAAATTAGTTTTCATACGCTACGAACGTCGAGCTATGGGTCCCGGCGCGGTCGACATTTGTGTGATGAGCATGCTTGTTGGCTGTGTCTGGGTGTTATACTATGTATTTATAAATATATAACGTGTAACGTTAAATGCGTAAAACCTGAAAATAGTTTGATCAGAATAACGAGCAGTATCAATTAAATCACGTTTTTAATATAAGTCACATTTAAAAAAAAATCGTCAGTTAAAACGTTGTCCTGTCTATTAAATTGTAGGTCAAGCCATTAGCTGCTCAAATCCAATAAAATAGATAAACAAACACAAATTGTTGTTAACCAATTTAATTTTTCCCATCCGCTGGACAATAAAAGCCTTTATTTCAATGCCAATACGAATCTTCCACGCAGTATAAATACCATGAATTAGTTAAAGTGAACAATATTTTTTTAAATTACATTAAAAATCAGTTAGGGTGTCTGAGGTTTTGCGCATTTAACGTTACACGTTGTATATGTGTTTATAACTAGGTATGTATAAAGTATATGTAGTATATCAGTTGTGTTAGCATCCGTAACACAAGCTAATTAATAGCTTACCTTGGGGCTAACTGACCGTGTGTGAAAAAGGTGTCCCGATATAAATAAAGGGACTATAGTGGTTTTTGGCCAGTAAGTCTGTCAATTTGACAGTTACATGGAAAAATGCTTGAAAAACCATATTTTATAGTTTAAAACATATTAATTTTATTTGTTAAGTTTACAGGGGTTAAAGACCTCAAATTACTAAATTTTAATAAAGGATATAAGCTAGTGGTTAAAGCACCATCCTCTCAAGTATGGGTGTATATCAAGTGCAGGTTCGATTCCAGGTCAGGCAAGTACTAATGCAACTTTTCTGAGTAGTATTTTCTTTCTTTAGAATTGATTACTGATTAAAGGTGAAGGAAAACATCTCGAGGAGAACCTAGATTACAAAGTTTGAAATCACCAACCCGCATCGAGCAAGCGTGGTGATTAACGCTCAATCCTTCTCCGTGCGAGAGGAGGCCTGTGCCCAGCAGTGGGACGATAAAAAGGCTGATGATAATGATGATGATGATGAATATAAATAATAAGGAAAGTATCAAAGTGTTAATAACAAAAAGGGATGTGAACACTCGCCGTCACCTGATCGTAATCGACTCTCATGGTGGCGAGGGAGCGCGTCATCTCGTCCTGCACGTCCGCCCACACCTCGCCACTCTCGCGCAGCAGCGTGTGCGTGTACAGCGGCGTTTGTGGGACTTGCGTGAACTGGCGGATCCAGGGGCTTGACATTACCTGGGGAAATTAAAAAAATATATATATTAATAAATAAATCCACACTATTATTATTAGAGGGAGGAGCTCGTGGCTAAGTAGAGGTGGCACGGGTCGATCGATCATAAGGTTAAGGTTGATCAGTGGACGGGTGACCGGTGGATGATGGATGGAGTGGTGTCATAACGAGTTTCTACGTGTTTCGGAAGACACGATAAATTGGGGGTCCCGGCTGTCATTTGTACATCTTTGGTAGTTAGAAGTCTGACCACCAGTATACCACCAGCAAGGGGTATCGGGGTTACCCAGTCAGGTGAGTTGAGGAGGTCAGATAGAACCATAAAACTAAACAACTCTCAACAGAAAAAAAAAATACAAAATTGTATTAAAAAAAATTACGACTCCATATATAATACATATTTAGGCGGCATGATCAAAATTACTATGCAACGTCCAAATTTTTTTTTATCGAATTTCGCATTTTATTCTAGAGAAAGTTGTTCAGTTTTACGAGTACACTGCCTTCCCTTCTTTTTAAACCCTTTTTTGTTACATCCTGTTTAGTAGGTACTAACGCCAGCACATCAAAATACTACAATCTGTCAAATTTCCTTAATACATTTTCAACTATATCGCTGAAGCATATGTTTCAAAGTTGATTGCGAAAATTTGACAGTTTCTTGTAGCTTGATGTGCTGGCGTCCGCACTTTTAGATGCTGAAAAGTATTTTTTTTTCAAATCTTTAATCGAATATTGTTTTGGCATTGTTATATTTTGTTGATTATATTTATATTTTGTTGATATACTTGCTGTTAATGTAATACTAACTTGTTGTATAGATAATCTTTTAGCTGGGTCAACGGACAGCATCCCGCGGATAAGATTCTTAGCCTCAGATGAGACGTTGGACCATTCAGGCTCCGGAAAGTCGTATTGTCCTAGTCTGATGCGCTGAAAATATATAATAGAACATGTCAATAAAAACAGAATTACCAAAATCGGTCCAAAACATCAGATATTCAAAAAAAAATTGTCCAAAGGAGAGTGTCTTACGAACAAACATACATACAAGTGAAACTAATAAAAATCGATAGTTAATAGAATTCGAAAAAGAAACGGCGGTCAAAAGGTTAAAAATTTTATGTCGTTTTAGTAATACTGGCGTAAGAAACACATTACTTCTCGTCTGATGACAAAACACTCGGCGCTGGATAGTCAGTTTCTTTGGTTGAACTATTTCGTTTTAAACTAAACCGACTGCCGTCAGAGGTGACCTTGGTCGCGTCTCCCGTCGGCCGACAGCGTTCCACACGGTTGGGGCCGACCACGGACGCAGCCTGTCGCGATGGATGCGCTCCCGACCAAGGTCGTACAAAGTCGTTTGACTCCGCCCACATCTGGTCGGCCGACTAACGTCTACACGGTAGATTTTCACACCAACTGGATCAGGGTGGCCTTTGTCGGTTGGTTGCTTTGGATCCTGTAGGTCTTTTTATGAAAAATGGAATTAAAACGTACCTTTTTCATGCCGGGGGATATAGCGAGCCCATGGTTCGAATAGAAAGGGGGGAAGCCACATAGAAGAATGTACATAACAACTCCTAGAGACCAGATGTCGCAGGACTTATCATATTTCTCTGGGCCCAATACCTGAAAACAATCGAATTGAATTCGTAAGAACATTATTCTATTACTAGCTTCCGCCAGCGGTTTCACCCGCTTTCTGAGGGAAGTCCTTTCCATACCCGGATAAAAAGTAGCCTATATGTTATTCTGATGTATAAGCTATATTGTGGTAAAGTTTCATTCAAATCCATTCAGTAGTTTTTACGTGAAAGAGTAACAAAAATCCATACATCCATACATCCATACTTACAAACTTTCGCCTTTATAATAGTAGTAGGATTACTTTAACTAAAAGAAATCAGTTCTTCAGCTATAGTTTTTTTTTTTATATAAAAACCACAATTTCAATATTTTTTATAAATTAAGTAGTAAAATCATGCCTAGCCTTTTCCCAAGCTATGTTGGGGTCGACTTCCAGTCTTAACCGCATGTAGCTTAGTACCAGTGTTTTACGTGGAGCGACTGCCTATCTGATCTTCTCAACTCAGTTACCAGGGTAACCCTTGGTAAGACTGGTGGTCATATTTTCTGGCTTCTGAAGTTCTGTAACTTTTCTAAGTTTGTATGTACTTTCCAAGTATATCTTGGACACCAATGACTGTGTTTCGGATGGCACGTTAAACTGTAGGTCCCGGTTGTCATTGAACATCCTTGGCCGTCGTTACGGGTAGGTAGAAGCCAGTAAATCTGATGCCATTCTAACCAAGGGGTATTAGGTTGCCCGGGTCACAGGGTTGAGGAGATCAGAAAGGCAGTCGTTTCTTGTAAAACATTGGTACTCAGCTAAATCCGGTTAGACTGGAAGCCGACTCCAACATAGTTGGGAAAAGGCTCGGGAGAAAGGACCAAAGTCTAGCCACATACCTCGGGTGCAACATAATATGGGGTGTAGCAAGGAGTTTGCAACGTGTCGGCAGGGGTCAGGGTCTCTTTAGCGAAACCGAAGTCTGTCAATTTGAGCACTGCGTTGGGTTGTGTGCTTGTATACAGCAAGTTCTCAGGTTTGATGTCCCGATGAGCGATGTTCGAGTCGTGTAGGTGACGGACGGCGACGCATATTGAGTGCATTATCTGTAATTGATAAGAAAAATGTGGATTAGATTATGGTGTGTCAACTGTTTAAAGTGCTTTTTTAGAGAAGAATATTGTTATTACAAAAGCTTGCAATATACTGACAAAATGAACTAATGGGCTAGTTTCACAGGGTGCTGATAAGTTCAAGACATTTAATAAAAATTCTGTTTTATTTTTTAATTTATCTGGTAGATAGTGGCTATCCGTAACCGGTGAAACTGGCCCTTAGACTTTCAGTTTAGGCTAAAATGTTGGACATTTATTTTTTCGTTTCTTCCACAAACGGATAACGACGAAGACACAACACGTTGATATATTATGTTTCGTCACTTTTAGGCATTAATTTTACTGAAACGTGACGTCACAAGCCCCCACTCCCGATCGTTACTGCGTTATTATTTTATTGTTTTGTTGAAACAACAAAATAATTAGTGTCTTATATATATTGCTAATAATAAAAGTTACCGAGGCCCTCGTACACAAGGATCTCTAGAAGGAACATAGTAGGTTTTAGTCAGTAAGAGTCTGACACTCCCTCCAGCTGCACCGCGGAATGGTCATTTGGTGATTTCTCACTATAAAAAGGGGGTATTTGAGTACATCCAACTCTGGACCCAGTTACACTAACCTCAGCAGCCTGTCTTTCGGTGAAGGCACCTTCCCTGTTGTCCTGGATTCTTTGGAACAGTTCTCCACCGTCCATGCACTCCATGACAACCAGGAGACACCCTCGGCCGCCATACGTGTTTTCATACACATCAATGACCTGGAAAAAATGAAAGAAATGTCTTTTAAGCATTGTGTTATTTATTATAGACCTAGATTTTTTTTTGACTGCCCCGTTGGTCTAGTGGTTGCAAGGCGCGACTGCTGTACACGGGGGTCTCGGGTTCGAATCCCGGGTCGGGCCGAAATCGCTTTGTGGGTTTTGAGAAACTTTCACAAAGTAGCCTGGAGTCTGGAAGTTGGTGATTGATTCACCCGTGCATCGGAGAGCACGTAAATGTCGTTCCTGCGCCTGATCTCTCTCCGGTCGTGTCGGATTGCCGTCCCATCGGACTATGAGAGTGAGGGAATAGAGAGTGCACCTGTGTCTGCGCAAATACTTGTGCACTATAATATGTCCTGCGCAGCTGGCTGATCTCCACAAATGAGAACGGCCGCCGTAGCCGACAATCGGCCTGGATGCCATCATCATCATCATCAGATTTTTCCATTTCAGGGCCGAATTCTACTTTAATCTGTCGTATTACAAACGGTTAGCTTGACGAGCTGGCATTTGTACCTATGTAATTCGATTGTGACGTCATTTATTACTACTCGCAATTGTTTAACATGTGAGCGTCGAACGTATGTATACTGGTTTGTTTGATAATGTGATTCACGTGTGCCACGCATGCGCTGGGAGTCCCGTTACATCCTCATTATTTTAATTTTCTTGTTGATTTTTTTTAAGTATATTATGTACAAATGATAACTCATCTCATCTGCCTAGGAAGTCGTGGTGGCCTAGTGGTTAAAGCACCAGCCTTTCGAGTATGAGGGCGCGTTACCCAATACCCCCTAGTACTTGACTAGTTGTCATAAGATGGTCACCCAATCACGGACCGATTGTCTAGCGTTGCTTAACCTTATGATCGATCGACCCCCCATGGCTATAACTTAGCCACGAGCTCATCGATGTTCCAATAATACATTCAATCCAATATTACACTATACACCGTGACTTTTTAAGTCATCTATATGAGCTATATAGATATATAGCATCCGTATCAACTAAATTTTATTAGTTTATTGTATTGAATATCAACTGTACCTAGTCATTCTTACGAGTCAAAGTTCTTTGTTATGTCAGTTTTAAGAAAGTCTGCTATCTAACTCATCAATCATTTAGTGTAGGTACAGACGCTAGTACATCAGGGTAACCGAAACTGTCTAATTTTCCCAATCAACTTTGAACTTTATGCTTCAGCGATAAGGTAGAAAATCTATTAAGGAAAATTGATAGATTGTTGTAGCCTGATGTGCTGGCGTCTGTACCATAAATTATTTTGGGGGGCGTGGCGTAGTGAATAATAAACAATAAGGCCCGCCGCGGATTGCAATTTTTTGTCACCGTGACTTTTTGTCACTTAGTCAACTGCAATGAAAACTGTATTGAGTGCGCTCATTATGGTGACGAGATAATACGGTGACAAATAGTTGCAGCGGCAGGCAACACCGGAGACTGGTGACTTTTTGTCACTCAGCCGGTGAATTTTCCTTTACTTTCCGTGTATATGTAATGCACCCAGTAGCTTTTTTTACGTTTCATTTTTCTTCTACGTATTTCAAGAGCACAAATCACGGCAACCTCGTTGAATTCCATTACAAAAATGAACGCGATTTGTTACCCAAGAACAGATTGAGCGCATCGTGGGTGACAGCAGGTGACAGTAACAATAAGTCACAGTGACAAAAAATTGCGATCAGCGGCGGGTCTTTGACTTTTTTCACGTTTGATTATGTTAAGCCGCTATACTGGAATAGATTATAAGCCAAGATGGATTAATCACAGAGGTTTCTTGGAACTGCCTAGCCCTTTCCCAAGCTATGTTCAGGTCGCTGTGTGTGCCTGTCTGTGACATAGTACGGCATAAACGGCACAGCCGGCCGTGGTTCTTAGATACGTTTCATCAATACCAGCATAGATGGATTAAAAGGTTATTGACTTTACCTGGACAATGTGGATGCAGCCGTTTGCTCTCCAATGCAGCTCAACTTCGCGGCGTGCTTTAACATTATCATGTAGAACCTTCAATGCACGCTTGGCTCCTGTTGACTTTTCCTTGCATTCCACCACCTGGGAACAAAAGAAAAATTACATATAGTAAAATATATTAGATGGATGTTGGGACTATTTTAATGATAATAGCAAATCCCATTTCCTCTGCTGCTATAAACCTATCTAAGATGTTCACGCGTCATTGATGCCCTGTTACTTATATCTATATGTACTAATATTATAAAGCTGAAGAGTTTGTTTGTTTGTTTGAACGCGCTAATCTCAGGAACTACTGGTTCGATTTGAAAAATTCTTTCAGTGTTAGATAGCCCATTTATCGAGGAAGGCTATAGGCTATACCATCATGCTAAGACACACGGGAGCGGAGTAGCAACCGAAGATGAGGGTAAAACCGCTGGGGACAGCTAGTCCTACAATATAATGGCGTCTACATCTATTGTTGGCAATGGCCGCCGTTCTCGCTAAGGAGATCAGCCAGCTATGCAGGACGT
Source organism: Heliothis peltigera (assembly GCA_958496145.1). Taxonomy (NCBI): domain Eukaryota; kingdom Metazoa; phylum Arthropoda; class Insecta; order Lepidoptera; family Noctuidae; genus Heliothis; species Heliothis peltigera. The sequence continues at coordinate 3,085,673 of OY292349.1, read as the reverse complement.
GTTACAGCGCACGCACATTTGCGCAGACACAGGTGCACTCTCTATACCCTCACTCTCATAGTCCGATGGGACGGCAATCCGACACGACCGGAGAGAGATCAGGCGTAGGACCGACATTTACGTGCTCTCCGATGCACGGGTGAATCAATTTACTTGCTCTCCGATGAACGTGTATAATCATCAACTTCCAGACTTCGACCTGCTTTCTGAAAGCCTCTTAAAAACTCATAAAGCCATTTCAGCCCGCATGGATTAGCATTAGCATTTTCCAAATATGTAAACCAAATCTGTCTTAAAAGAAATTGGGTTTAAAGAATTATCTTCTCTCTTATTACATTACATAAGATCATAAATAACACGCCGACGCGTAAATATTTTGGCTCAGAGATATCATGCGACAAACTTGACCTAAATATTCTAGACATGTATATAAAAATAGATGTAAGTAGGTATTGAAACTTTCTTTGTCGACTGATTGCGATCGCAGCAGGCTTAGCATGGCGATTCTATGTCTATTCTATCAAGAAAAGACAAAGTTCTTTCTGTCAATGTCAACATGTCTTCTGCTCGAGCATGGCGCGACCTGTCAACTCGCATATAATCACTTGTAGACTTATGTCGATCGAAAAAAAGAAAATAATATTTTTGCGTGTCAAAAGCTATCTTATGTCAATCTGTCAGGTATGTATGACACTCATTATGTCACTTATTGTCTCCGGTAAACAAAACTTGCTTCTACGGTTGCCATGCTAAGTCTGCAGAGCTTATCGATCGAACCATATTCTAAAATTAATTTATCTCTTTCAATCGCTCGCATATTTGATGAAGATAGCGTGATATTTTAGTTGTATGGTACAGGGACGTATTGAAAGGCAACTTTATTATGTAGAAGACTTTGTCTGCAGTGAGTGTGCGAACACAAAACAAGAATTAACTTCATATATCTATCATATCATATATGTATGAGTAACGTCATTGTTACTAACAGTTTATGGACTTTTGGTCGGAAATAAATGATTAATAAAATAATATATAAAAAATCTATATATGATAAAGGTATTAACATTATCATTGCAGCCCTTTTCTTATCGTCCCACTGCTGGGCACAGGCCTCCACTCCCACTATAACGTTATACAACATTGTGTAACACGATAACATTTATAATATTATTGTGTTATACATCGTGTTATAATGTTGTATAACGTTATACAACTGCTGTGTGGGAGCACCCTTAGTTTAAATTCTCAAAATTATTTTTCGCTTCATATCTGCAATTAGAAAAGACTTGACAAGCTTAGTGTACAGCCTCGCTTAAATAACACATAATTACGAATTTAACACGTTAGCAACGTACCTACCTGAACGATAAGATACAAAGACATATTGATTACACATTGGCATATGACAAGGCAATCTTGAACGAACAATGACTGCGCATTATGACGTATTTTTGTATGACGCCGTATTATGAAATACGTTTCCTTACGATTTCCTCGTGTTGTTGTGTTTCCTGTTTTATGTCGTCATCTCGGAAATGTTATAAAGATTATCAATCGTCATCTGTCTAGCCTTTTCGCAATCTATATTCGAGTCGGCATCAAATCTTAACAGGATACAGCAGAGTACCAGTGTTTTACGTGGAGCGACAGCCTATGACACCTCGTCAACCTGGGCAACCCGATACACCTTGGTAAGACTGGTTCTGACTGCCCGTGACGACTGCTAAAGATGTACAAATGACAGCCGGGACCCACCAATTTCGAGTGCGTTCTGAAACACGGAGATTCAGATCGGCGATTTCAGACTTTACAGTCAAGGTTTCCTCGAGATGTTTTCTTTCACCTTTAATCAGTCATTGGTGTCCAAGATATACTTAGAAAGTACATATAACTTAGAAAAGTTGCATTGGTATTTGCTGACTTGGAATCGAAACAGCACTCTCATACTAGAGAGACTGGTGTTTGTACCACTAGGCCACCACGACTTTCAATCTTACTTTTGTAATAAATGTCGTTTCTGTCAACTGTTCTAACAGTCTAGTGCAACATCTAAGGGAAGGTTCTGACGTAAAATACGCCGAGCGTATCATCAGTCGCACTAACGTATCATCGGTTGAGTGTGAACGGTCAAGTGTTTTTCTATACATTTGTCTGTTCTGGCGTTACGCGACCGATAATACGCAACGCATGTTCCGTCAGATATGAACCTTTCCTTAGACTACTTGATGACGTACAATGATGAATATAAACAAACAGATAAGCGGATCTATGTCAACTTACAAAGCAAACAAATAATATTTTCCTCCTACTGACAATGCATAGGTAATTACAATTGATAATATTCATTTTCATATTAACGTTCCTATATGGCTTAATACTTGTTATTGGAGAAAACCCGGCAGCGATGTTCTTATTGGGATTTGAACTCATCAAAATATTTGCGCCACACACAAATTATCAGTAAAAAACTTTTATAAACATTTACTAAAGAAAAATTGAATCTAAATTTTGTACTAGCTTTATAAAGCGGAAGACCGATTTAAATTAAAGCGGAAGGCCCATTTATCAAAGCTATAGGCTACTTTTTATCCGGATGAGCAGAGCAGTACCCACGAGAAGCGGGTGAAACCACTGGCGATAGCTAGGACAATGATAACCCTTCGATAAGCAACCAATGAAATCCACCAGTTGGTGCAAAACAAAGCCGAAACGAATACCCGCCAATCAGATGGCACCTAACATGATTACAGCATACGGTCCGTATAGCATGCGTGCAGCCGGAATGCAAGCTTCAACGACCAAGTAAAATAAACCTTGAAGTCAGTATATGAAGCTGGGATGACTCTTTAGTGTCAACATAAACCAAGCTCAATACTAAAGCGAAGTACAGACTACCTGATTACAAATTATTTATGTAATCATCGAATCGTGTGCTCAGGCACGTGCTATTTGTCAGTATTACACGTTCGAAGCCGGCGTGTCTCGTCCGTGAATTAATTAACATCTCTGTTAATTGAAATTAAATGCCTCATAAACTTTACTTTTAAACATAAGGACGGCTTGAGGTATGAAATGCCGAGATAAGAGAAAAATCATTTGACTTTTTTGTGGTCGTTCTTTATATTAAAGCATTTTTCTTATCTCACTGTACTAGTGTCTATGAATAAACACCTTTAATCATCATCTCCCGAGCCTTTTCCCAACTATGTTGAGGTCGGCTTCCAGTCTAACCGGTTTCGGCTGAGTACCAGTGTTTTACAAGGAGCGACTGCCTATCTGACCTCCTCAACCCAGTTACCTGGGCAACCCAATACCCCCTGGTTAGACTGGCGTCAGACTTACTTGCTTCTGACTACCCGTAACGACTGCCAAGGATGTTCAATGACAGCCGGGACCTACAGTTTAACGTGCCATCCGAAACACAGTCATTGGTGTCCAAGATATACTTAGAAAGTACATACAAACTTAGAAAAGTTGCATTGGTACTTGCCCGGCCTGGAATCGAACCCACGCCCTCACACTTGAGAGGTTGGCTCTTTAACCACTAGGCCTACACGACTTTTTGAATAAACACCTTTAATGTATTGATGAAAAAGAGCATGAAAATCTGTTCAGTTAATCATGTGATTATTATGAACGAGGAGTTTCTCTCCCATCCCCGGGGAACTTCTTCACTCACCCGGATAGAACATAGCCTATGTTCACCGAAGATTACCGCTCAATCCTCCTCAGTGTGAGAGGAGGCCAGTGCCCAGCAGTGGGCCGACAAAAAGGCTGATGATGATCTTGATGTTCACCAAGGATAGTGTACTTTCCCAACAGTGGAAGTTTTTTTATAAATCCGTCAAGTAGTTTCGGAAATATTCAATTCAAGCAATCCAATCTTTCCTCTTTACATCTGGTTAAGAAAGAAAAGACGAGAAAATAATCCACGTCATGTATTACATAGCAAGAATCCATGGGAAATTCTCTTCAAAAGAAAGTATCAATATTATTGTCAATAGCATCGAGAACAGAGATGCTATCAATAATAAATGACTCAAGACGACATCGGTCCGAATTTCAAATTATTCCCACGTAAGGAATACACCATCATCTCTATAGAATGTGGATAGAGGGGGGCGGGGGGACAAATAGTCTATTTTCCCATATCAGTCTAGAATAGAATAGATGCTTAGAAAAATACATGATTCAAGAAAATTCTTAGGGAAAATTCTTTTCATTCATAAAGGAATTTTATTGTAGTGGACTATTTAGTTTGTGTTTTGTTTTCTTAAAAGCATGGAGCCTTGAAATCCAAGAAGTACTAATGATGACAAGCGTCATATCTTACAGAAGAAAGTGCAGCTTAGATCATGCCCCTGATGTCCAGGCTTAGCATGGCAACCGTAGAAACAAGTTTTGTTTACCGGAGAATGGACATAATGTAAGAAAAGTGACAGATTAACAGAAGATTTCTATTGACATTTTTTAAAGTAATTTTTCTTTTCTTCGATCGACACAAGTTTACAAGTGATTATTGCGAGTTGACAGGTCGCGCCATGCTCGGGCAGAAGACATGTTAACATTGACAGAAAGAGCTTTGTCTTTTCTTGACAGAATAGATATAAAATCGCCATGCTAAGCCTGCTGGTGGGATTTTATGAGTATAAGTTTTATAGAAAGGTTAATTAGACTTTTCCCGCAATTTTATCCTTGTACCGAGGACATCTCGTACTCAGTCACCTTTTAAGAGGAGTGTGCTGGACTCTTAACGGCTAAAACCACCCCGGTGTGTCCTCGCACATGCGCGCGGGGCCGCGGGAATCCAAATTCTTCCGCAGGTATCCCGTAACCTACCTCAAGGTCCCACCTATTTCTATATCTAAATGGCATCAACTATGTCACTCCTGGCCAGTACCAAACCAATTCACGTTCACATTAAGGGCCAGTTTCACAATGTCCGAATAGCCACTATCTACCGAATAAATTACCGAAAAAAATGGAACAGAATTTGTATGACAATATCTACCAAATATACTGGAACTTATTCGTAGGTGGTGAAACAGGCCCTAGTAATAATTAAGGCTGTCGAACACTCCACATACGCAGTGCCAAGCGACCTTAACCTTTAACATCAGAGAAGGTATCCGTGTGGAAAGTATTAAGTGTGATTACATTCGTCTTTGAAATATATTCGCTAAATTAAGCGTTAGAGATCACTCGAATGTGGTACTTGACATTCAAGTAATTACTTACTGGTATTTAGGTACTTAATTACTGGAGATTGGAGTAGCTCATGCCTAAGTAACAGCCGCAAGGATCGATGAATTAAAGGAAAGCAACGCTTGGCGATCCATGGATGAGTTCCTTCGAGTTTCGAAAGGCACATTAAATCGGTGGGTCATATGGACATCTTTGGCAGTCGTTACGGTTAGTCAGAAGCCAGAAAGTCTGACAACCAGTCTTATTAAGAGGTATCGGTTTGCCCGGGTAACTGAGTAGAAGAGATCAAATAGGCCGTCGCTCAATGTATAACAGTGTGAGTTTCAGTGTGCTGCAACTGGTTAGACTGGAAGCCGACCTGATGATGTTATTTCATTGGTTGTTAACGCGACTTCCAGACTCTAAGCTGCTTCTGTCAATGTTTCTTAAAACCCACAGAATAATTTCGGCCGGACCCGGGAATCAAACCAAGGACCTCGTGCTCAGCTGTCGCGGCATACAGCTACTAGACCAACGAGGCAGTAGACAAGAAAGGATGCTAGTAGTTACCGTGCGCTTTCCCCAGACGCCTCTCGCTTTCATCCGGTTCCCGCTATGCTGACATTGACCCACAATAGTTAGTAGGTCAATGTTATTGCCCGGAGGTTGATGGGACCTACCTCGTAAGCAGTTTTCGTTATTTGTTCGATACCAGGCTATTTTTGAAGCCACGCTTATGCCACCTTATTTCTCAACTACGTTTAATTTTTTTGCAAGCCTATATGGTAGGATATGGTCAATGCACCTTTTGTATATTATTATTAAGATCTCCATGTACCCATATTCGCAAAAATAAATAAATTTGAATTTTAGGGAAAACCAATTAGGGACCTAATTATTTTAAATACTTCGAGGATACATCAGTAACAGATGTTAGCTTTAAATGGAAGAAGATAATGACATAATGTTAAAATTTCTGTGAGAAGGGTTAAAATTGGTTTAAATGAATTAGTGTAATTGGCTTCAGCGGTTCTATTTAAACAAATATATTGAAACAGGAGCTGCAGCAGTGTTTGAAAGAGGTGACTACTACGCAAAGTATTCCACAATCTATAAAGTCTGGAATCACCAACGCACACTGAGCATACATGGTGATTAATCGCTAATACGCTCTATCCCTCTAAGTGTTTGCCGGGACCTCCAGAAGGATCATAGTGTGGTTTAGTCAGTAAGAATCTGACACTCCCTCCAGCTGCACTCTCAGCGGTAGGGATCATGTGATTGTATCCCACAACAAAAAAAAAAACCCTTCAAGTGTAAGAGGGAGACCTATGCCCAGCAGTGGGACATAAAAAATCTAATGATGATTTGACGAAAACTGTAATAAATAGTGATGCTATATCAAATATTGGTAATGATATGCGTCTAGCAGTCGTCTGACGTAGCAGCGAATGAGCTGACGAGAGTGCGCCTACGGCATATCGTACAAATGAATCATACACCAAAATTATACAGGCATCGATATAAGAAGTGTCTAGATGCCTAGTACGCGCTGTCAAAATGCATTATGATCAGAGACATCAATTTGGCTTAACCCCACCCACAGGCCGCCATTACGCGACAGACGTTTGCCGCGTGTTTACATTGTAAATTTTTCACAAAAAAATTCAAAAATGACGGTTTGTGTAGTGAAACTTTGTAATAACTACACTGCAAAAAAACATAAGGATACGAACATCTCTTTTCATAGGTAAGTTTGAAATTTTATGATAAATATCTACGTATTACTTTGAAAATATTACGACGGCAAAATAACAACAAAACGACTCCATATTGTTTGAGTATTGCCAAGGTATGAAATATTTTTACCTTCTTTTTTGATGCTGCGATTAATATTGTAAAATGGTATTACGAAATCAACATTATTATTTTATTGTAATTTAGTAAGATACTTATTGATAATACATAAGTTTATTTCTTCAATAGATTTCCGACTGATCCTGTGACATCCAGTCATTATATTTATATTTATATTTATATTTATATTTATATTTATATTTATATTTATATTTATATTTATATTTATATTTATATTTATATTTATATTTATATTTATATTTATATTTATATTTATATTTATATTTATATTTATATTTATATTTATATTTATATTTATATTTATATTTATATTTATATTTATATTTATATTTATATTTATATTTATATTTATATTTATATTTATATTTATATTTATATTTATATTTATATTTATATTTATATTTATATTTATATTTATATTTATATTTATATTTATATTTATATTTATATTTATATTTATATTTATATTTATATTTATATTTATATTTATATTTATATTTATATTTATATTTATATTTATATTTATATTTATATTTATATTCATATATATTACACCTATGTCAATGTGAATAAAACTGCACAAATTTTAATTTTCCCACATTTTGGGGGTAATCACTTTGCGCTGGTATATTAGAATGACACGCACACAAATGCAGACGCGATAATCATACACTTTCGGCACTCACACGCGCATCAAACATGCTGTCAATATGAACGTTCCGTTTTGTACTGAACACTCCATCTAGTCTTTCCTATATCGATGTATACAGGTGACATAGTTAAAGTTTGAATGGTAAACTGGCAATAATTTTGGCTAACGAAATATAAACAAAGATCTTTGCCAAATTTCTAGCGTTAGCAAGAAATGAAATGGTCAGCGAGTTTCACGATGGATTAAACTTTTTTAGGGTTCCGTACCCAAAGGGTAAAATGGAACCCTATTGTTTTCGCTCCTCTGTCCATCCGTCTGTCACCAGGCTGTATCTCATGAACCGTGATAGTTAGAGAGTTGAAATTTTCACAGATGATGTATTTCTGTTGCCGCTATAACAACAAATACTGAAAACTAGAATAAAATGAATATTTTGGGGGGGCTCCCATACAACAAACGTGATTTTTTTGTTCATTTTAGCTCGATATCGATAACGGCAACAGGTAGATGCTTGAAATATTCACAGAATATGGAATGAATGTATTACTTACTTTAAAAATAAGTAATTTTATTAAAATTAAATTAATATTTGAGGGGGGCTCCCATTAAACAGACATGATTTTTTGTCCGTTTTATAAATAATGGTACGGAACTCTTCGTGCGCGAGTCCGACTCGCATTTGGCCGGTTTTTTATAGAAGATGTCAGTCGGTAAAGGTGAGCAGAGCTAACGTGGTCTTTTCGTGTTAGGTTCCTAGCGTCTCCTGTCTGGCTAGCACGTTAACTATCAATCTCGATTCCTCAGAGATTTTACTGTCTATTGCTGCTAGCCATATATGCAACAACTTAAGTAGTTTGAATATATTTGAACAGTCAGACGAACAAACGCAGCGAAGAACTTAGCTTAAAAACTAACTGATGATAGTTGATTCCGATACTCATTCAGACTTAAGATGATACAGTTAACTGATAACACGGTTATTTACCGGTTCAATTAAGAGTAATTTAATTAATATCAATACGTTAGATTGCAGAAACCTTCGCACCTTTTATGGCTCGTGATAAATACATTATTATGCAGCTCTAGATCTTCCAGGGTTGGCAGAATAACTACTTTTAAAAAATTAAAAATGTCAGCTTATTCGACTCGACCCATGGGTATGAAGTTATCTGGATACCGGAAATAGCACCCTCGATCCCCGGTGAATCATGGGAAACGGCTGCTCAAGAATTTAGAAATTCCGTAATCCCTTCTCCCATTCTCGGTGTCCCTTGAGTAGTAGACATGTAGAACACTATATCATCATCTGCCTAGTCTTTTCGAAAGCCTTTTTAAATGAGCGAACACAATGTTGACATGACGAGCATCGAAGCGTAGCGCAGCGAAGGCATAAGAAAGTTATGTTAATTGATGAGACTTTTTTGTTCTTTGAACAAAGTCAATAATTATTATTTGAGTGAGAAATGCTCTTAGATACCCTCCGCCATGTTTGTGCTAGCCTTAGTAGTTGTAACTTCAAATTTTAATACCTCCTGTCATTTCATGAATATATATTTTAAAATTTTGGCTATCATTTCTAATTAGTCTTTAATTACAATCAAACGACCCCGCTCCGTTCCGGTAAAACCATTTGGGTTATTCCAAGTACCTATATTTTCCAGGAAAAACCCCACGGGAAAATTTCTTCAGTACTTTGGAATTTCGAAAGCAATTAATTTTGTAGTTGGATGACCAACCACTTTTCTCCTTCTATGAGATAACAAACAAACTGTATCTTAGTTCCACCAATGGGTTTATTAAACTCTAATCGATGAAGAATTTGCCTATTCATTCTCTATAACATAGTGCATATATATACTGATAAGCTCATATATTTCATAATGATAAAAAACATGATGTACCCGCTGAAGCTACAGACGAAGAAATTTATCTAAAGTGGCATTGATAAACGAGTATATGAGTGGTTATCATTTATTAAAAGGTACAACATGTACCTGGCGCTAGCGTGCAATGACTTTAGACACGTTGCTTTAAACACTGATAAAAGAAAGAGAATCTATCTTTGTGTCTGTTTATGCTCATACCTCTTAAACGGATGACCCTGTTTGAACGTCTATTTATGTAATTGTAAGCTGGTCTAATGGATTTGTTCTAAGCTATGATTGATGGTAATACTACCTATAAAAAAATTGTAAAAGGTAAATAATTGTAAAAGTCGTGGTGGCCTAGTGGTTAAAGAGCCAACCTCTCAAGTGTGAGGGCGTGGGTTCGATTCCAGGTCGGGCAAAGTACCAATGCAACTTTTCTAAGTTTGTATGTACTTTCTAAGTATATCTTGGACACCAATGACCAATGACAAATTTCGGATGGCACGTTAAACTGTAGGTCCCGGCTGTCATTGAACATCCTTGGCAGTCGTTACGGGTAGTCAGAATCCAGTAAGTCTGACGCCAGTCTAACCAAGGGGTATTGGGTTGCCCAGGTAACTGGGTTGAGGAGGTCAGATAGGCAATCGCTCCTTGTAAAACACTGGTACTCAGTCGAAACCGGTTAGACTAGAAGCCGACCCCAACATAGTTGGGAAAAGGCTCGGGAGATGATGATGAGGTAAATAATTGTATGATGATTTAAGCGTGATATATTTCTTAAATCGTATTAAATGTCGGCACCGTATATCTTTGTCTCCAATACTTCTTCTAGTGGCGTTATCACACAAGTAACATCCTTTTAATCCATATCTTGTTTCACAGAAGCTGTCGTTTCTGCGGTCGTCACCTCCTCTTCACAAACGTGCATGCGTTCCTCAAATGACGTCAAATTATTACGCCAATATTAACATTGTAGATAAGAAAACTGCGACGCTAACATCAAACTGATGTTTTTGCCGACACTATCGTTGTTTAAACAGAGACCTCGCTGTTCGATAACTCGGAATTTAATGGGGCTTAGTCGCATTAACTTTACGTAAGTCCTTTATCGATAGCTTTTAGGTGGCCTCAGTGGCCTGCCCTTTTTTATACTTACGAAAAATCCGCTGCTTTTTTATTGGGAAATCATCAAACGACTCCTCCTGCTGAGGGTGCAACTGGTGGGAGTGTCAGACTTACCGACTAAAACCCACTATGTTCCTTCTGGAGGTCTTTGTGTGTAAGGACCACGGTAACTCTGCCGAACAGACCCTGGCCCTAAGCGACCTCTCCTGTGTTGCTGACAGAGAACTGGAATAGAACGTTGATACGGGCCTGTCATCCTTAAACGTACGGACGGTGAGCCACCCCATTTCTAGGACATCTATATCAGATCAAAATCTCATACACGAAACGGTAAACATCGAGGCAGATACATGAAAGAATAAACATAACATCTGATGGATCTCCCAGAAATGTCCTGGTGGTCAGAACATTTCTAGAATATTCTAGAAATGTTCTTTTTAATTTGCTGGATCTTCAGCAGATTAAAATCTTACACGAAACAGTAAACACCGATGCAGATACACAGATACAGGAAGTAGTTTCAACATTAGAACTAACTGTATCAACAGAAGTGACTCATACAATAATTTTCTCGGAACGAGTTTCCACACGGTTTCTTTAACTGAGCGATAATATTATGTTTCTGTGAACGCCTTGCATAATATTGATGTTTTTTCCGTGACTGCGAATCAAAGTAAACATTTAAATGTAATCGTTTGCATAGGTAAACTTTGTGTGGGACGCCAGCTGGTAATATGGAGTGACGGTATGCCGCAGGCTGAGGACCGAGCCGTATAGCGAACGTTGAGAGGTGGGGGGAGGCGGTTTTCAGTAGGTACTGTGGAAACCTATTTTCTCTGGAGAAGATAAAGGCATAGTTCTCAAAATAAAAGATTAATATTTCACTTCAAGTTGTATTCGTTGTTCGTGAGCTGACGGGCGACTTAGTGTCAAACTAAAAACTAACTACTTATTCTTAAAACGATTCTGAATGACACTGATCTCCTTTTCTATAATTTTATAATGAAAAATACATAAAACACGAATTGAAAATCTCCTCTTTATTTGTATGATCTATTCTCATTATCAGCCTTTTTATCGTCCCACTGCTGGGCACAGGCTTCCTCTCACACTGAGAAGGATTGATCGTTAATATACACTTACTTAAAAAAATATTCATATCTTAATCAGTCATTCAAACATACCCTGGGTATCCCTTCACTTGTACCTTCAAAACTATTTCTTTGCTTAACCGAAAAGATTTCTCAGCCTAACAAAAATAACTCAAACAATTCTCTCATTCATGAAATATTTAAAATTCATTAAACGTATTTTACCATGTTCCAATGTCGGCCAAATTTCCAAATACCTTCACGAACATTGTGTATTTCCTAAAGACTTATATGGAAAGCATGCCACACCAAGTCTGAGGCTACGGTGACGTAATCAGTGACGTCAAACTACAAACTCACCGAGCGATAGATTCCGTTCACCATAATAGGAACTAAAGATTTGCCAGACATGGAAAATTCATTCAAGAAAAATAGTACATATAGCTATACTGTGGCTATACGTAAGTCAAGAGACTTCGTCTGTCTCTTTTTAATCTTTTACAGGACTGAATGAGTTGGATTTTAGTTTGAATATAGATTGAAATCGTGTGTCTGTGTGATTGAAGTCGTGGTGGCCTAGTGGTTAAAGCACCAGCCTATCGAGTATGAGAGTGCGGGTTCGATTCCAGGTCAGGCAAGTACCAATGTAACTTTTCTAAGTTATACGTACTTTCTAAGTTTATTTTGGACACCAATGACTGATTAAAGGTGAAGTAAAACATCTCGAGGAAACCTGGACTATAAAGTCTGAATGACGATGATGATAATGAATTTTACATTAGTCACTATTAGGAATTGCCATTATCAAAAATAATAGCTCCCAAAAATCTCGATACTGAATTTAACTTTTCTAGTCAAGATATCAGTCCTATAAACATTATTATAAATAACCAAATGCGGCTGACATACATAGTTAGTTTATATCGGGAAATGACTGTACTACGAGTATATCCGTCCTTTTCTAAACTATGCTATATGTTTACGTATCAGTCTGCGGTTTTTTTATGAATGGGTGGGCGTAACTCAAGGATGTGCTAAGAAAAGATATATTATATGTTGACAAGACATAGTTTCGTACTGAAATATTATTTAAAATATTCTTGCGGTAATGAAGCCAGTAAGTATGATGCCAGTCTAACTAAGGGATATTGGGTTGCCCGGGTAACTGGGTTGAGGAGGTCAGATAGGCTGTCGCTCCTTGTAGCGTTCCTCGATAAATGGGCTATACTGACATAATCTAATCTCATAACTGAACCAATAGCTCCCAAAATTTTATCCAAACAAACAAACTCTTCAGCTTTATAATATTAGTATCTATACATATAATAAAATCGTAGAAAATTCAAAACTGTACATTGAAATTAAAAAAAAAATAATGGGGGCAATAATTAGATATGTAATTGATCTACAATTGATACCGAAGTAAAAAATATAGTTTTTAGAATTTTTGTCTGTTTGTCTGTATGTATGTCCGAGCTAATCTCAAAAAGCACTGCATGGATTTGCTTCAAATTTGGCATGAATATAACTAAGAGCTCGGGTCAACATATAAGCTACATATTATCACACTATCACGTACGGTTGGGTGAATTTTTAATCACCTAATGCCCACGCGAACGACGTCGCGGGCAACAGCTAGTAGATTCTAAAGTTCAACTCAGCTCACCAACACATGTTAATTCAGTTTTATGCATCAGAAACCAGGCCAGGGCCTTGTGGATTTCCCCACTGACCAGCGTTAGCACTTGGAATAACCACTGCAATTATTGTGACGATTTGACCGGACAACCATTTGCATCATAATGACTTATTTAAATATAGAGACTAGATGTACATGTTCCTCAGGGTTATAGTATATTGGGATGTAGCCTTATCCTTTTGACCGCCACAGTCACTTATAGAAGACAAGCCCAAAAGTGCCCAGCAAGCCATGGTCACGATTACATGACAGACTTTTAAAGTTTAAAATGAATAGTCAGTTTCAATCGATATAATTCCGAACTCACTACTATATTGTACATAGGTATTTATGGATGAATTTTTAGCTTAGAGTTGAGGCACAGACTGTGGTTGAGGGCACCTCTTTCTTTTTTAGGTCAAAAGGTTATAGTATATCAGTAGGTTATCGTTCTGCCCTTCTTCCAATTGTATTGGGGTCAGCTCAGAATGTTTTTTTCTTTCAAACTTTTCTATCAGCTGTAATCACACAATTAAGACCCTTTCTAGCCATATCGACTTTCACAAAATCCAATTAACATTTCCTCGGTCGTCCCCCTCATTTATACATGATCTTTATTCATCTACATTACATGCTTATACCATGATAGCCGGTTTATCTGCCGTCATCTCACAAGTAACATTCTTTCTAGCCATATCGACTCACACAATCCACCCAACGTTTCTTTGGTCTTCCCCTTACTCTAATTCCATCCTTATCATGCTCAAACCCTTCCTCAGAACATGATCCTCATTCCTACGCATTACATGCCCATACCAAGATAGCCAGTTTCCACATAAAGAACGTACCAAGACATTGAAAATTGCAAGGCATCCTCGAAAATGACATATTTATGGTATGATTCAGTGACGATCCCATTGGATGACACGGTTGAATAACTGACCTAGCCTATTGAAATAGGTTAGTAGGCTATGTCCGTGTCTGATGGGTTTTTAATGATTTTGACATTGACAGTGAACATGTTGGCAATAAAGTTGTAAAAGAAATAATTACAGAAACGAGCAGCAACAAGAATTATATTTATATTTTGGAAAATAATATTTCCCTTGGGATCAAGAAGTCTATATATGAAATTTCATCCAAATTGGTTCATCGGCTTTCATGTTAACATGGCAAGAAAGCGTATAGACGCCAGCACATCAAGGGAATCAACTCAACTGTCACAAAAATCAACGAAACTGACAATTTTCCCAATCAATTTAGAACCATGTGCTTCAGCGATAAAGTTGAAAATCTATGCACGAAATATGACAGATTGTAGTAGCTTGATGCGCTGGCGTCTGTGCCTAAAAAATACACTCACTTGTGAGAAACAATGAGAATTTATTCAAGAACATGACTAATAATTACTTTAACCTTTAAGACGAAAATAGGACATTTAATTACCGGAGATCTAATAATAAATTAAGATAAAGTACTTCAACATAAAAAGGGTTTTACCCGTCTGATGATGTTATTTATAAACTTATACAGTTAACTTACCTATACATGTTCATAACAAAATCTTCAATTTATTTGGTGCCAAAAAAATATGCTATTCTTCAAAAAACTTTATACAATCTGATGTTTTTTGTAGTCTCGCTATGCATCAATCAGTCGCTTTAAGGCTAGCAAAAATCTAGGTTGTATTTCATCACAAATATTTTCCTGCTTCTATGAATACAAATACTTATATCGAAGCGGCAGGTTTGATCCCAAGAGTTATCGAGGCCTTGGCAAGCAAAAAGCTTCAGAAAGAACACGTGGGGCTGGTTTTGGCTAGTAAGTCTGACATTCTGTATACCTCAGACCACAGCGGGATCCATAGGATGATTTCTAACAATGGTGCAAGGAGTATTGTCTCCACATCTGTTCTGTCATAGATGACTTCTTTTCTGTTCCATTACATTGTCCTCTAGAACCGAGAAATAAGCAGAAGATGACAAAAAACTTGCTGGGTCTGCGAGATTATGCGCAAGAGTTCATGATCATCATTGGCCATACAGCATCTTTGCTTATATGTGGATTTTAGTGGCGCATGCAGTTTTTTCTATGACTCCAGAGTCCAATACTTGCACGGCATTTTTTGCCACATTTGTCGCAGATAAAACGCGCATCCACGGGTAGGTTACAAGCCGCAAGAGTTACCGCGACCCTACACATAAAGACCTCAAGAAAGAACAAAAGTGGGTTCTAGTCAGTAAAAATCTGACACTCCTTCTAGCTGCACCCACAGCGGGAGATATACTCTGACGATTTCTAACTAAAAACAGCAGATGATAAAAATAATCATTAAAATGCAGAACCTTCATTCATTTCCTTTACATAATAAAGAGCAGCAGATACTCCATGTATCTGCATTGATGTTCAATATATTATATACATACAATGAAATGTATTTAATTATGTTTCTCAGTACTAAGACAATGGAACCTTCCTCACAATATGTCCTAAAGATGTGAATCTTTGCATTATGCAACATGACGTAAGCGTCTTCCACTTGGTCATTGACGCCATTCAGATTTTCATATTTCCTCTTTAACACAATTTTTAGATTATAAACATTAGTTTTTTATTATTAAAAGCTTTTATTTAACTTGCCGTGTATGTATGTTACGGTGGATTCTATTTTGAAGTAGATATCTTCAACCGATTGAGTTGAAATTTTGTATACACGTTCAGTTTGGATGATAATGCAAGATATGTTATATGACGTTATTCTAAATCCAATATGGCGGGCCGTCCAAGATGGCGGAGTAGTTATTTTTAATGAATTTCAACAATATGGGTATCAAATGAAAGGGCTTATTGAGAGTGACTTAAAAAATAATTTGACGTTATTCTAAATCCAATATAGCGGACTTTTAAAAATAGATTTTTCTTTTAATTTATTGATTGATTAGGTGACTTATCACTTCTGCAATCTCCGTCTGTTATCCTTGATTATGTTCCAGTGTCGGTAATAGGCCTTATCTAGCTTATAATTTTAAAATATTTTTCAGGTGTTACCTACTTTATAATCAAATTACAAAATCAGTATCATTTATCATTTTTATGTTCGTCATGCTATCACAGGAGGACAGCCGGAGTGATTGTTAATCAAACATGCTGAAGTAAGCTAATCAGAGTATTATGGCTTAGTTTTGTCTTGGTATACGATGGTCGTTCTTTTAGTATGGAGTAAAAAAATAGTCTTCTTCATCTGTTTAATCTTTTCTGTATATTTGAGGAGAGTGGGCTTCCAGTCTAACCATTTGTAGCTGAATACCAATCTTATACATGGAGCGACTCCATTTTTGCCCCAGATAAAACTGTCCGACTTCTGCAGGCTTAGCATGGCGATTTTATATCTATCCTGTCAAGAAAAGACAAAGTTGTTTCTATCAACATGTCTTCTGCCCGAGCATGGCGCGACCTGTCAATTCGCATATAATCACTTGTAGCCTTATGTCAATCGAAGAAAAGAAAAATGACTTCAAAAAATGTCAAAAGAAATCTTACGTCAATCTGTAACTTTTCTGTTATTATATCCAATCACCGGTAAACAAAACTTGTTTCTACGGTTGCCATGCTAAGCCTGCTGGTATCCGACAACCCATAACGAATACCACAGATATATTGATGTCAATGAAACGTGCCTCCCAAAACACAGAGAAAATCATCATGACATAGATGGGCACCCATCCACGAACCAACCGCGCCAAGCGTTGCATAATTAAATTTTACAGTCAACATGCGATATCAATTCAGCATCTCCCGAGCCTTTTCCCAACTATGTTGGGGTCGGCTTCCAATCTAACCGGATTTAGCTGAGTACCAGTGTTTTACAAAGAGCGACAGCCTATTTGACCTCCTCAACCCAGTTACTCGGGCAACCCAATCTCTTGGTTAGACTGGCGTCAGACTTACTGGCATCTGACTACTCGTAACGACTGCCAAGGATGTTCAATGACGGTCGGGACCTACATGCGATATCAATTGTAGGTACGATATTATGCTCCATCGCAGTTACAATATAATGTGTCCACATTTGAAATCTTAACGATTTTGGCAATGAAATCTGCATTTTAATGTTGCACAGTGTGTGGTCCTCGCTTCGAATACAGAAAACTTCAATTGGTTAACAAATGAGCAGTACTTATGTACTATTCCTAAGAATTAGTACTCGAAGTTCGCAATAACGTTTTGATAGACTTTATGCAATTATAAAATATACAATTATTAATAAAAAAATACTTAGTTGGATTAAGGGCCAGTTTCACCGGTTGCTGATAAGTTCCAGACAGTTTATCTGGCAGATAATTTTATACAAATTCTGTTCTATTTTTTAATTTATGTGGTAGATAGTGGCTATCCGTAACCTGTGAAACTGGCCCTTAGACTTAATTCGCTTATCATAATGAAACAAGACACATAGATTACCGGCAATAAACAGTATCACCCAAAAAACTACAATAGTGTCATCCAGGTAAAATGCTACAAGCTACAAGGCGTGTCTTAAGTATGAATGTGAATGGATGGAGAGATAGAGGTAAACCAAGAAAAAAGGATTGATTGCTTGAAAGAGGATATGATTAAAAAGGGAGTGGATAGTAGTATGACGTCTAACAGAGACGAATGGAAGCGGAAAACATATTGCGCCGACCCCAAATAGAATTGAGAACAGGGCAGGAAGAAGAAGTGTCATCCAGGTAAACCGATTCAATATTTGCATACGCTTCAAAAACATACAAAATATGATACTAGTGGATAAAAAGATTAATTTAATCTACCTTTAACTTAACTAAGCGATGTAGACACAAACCATTATAAAGTAAACATTCAACTCCAGTTTAGGTAAAAAACTTCACCTTGAGCGAAGGCCGAAGCAAAATCAAGCCGAACGCAAATTAATTTCACACGTTAAACTTATTTTTATCAAAGGCCATTTAAACTAGGGTTAACAGTTAAAACCGGGTAACCCCTTTATGATCTTTGTTTTGCTTTCCAAAATAATACTTCATTGGAGTTCGAGTACAAAGCGTTCAAGATTACGGTTCTAAATGAAGCAATCATCATCAGCCTTTTCATCTTCTCACTGCTGGCACAAGTCTCCTCTTACACGGAGAAGGATTGAGCGTTAATCACCACGCTTGCTCAATGCCGGTTGACGATTTCAGACTTTATAGTCCAGGTTTCCTCGAGATTTTTTCAGACATTTCAGTCATTACTGTCAGTAGGTAAGTTGGTATTGGTATTTGCTGATCTAGAATCGAAGCCGCACCCTATATATTTTTCAAATCAGACCAGTAGTTCCTGAGATTAAAGCGTTCAAGCACAACAAAGAATCAAATGCAGATTATAAGTAGGTAAAGATTATTAAATGTCAAGGTCAACGTTTCCAACGGAGACAACCCTGAATGTATGTGGTAAATGGCAATTACGCCGGAAATAATACGTGGTTTTTAAACTGACGTCGTCAAATCCATTCCAAGCAGAACAATGTACGATATTTATAGCTTGGGAAATTGAAACAGACAGAATAGTAACACTTTAAATACCCATTTGGCGGTATGAATGATTTAAAGACCCGAGAATAATGGTAATTCCCAGCCACGGCGGCCGTTCTCTCTAAGGAGATCAGCCAAATGCGCAGGACATTAATAGTGCACAAGCATTTGCGCTCACACAGGTGCACTCTCGATTCCCTCATTCTCATAGTCCGATGGCACGGCAATCCGACACTTCTTCTTCCTGCCCTGTTCCCAATTCTATTTGGGGTCGGCGCAATATGTTTTCCGCTTCCATTCGTTTCTGTTAGAGGTCATACATACTACAGATGGCAATCCGACATGACCGGAGAGAAATCAGGCACAGGACCGACATTTACGTGCTCTCCGATGCACGGGTGTATCAATGACCAACTTCCAAGCTTCGGCCTGCTTTATGAAAGTCTACAATCAAGTATATGGTTTTATTACAGAGCATCAGCACACACTAATTAAACAGCAATGAAAAAGTAAAGAACAGCAAAGTCATTTAATTAATATTTTTTTATGAATATTGTCATCACAGTCCATAACTGACCTATCGCAACATAAAGAGTGTTGGGTTTTAATGGTTTCTAGTTACAATGACGTCATCAAATAATTGTCTAAGAAACATGGTAGTTTAATGGAGGGCTATAACTCTGTACTTTATGATGAGTACTTAAGTAACTTGTAAGCCAGATAACTGCGTTTCTGAAGATTGCCATTTGACGCTTCGTGCATGCGTATCATTTTTGATTACCGTGAAGCCACTTGTAGTCAATTTCGGACAAGCAAAGCTTTTTGTATTTATACGCCTAAATGAAATGCCAGGAGTTGGCTGGCTACGAGTTGAGTTCAACGAAGACCGACAAATGTTACCAAGCTGATTGGACAGATCCATTCAAACTTGTATGAAACTTTCTTCAAAAGGTAATTTTAGACACAAGCCTACATTGCTCAGTAAGTAATTTCTTTTTATGTCTGGACTTTAAAAGAGATTATGACCCTCCCTTGAGTTTGTTTCGGCGTTTCTTCTCAAGGCAGTCAGTTAGGAAATGCCGACCTCATCTCGTTATTTTATAAAAAATGTGTTGACGTGCAAAAGTGTTGATTTCAACCTATATGCAAAATAAATATAATTTATCATTTACGGAAATGCAAATTTGTTTGGCGCGAACTTTACTTATATTTTATTAAAATAACATTGTGAGAGATTCTGTAAGACAACGGGGAAAAAGTGCAGTATGTATGCATAATCTGTTTAATTGCAACCTCATGATTTATAACGTTTTTTTGAAAACAAATCTGATGACGTAAAGCTTAAACTGCTAATCCGCCTTGATTCGATTAGGGTGAGTGACGCTCATTCCTTCTCAGTGTGCGTAGAAGCCGCAGCCCTGCAGAGAAACAAAGATAAAGGCTCATGACGATGATGAGGATCTAAAGTTTCACAAACCAACATCCAAAGGCAATATGGCGTCTTAATTCTTCGAGCAGCAGGTTTAGCATGGCGATTATATGCGAGCATGGCACGACCTGTCAACGCGCATATAATCACTTGTAGACTTATGTCGATCGAAGAAAAGAGAAATTTCTTAAAAAAATGTCAAAAGAAATCTTACGTCAATCCGTCATTATGTCCATTCTCCGGTAAACAAAACTTGTTTCAACGGTTGCCATGCTAAGCCTGCAGAGGATGATAAACATAAGATATTCATAGTCCCAAAATAACGTAGTTGTTTGGTTCTGCCATATATCCCTTACGCAATAAATGTCAAGGGGCACTGCCATAGCTTTTCAAGGAATTCTATTACGAGTTAACTGAATAAGCCTCGTATTATATTAAGACATGTTAAACAATTCCCAGTTCGTTTTTTTTTTCATGCTATCAGTTACCTAGTTATTTCAGTCATCTCGGATGAGAAAATATCCCTTTTCAGGGTTATAACATGAACGCGTGACAGACGAAATAAGGTGAAAGTCGCGCGTTTTGATTTCAGGTTAGGCAAGTACCATTGCGACTTCTCTAAGTTTACCTTGGATATAATTGACTAATTGAAGATGTAGGAAAATATCTAGAGGAAACCTGGCCTATGAAGTCTAAAATTACCAACTCGCATTGAGCAATCAAGGGTAATAACGCTCAATCCTTCTACGTGTAAAGGGGCTGATGATGATGATGATGATGATGATGGTGTGACAGGTTTAGGCAAGTCTTCTGTCGCCTGCTGGAAACTTTAATCTAGTTTAGGTCCTGTGAAGTACAACGGATTATTTTCTTTTAGTAGAAAATTGACTCATGTGTCATGTAACTGCCAGGCGTAGACTTTAGTTAAATTCTCAAATCACTGTTTTCACCATCACATACCAGTCATGCTTTTCTCAGATTTCTGCTCTGTTTATGTGTATTTGTGAAGAACTGTAAAAGTGATTCATGAAGATTCCCTTCACCCGTGCTAAGCGGGGGCAGGACGGGAACAAAGTACGGAATGAAATGAATACTTTTGTTCAATGTTTCAGGGAAAACAGTCGTAAAGCAACTAATTATTTGTTCTGAGTAGTAAGTTATCTTTCGAGTTACAGAATCAATGTGTGGGATGTTACAATAACATTACCTGCTGTTCCATTACTCACGGATTAGTAGCTCAGTTACATTACATTTTGTTTCTCCTATGTATGATCTCCTTTTTTTGAGTGGGATATCATCAAATGACCTCCCACTTTGGTGCATCTGGGGGGCAGTGGGAGGGAGGGGGAGTGTCAGACTTATCAGTTTTATACCAATCACAGCCCATGACCAGAACCCACCAATATATCGTGCCTTCCGAAACATGGAGGAACTCCTCATTAATAAAAGTTGATCATCCATAAATAAGCTCTAAGGACGCTTTCTCCACCTCTAAAGGGGAAACATTGTCTCAAGTGTCAAAATTGTATTCTTATTTTTAACTAATGTGCTAAATCCAACACGTCTCTGTCACACTTGAGATTCTACCTAACAAACATCATTGCTTTTGCCCCTACTATGAAGAATCCTCAAATACACTCGCCATCTTCCCAAAGCACTTGGCCGCACGCTCCTCATCGACACCGCATGCTGCGTACAGGACAGACATGAATCGAGTACCACACCCAAGACCATAGTAAAAAAAAAACCTTATTAATAAATTGCGTCAAAAAATTCTTCCTCATCGCTCGCTGCCCGCCGGGAGTGTTACCAAAAGGCTGGCAGCATTGCCGCGTTGTATGGAAGAATTTTTTGACGCAATTTAATAATAAGGTTTTTTTTTACTTGTATATATTAATTTATATTTTATTTGTAAATACACTGTAAGCAACTCAATATACGTAGACCATAGTCGACGCGACACTCCTGAGCGATTGCCCAGCTAACTGTACATGCTATAATCACAGTTGCAAATACAATTCACGCAAGTGAAGACGTAGGCGTAGTTTAGTTTATCTGCGATCCCGATATATCCGGACTTCACAAACAAGTTTCACAAACAAAAACCTATAAAGGTCAGGTCTTCGCATCGTGAAGTGACTGGAGCGTATGTGGCGCTAAAATTGGACGAAGCGAAAATGATCAAAAGGTGTTTTATGGAACTGTCCTTATTATCATTTTCCGCTTAACCTGTTTTTTTTCCATCCCTAAAGGTTGGGGCAGAGAATTAGTGGGGCTTTTAGATTGAAGGGACATGTATACTGAATCTGTGTTTTGTGATATTTACTGGTTATTTTAGTGAAATTTTTAGGTATACCCGCTTCTCTGTACGTTTCGTTCGAATGGTTGATCATCTGTCATAATAGGGTCTTTTTCGTGGGAAATCATCAAATGACTCCTCTCGCTAAGGTTGCAGCTGGAGGAAGTATCAGACTAAAACCCACTATGTTCCTTCTGGAGGTCCCTGTGTGCTAGGGCCACAGTAACTCTTTAGAACAACCCGCAGCCCTAGCAGACTTATGATAGGGTTTGATTTTGAAAAATATGTCTCGCAAAACAAATAGAATCACACCATTAGAGTTATTCTGTCAATTGCATGAAAATGGTTAATTACTGGACTAGCATTTGTTACATTTTAATATTCGTATGATGATTGAGTCGGGCTGTGGTGGGGACATCTCCCTATCTCAGTTGCACAAGCGCAATCCAATACTGGTGACGTCATTATCTACTATGTGCGTCCTTTTCCATTATTTGACAGTCTCCCCTTCTCCTGGATTGTCAGAATTGTTTTGATTGTCAAAAGAATGAGTCAGCTATTAATTGTAAGATTTCATGAGTAAATTTCGGTGTTTATCTACAAGACATTGCCAAAATCATGTTAAACTTTTCCTTAGTCATTGTTAGATAATTCTTTATTGGACTTTGACCAAAAAATCACATTGATAGCGTCAGTAATCTGTACTTTGCACTTTTCTTTATCGTGGACTGTTTGTAGTAGCTCATGATCCTATATAAGTAGTATTGTATATACTTAAGGCTGAAGTTAGGCCGTGTGCAAGAAATGAAAGTAATGGTCTTTTGATATTTTACCAAATTGAACATTTGGGTATTTGGTGGTAACTTATCATTCACGATAATAATATACAAAATAATCGCCGTAAAATAATCGTAACAAAATGTTTACATTCAGGCTAAAATGTCGCCAGCCTAGTAATGACATATACGAATTTAGCGAAATTACATGCCGCCTCGTCGCCCATGTCAACGGGCGAGAAGAGTGGATGTTTAGACGAAGGAAATGTTTTATTTTCCTCCAATTATCGTATCTTCGAAACGATAAGCTCTCCCCGTGCGTCTTAATGGGCCTAAGTGCTAACTTAAACTAGAACTCAACCCTTTTCAAGTTTAATAAGAAAGAGAAAGAAAGAAAGACAACACATTTATTCAGCACATTAACGACACAAGCACAACAAACAAATAGGGACAATAAAAGCTGTGGACATAAAAAAACGCTGCATTTGCGTCGCAGATGCGTGAAAGGGACAGCGCTTAATCGATCAAGATTTTTGTTCATGGAAATAATGGGACCTTACTGACCATTAAAGACTATCAGGATGCGAGATGTAGTGAAGTCGGAACGCGGACAAAACCGCGGGAAAAAACTACATTCAAAAGTATGAAGCATTCTTTTTGCTCCAAGGATATTCAACAATGAACAATTGTTTTCAAATACCTTAGAATATAATGATGTATGTTTTTTTCTATTCTAGTTATCATAAATGTTATATTCTGCAACATAAAATATGTTATTAACTATTATTTTTTTTTCCATTATAAATAGTTATTAAATAAACTAATTTAAAATACCATGCGCAACTCTACCTGGTATACTTTTGTCCTATGTGTTTTCGCACACGGTCATTTAGTTCCATGGTAAGCTATTGATTAGCTTGTGTTATGGGTGCCAACACAACTGATAAACATAATACTTTACAGACATTCATTTATAACTACACTAGCTGTCCCCAGCGGTTTCACCCGCATCTTTGGTTACTGCTCCGCTCCCGAGTGTCTTAGCGTGATGGTATATAGCCTATAGCCTACCTCGATAAATGAGCTATCTAACACTGAAACAATTTTTCAAATCGAACCAGTATTTTCGGAGATTAGCGCGTTCAAACAAACAAACTCTTCAGCTTTATAATATTAGTATAGATATTATTACACTCAGACCACAGTCAACAAGCACGGTTATCACTCAAATATCTAATTCTTTTTTTCAGCTTCTTCAATCATTATACAGAGTAAAATGTGCCGGAATCACCACGAGTGCTCAAATTGTATAAGCAGAGTATAGCCACTGAACTACCGTCCCTATGGGACCGCGCGTTCATTAGAACGCTTAGTTTTATACAGATGCCAGCACAATCAAGCTACCGGAAACCGTCAAATTGTGCCAATCAACTTTGAACTATAAGCTTCAGCAATAAAGCTGAAAATCTATTAAGGAAATTTGATAGATTGTAGTAGCTTGATATGCTAATAAGGAACACATTCAGACCAGCTACATTCCATTCAACCCGGTCCATGCAAGACTCTTTATTTCATAGCGTGGAAAGGCAACGGGGGTCAATGTACTCGATATGATGACGTCATATCAGCGATGACGGATGTAGGTCACTTCGGTTCAATAAGCAGTAACAGTAATTTATTTTACAAAGTTATTCTGAACGATTACTGAATCGATACTTAGCAAAATTTAAACAATTTTAGATGTTTGTCCCGTCCAGGATAAAAATATCAAGCCTTAGCTTTAGCCTTTGACATTCACATATTATTGGCTTTCTACTGGTCAAAGAATTTACAGAATGAATTCAAAAGATCCAAAGATTTTCTCACAAACTGAACCCCTTAAAATATTAGCAAAGAATTATATTATAATTAGAGTTGAGTTATTTTAGTATTCTTCTTTAATGATATGAAAATGAAACGAGGATGAATTACTTGAAAGAGATATTTCTGGCGAATTTTCTTAAACTTATTTTTGTATTTTTTGGGTTTCAGGGTCGCTTTGGAACCTGGGCTGCGGGTTGTTTGCAAGAGTTACCGTGGCGCTGGCACACAGGGACCTCCAGAAGAAAAATTGTGTGTTATAGTCAGTAAAAGTCTGACACTCCCTCCAGCTGCACCCTCAGCGGGAGGGGTGATTTGATGATTTCCCACGAAAAAAACAAAAAAAAAAGGGTCGCTTTCAAACAATCCTGCAGCATGATGATGTACATCTATACGTTGCCATGTCATCGATTATATTAGAGTCTACCAAGAGAGTCGCTAAGCCAAACTAGACTTAGAAGGAATTCAGGAAAAGAGAATTTAGAATACGAGCCAAATAGAGATAATTTCTAGCTCTTTGATAGACATACTCCAGAAACGAGGAAAATAATAAAAACAAACACCTGCTGACCGGTCATTCCAATCACAATTCAGGTCCATGATCTCCAGTTGAATGTACGCAAGACTGACTCGACTTTAGCGCGTAAACTTTTGGCGCGCACATGTTTGCCAAACGATAGCACGTTTGTCAATGACAGAAATATTATTATAATAATTAGTTAGGATGATGACAGCAAAGTAATCATGAGCACGTACTTACATTATTTATTTATTATCTTAACAGCAACGGCCATTGGTAAGTTACTTTGCTTTCAAAAATATATAATGAAATATTCACACGCACATCTCACAATACTCCAGACATATCGACAGAGTCGTCTTTCGATCGTCCGCAAACAAATCGCAGTCAAGTTTGGCGTCCAGCTGCGGGTTGTTCGTAATAGATACCGCGGCTCTGGCACACAGGGACCTCCAGAAGAAACATAGTGGGTTTTAGTCAGTAAGTCTGGCACTCCCACCAGCTGCACCCTCAGCGGGAGGGGTGATGATTTCCCAAGACTTGGCATCCATGAGAGTATTGAGCGCGAAAAGCGTGCGTAGAATTGGGGACTGAGAACGCGCGACGGTGTGTCTCACGGGAACAGCAAAGAACCTATGTGTCCAACTACGGCTATAATTCAGCGAAGTCAAAAAATAGAAGATAGTCTTGTAGTTCTCTAGCATTGATTTCTTCATTCTTTATGAGTATAACGTAAGATTTTTTATAAGTCGCTCAAGCTCAAGCTTTTTGGGGATATTTCTCAGAATTGTTATTGCAAACAAAGAGGTATAGTGTATACTAATCAGGGTTTCTGGTAAAAGTCTGCTGTTCGTCATGGATGTTAAAGAATTACATGATTAATAGACACCGGACATGTCTTGTTAGGCTTGGATATTTTTGGACGATGTATCCAATGGAAAAACTAACGAAAACTCATTGACATTTCCTCAAAAGGACGGACAGGAAAAACGAAACTAGACCCACATAAGGTTACAAAAGCTAAATAAGAAGTATGTTAACAAAAAGATTGATAGCCTTCATTGTTTGGCATTAACAGATAAAGCTGCAAAAATGTCCGAAGTTCGTAAAACAGGTAAGTAATACAACGCTCTTAATAAGATTGTTGCCTAGATACTAGGTAGACACAATTTCACAAATGGCTCCGAATGAAGGCAAGAAAAGTATAGTATACAATTTAACACAAAATGATGCCATAATTGCACTTTTTTTGTTCAGTGTGAATTCATCAACGCCTCCCGCTGTGTGTGCAGCTGGAGGGAGTGTCAGACTTTTACTGACTAAAACCCACTTTTGTTTCTTCCGGAGGTCTTTATGTGCCGGGTCGCGGTAACTCTTCCGAACAACCCCCAATTGCGTCATTTATAAAAGGAATATCTTCATTCTTCCATGTAATGGAAGGCAGATTTTCCTAATCCCTAGCGTTCACGATCGTCAAATACGCGATCGGCATCAGGAGAGCATTGCAGTTACCCTTCTTCCTGCCATGTGCCCAATTTATTTGGTAGTCCGCGTATGTTTTCCGCTTCCTAACTAACATTTACTCCCTTCCTCATCACGTCATTTTTAAGGCAGTCAATGGCAACTATCCTTACGAGTACATAAATGCAGCTTCCAGTCTTAATAGACCTTCTTTTTCTTTTCTCTAACCCAGCGTTAGTTACGCTTAAATTAAGACAGCAGACAAAAGATAATTTGAAAATAGCCCTATATATTTCCAAAACAAGCGCCTACATCTTGTTATGATTTTAATGAAGATTGCTTTATGTAAGTCTAAGTTTTATAAACTTTGTATATTTAAGACCAGACTTTAAAAGGGTGTTTGATAAATCATCATCTCCCGAGCCTTTTCCCAACTATGTTGGGGTCGGCTTCCAGTCTAACCGGATTCAGCTGAGTACCAGTGTTTTACAAGGAGCGACTGCCTATCTGACCTCCTCAACCCAGTTACCCGGGCAACCCAATACCCCTTGGTTAGACTGGCGTCAGACTTACTGGCTTCTGACTACAATGACAGCCGGGACCTACAGTTTAATGTGCCATCCCAAACACAGTCATTGGTATCCAAGATATACTAAGAAAGTACATACAAACTTAAGTTGCATTGATACTTGCCTGACCTGGAATCGAACCCACGCCCCCACACTTGAGAGGTTGGCTCTTTAACCACTAGGCCACCACGACTGATTGGTTGATTAATATTGATGTTAAAAGCGAATTTGATTGGATTTTGGTAACATCGTTTACATTATCAAGTTGATAAACATAATCAAAGTTGAACTTTAATCGGATTTCTTTGAGCTTCGTTGTCAATTACCGTCGTGTTGACAAAGTTAGCGGACTACTTTGTAAGTTCTTCGTTTCTTTGAAAGTGTACCTACTGGTTTTGAAATCAGTTTTAGTTCGTTCTATCGTGAAATATGGACTTTGTAAATGGGTGTTTTTCACTTCAGCAGGCTTAGCATGGCAACCGTAGAAACAAGTTTTGTTTATCGGAGAATTGACATAGTGACAGAAGAGTGACAGATTGACGTAAGATTTCTTTTGACATTTTTTGAAGTAATTTTTTAGGGTTCCGTACCCAAAGGGTAAAACGGAACCCTATTGTTTTCGCTCCTCTGTCCGTCCGTCCGTCTGTCACCAGGCTGTATCTCATGAACCGTGAT
Organism: Heliothis peltigera; assembly: GCA_958496145.1. Taxonomy (NCBI): domain Eukaryota; kingdom Metazoa; phylum Arthropoda; class Insecta; order Lepidoptera; family Noctuidae; genus Heliothis; species Heliothis peltigera. The sequence continues at coordinate 3,057,080 of OY292349.1, read as the reverse complement.
AGTTAGAGAGTTGAAATTTTCACAGATGATGTATTTCTGTTGCCGCTATAACAACAAATACTGAAAACTAGAATAAAATAAATATTTTGGGGGGCTCCCATACAACAAACGTGATTTTTTTGTTAATTTTTGCTCGATATCGATAACGGCAACAGGTAGATGCTTGAAATATTCACAGAATATGGAATGTATTACTTACTTTAAAAATAAGTAATTTTATTAAAATTAAATTAATATTTGAGGGGGGCTCCCATACAAAAAACATGATTTTTTGCTCGTTTTATAAATAATGGTACGGAACCCTTCGTGCGCGAGTCCGACTCGCACTTGGCCGGTTTTTTTCTTTTCTTCGATTGACAGAGGGCTACAAGTGATTATATGCGAGTTGACAGGTCGCACCTTGCTCGGGCAGAAGACATGTTGACATTGACAGAAAGAGATTTGTCTTTTCTTGACAGAATAGATATAAAATCGCCATGCTAAGCCTGCTGGTTTTAAAATCAGTTTTAGTTCATTCTATCGTGAAATATTGACTTTGGAAATGGGTGTTTTTCACTTCTGAACAGATACACGAGTTGACAAAACAGTCAATAAAACACTTGACTAGAATTCGCTCACGATTCTAATTAAATTTCTAAGAATTACAGCTTTAAAACTGGCTTTCGAGGTAAAAAAAAACCTACTATCTTAAATATAACTAGGCATCTAATTTACGTCATAAATGATTAGAAACACCTTTGAGTCATCATCGGCCTCTATTATTGTCCCACTGTAAGGCACAGGCCGCTCCTTATGCGAATAAGGAAAGAGCGTTAATCACCACGCTTACTCAATACGCGTTTTCACGCTTCACGCGACTTTAAAGTCCAGGTTTCCTCAATATGTTTTCCTTCACCTTTACATAGTCATTGGTGTTCTAGTGGTTGAAGAACTCGCTTCTTAAGTACCAGTGCTGGATAGAGATAAGTACCAGTCTACTTACTGAGGCTGTGGATTTTCTCGCGTGAGTTACCACTCACCAGCACACAAAGGGCTCCAGAAGGAACAAAAGTGGGTTTAGTCAGTAAAAATCTGACACTCCCTCCAGCTGCACCCATAGCAGGAGGGGTCATTTGAAGATTTCCTATTAAAAAAACTAAAGGATGTCCAATGTCACTTTTCGAAGTTATTTGCTCTTTCGAAGTCTATCTCGTACCTTTATATCAGCAAATACTAAAATATATATTTATGAGGTAAATGAACTACAGTAAACATAATTAGGATTACCGTCATCACTGACTAATGTGCCGTCATTCGTCACTCGGTCATCACCAAACACACATTCGATTTTTTATGACTCATTTGGCACAAGGCGAATAATCGATACGATTCATCATCGAAAACGGCTTTGTTATCTAACGACTAGGACTTTCCTAATAGTGTCGTGTGTTTTCCTCGAAAAGAATACTTTTAGAATCGACTGATAGAGAAACAATTTTAGATTAGATCGAGAATTTTGGCTAGGGTGTTTTTTGCGCCATTATTTCCCAGTTTGAACTCAAGAAAGGTGAGAGCGGGCGTGTTTTTCAAACTTCTCACATGGAGAAGGATTGAGCGTTAATCACCACGCTTGCTCAATACAGATAGGTGATTTCAGACTTTTTAGTCCAGGTTTCCTCGAGATGTTTTCTTTCACCTTTAATCAGTCATTGGTGTCCAAGATTACTTTGAAAGTACATATGTATAACTCAGAAACGTTACATTGGTCAATCACTAGGACCACTGGTTTGTATCATCATCATCATCAGCCTATCACAGTCCACTGCTGGACATAGGCCTCTCCAAGTGCACACCACTGAGATCGATTTTCGGCTTCTCGCATCCAGAACATTAGCATTAGCCGAAGAACCGATAACCGTTGGGGTAAACGAGTTCTAGAGTGGAGACCACGGCTCGGCAAACGTAGTGTAGGACGTCCTCAGGCACGGTGGAGTGATGACTTGCGCAAGACGGCTGGCAGGAGCTGGTTTGTATATGTCTCCCAAATTATTATCAAATATGTATGTATGACTGTCAATGTTAACTCATAATAGTATTGTTGAGGATTTAAACATTATAAAATAACCGATAAATTATCGATGACACAAGTAAGTGGCAATTTTACGCAATCGTTACCGAGGACTACGAGTATAATTCTTATCAATTCAGATATCCTATGCGCATAGATAAACAATTTGATTATGAATTTTGTTTAGATTACAAGGAATAATTTTTTTAACGAATTCACAAATTAACATCTCAGTAAAACATTATTAGATTGTTTTCTATTTAAAATAATGGGTCGAAAAGTGCTAGAGTGGAGACCACGGACCAGCAAGCGTAGGACGTCCACCAACAAGATGGACAGACGACCTTATAAAGGTCGCCGGAAGACGGTGGATGCAATGCGCTTCCAACCGGTATATGTGGAGATCTAAAGGAGAGGCCTATGTTCAGCAGTGGACGTCCTATCGCTGAGATGTAGATGATGATGATGAAATAATTAATTATTCGATTGCCATCCAACGTGGCAATGCGGCCAGCCTTTTGGGCACGATCCCCGCTGATAGCGATGCGGATGAATTTTTTGATGCTCTTTTGTTAATTTGTCTTTATTATTTACGTGGTATACTCATAGCCGTGGTTGTACGCAATATTTTAAAATGCAATTTATTAATAATGTTTTTTTTTTACTTGTATGGTAATTAATCATGAGTAGAACACGTTGAAGAAATATTACGCGCGAATTCGAAGTCACCGTGTATTAATGAGAATTTGTAAAAACACAAGACTGACGTAAATATTAGACTTCAAAGAATTAGAATGTTTTTTTTTTTATGGAAATATTTAGATTTAAAGTTCATTAATAAAAATTAGCAAAATATATATATATATATATATAGCTACTACTGTTTGCAAATTTGAATGTGAAATAACACAAAGACATACATTGAGGAAAACAGCAATATTGTAATGAGCTCATTAACATTGAGACAATGTTATTAGCCACCGGAACATACTCAATAACAGTTAACGGACAAAATAAGTATTTTAAACTCCAATATTATATTCTATTGTCGATTTTATTTATTTACTAGCTGTTGCCCGCGACGTCGTCCGCATGGGCATTAGGTGACTGCACATTCACCCCCTCCCCCCCCCCGTACGTGATAATAAGTACCCTATATGGTGATCCGACTTCTTATGATTCCCGCCAAATTTGAAGCAAATCCGTGCTTTCAACTTTATGATATTATCCCGGACATACATACACACAAACGGACAAAAATTAGGCGCAGCTGGAGGGAGTGTCAGACTCTTACTGACTAAAACCCACATGTTCCTTCTGGAGCCCTGTGTGCCAGGGCCGCGGTAACTCTAGCGAGAGTACTAACCCCTCATAGAAACAGACAGCCTATTGATAACACCAAAACACCTGTTTGGAACTCCACCTAATAGTTTATTCAATAACAAACAAAAAATGCGTTACACAAATCATACAGATGACACATAACCAGTTCGGGGAGATTACAAAAAAATATATAAATAATATTGTATGTAGGTAAAAACAGTCCGTATGATGACGTCATGCGTGGCAGAATCTAGTTTTTAAATGAAACATGTTTCCTATTCAGGTAGCTACCGCATATCAAGCTACTATAATCTGCCAAATTGCCTTAATCGATTTTCAACTTTATTGTTCAACCATATGGTTCAAAGTTGATTGGGGAAATTTGACAGTTTCTGGTAGCTTTCAGCGATAAATTCTATTGGAAATCTATAAAGGAAATTCAACAGATTGTAGCTTGATCTGCTGTTGTCTGTATGTACATATTATATGGCACTGGCAATCACCTTAATCCCTCACTTGCATAATGCGATGCAATCAATCTGAAGATGGATCGAACTTAAGATCTGATCAAGTCATCGAAACTTCTCAGAAAACATATCACTAGATACTTTTAGGAAGAAGATGTTATAAACAAGAGTATTCAACATCTTCCGAGATATCGTGATATCCCTTGGGATTTCGTGAAATAACTGATATCTTCATTTCCCTGTAACATATACAAAGCTGTTTGGTAAAATTTTAAGAGAAATAATCATGGATCCTGTCGGGCACAATAAGTAATTTAAGAGAAGAGGATGATACAAGTGCTTATTTAAATTTAATTTTCAATCACACTATGTATAGTGAGCACATTAAGCTACCTGAAACTGTCAAATCCCAATCAACTTCCACCCGTTTGCTCCTGCGATAACATTGAAGATCTATTAAGGAAACTTGACAGATGTAGCTTGATTTTCTGGTGTCTGTACCTACATATTATATGGTACTGGCAATCACCTTAGTCCCTCACTTGCATAGCGTGATCTCTGGATGGATTGATCCTAAGATCTGATCAAGTCATAAAAACTTCTTAGAAAACATATCCCTCCCCAGCAGTTAGGTAATTACTTAACACATTTTAAGTAAATAGTTAAGTGCTAAATAACAAGTGTGTTATACACTGTACTGTTTGTCAGTAAATTGAGTGTTCCATGAAAAATTTATTACCAGGAAAATGTTATTCCTGTGAACGCATAACAAGAATGACTACACCGCAGTTGGGTATCATGGTTTAGGTTACTTATATTGGGTGACTGGTAATTAGTGACCGATATTTAAATGATATTTATTTTGAAAATAGGATGAAATCAACACTTTTACATGTCAACACATTTTTTATAAAATAACGAGATGAGGTCGGCATTTCCTTACTGACTGCCTTGAGAAGAAATGCCGAAACAAACTCAAGGGTCATAGTCTCTTTTAAATTCCAGACATAAAAAGAAATTACATACTAAAGTATGGATGAGCAATGTAGGCTTGTGTCTGAAATGACCTTTTGAAGAAAGTCTCATTTGAACACGTGATTGTACTCATGATTACAAACTTTCATAAAGCAGCCTAGAGTCTGGAAGTTGGTGATTGATTCACCCGTGCATCGGAGAGCACGTAAATGTCGGTCCTGTGCCTGATCTCTTTCCGGTTCTGTCAGATTGCCGTCCCATCAGACTATGAGAGTGAGGGAATAGAGAGTGCACCCGTATCTGCGGGAATGCTTGGGCACTACGAAAGAAAACAGCCGCAGTAGCCGACAATCGGCCTGGATGCCATAATATTTTTATATAAGTTTCTGTAAGATTAGGACAGGGGTCGGACATATAGACTTACTAGCTTCTCTGCTAGCGGTTTATGCAAGGGCTTTTTCACTAAGGCTGAAGGATTCAATAAGAAAACTTTTCAGCTCTAATATTATATGACTCACTTTTAGACGGTTTCTCTACAAATTGAATGGACAGCTTATACTTTTGTTTTTTGTATAGCTTGATGTGTAGCCGAAAGTCGTGGTGGCTTAGTGGTTAAAGAGGCAACCTCTCAAGTATGAGGGCGTGGGTTCGAGTCCAGGTCGGGCAAGTACCAATGCAACTTTTCTAAGTTTGTATGTACTTTCTAAGTATATCTTGGACACCAATGACTGTGTTTCTGATGGCACATTAAACTGTAGGTCCCAGCTGTCATTGAACATCCTTGACAATCATTACGGGTAGCCAGAAGCCAGTAAGTCTGACGCCAGTATAACCAAGGGGTATTGGGTTGCCCGGGTAACTGGGTTGAGGAGGTCAGATAGGCAGTCGCTCCTTGTTAAACACTGGTACTCAGCCGAATCCGGTTAGACTGGAAGCCGACTCCAACACAGTTGGGAAAAGGCTCGGGAGAAGATGAGCTTGATGTGTAGCCATGTGTACCTACTATAAGTAGTCAATATCAGTTGTTTCACAGTTGAAATTAAATTGTGCAATATACATACAACCTTATGTCAATAATTTTAAGAACGGCATGTAGCTGTTTGTACTTATGTCAGATTAAAAAGTTATTGATAGCTTATGGCCAGTTTCACAGGTTACAGATAGCCACTATTTACTAGATAAATTCAAAAATGGAACAGGATTTGTATGAAATTATATGCCAGATAATTTCATACAAATTTTAGAACTGGCCTAAAACTTTTGTTTTTGTTCTTTTTTTAAAATAAACTTGTTTACCGCCCGCTTAGGTACGTTTATTACCATAAATTATGAATGACAGAACGTATTTCCATAGCGTAAATAGTTTATTTCTTTCAGCAGCGTAATTAAACTTTTCCAAAAAGTTATTAAACACGATTTCTGGCTATAACATTAATAAAATACGCATTTAAACCCAACAAGAGTTAAAACTGCTACTATTAATAATCCTTTTGTCATTCGGGCATGCTGAGATAAAAGTATTAACGGGTAAGAAGCTAATTTTAACAAGTGACGTCATATATAAACAACGCTATATTTTTCTTTGCGATAAAGTTTAAGAAGTTTTTCAGTAATTTTCCTAATTGAAACCTACCTTTCCGTTGATGCCAAGTCCAAGAACTGTGTTGGAGATCTCGTAGTCATCCGTGATCGGCGTGGTTTTGATAAACTTAGTGAAATTACTCATCTTGATTCACGACACTGTTATGATGCACCAAACATATAGTTATTTTAGCACTTTTAACAACACAATGCCACTTAAACACTGTTTAAAGTTTTGATGTCAATATTATTTGTTTGATTTATGTTACACCAGAATACAATTATTGAAATAAACTTGTGAAATTATAATTAGTTCCGCGTGCGACAATGACCGTACGTCGCGAAACGTGAAGTAATCGCGACACAGTGCTGCTTCGTATGAACGAACGTCACTGACGTGCCAAAAATTCCAAGCTGTTTGACAGTTCATCATTGACATGAGTTGTCATGTGTCAGCTTTCTACCTTGACAGCCAAGAATAATTAGATTTTGAGTAGCTTTCTAAAAAAAATAATGACCAAATCATAAATTAATATTGTTTACGTAAAGTATTTGAATATACCTCTAGCTTAATTAATACTAACATGATGTTAAGAACAGCGCCATCTTCTGATTTCCTCTCGAACTATGAAGGAACGGTCACGCCAAAGATAACCGCAGAGCAACATAGATGGCTCTAAAATAAATTTAGTAGAATAAATATGGCCATGTCAATTATCTACTTTATTGAAGTTACAAATGGTAGAAAATAGAATGGATTTGAAAGTAGGAAGTATAATAACGTTTGGTATGATTTTAAGTAATTGAACTCGCTACTATATGCGTATATTGTAATCTTGTAATGAATTCGTTTTAGTACACCTAACTCAAATGGCATTTACGTTTTAAATAATCGCATAAGTCTATTATGTAAAATGTGTGAGTGCTGTGAGCTGCTAATTCCTGTTTGTTCTTACATAATCTGCTTATTGACTAATTAGAATTGCTAAACCGGCTGCTATGCCATTCAAATTGTTATAAGACCATTACGTAGAAATAGTTCATTTGAATAATAATTAAATGAATAGGACTACATGGATTAGAAATCTACTATAGTTCGTTTAGCCATTAAGTAGGTAATGGGACTTAATAGGAAGGTAAGTAGGTACATTAGCATGCAATGGGAAAATTGTTTTTTTTTTATACCGAAAGTTGGCAACGTCGCAAATAGCTGCCAAATATTTACAAGTTTTAATTATTTTGGCAAATTTATTGTTTGAAGATAAGAAATATGGCTCTGTATAATGCTCTTCGCCTACGCCGGCTTGCGTTGCACCTTAATCTATCGAATTCTTATAACATGTAAGTCCCTTATCTAATACTTACTAATTATAAAGCTGAAGAGTTTGTTTGTTTGTTTGAACGCGCTAATCTCAGAAACGTCTGGTTCGATTTGAAAAATTCTTTCAGTGTAGATAGCCCATTTATCGAGGAAGGCTATAGGCCATCACGCTAAGACACACGGGAGCGGAGCAGTGACCAAAGATGCGGGTGAAACCGCTGGGGACAGCTAGTAGGTACAGTTATACATATACTGTACGATAGATCTATACCTGTGTCTATACGGTCCGTTGTTTCAGACCGATTGAAACCGTGTGGAACGCTGTCGGCCGACAGGAGACGCGACCAAGGTCAGCTCCGTCGGCGGTCCTCTAGCACGCGGACGAAACCGCGGAAAACATCATCATCTCCCGAGCCTTTTCCTAACTATGTTGGGGTCGGCTTCCAGTCTAACCGGATTCAGCTGAGTACCAGTGTTTTACAAGGAGCGACTGCCTATCTGACCTCCTCAATCCAGTTACCTGGGCAACCCAATACCCCTTGGTTAGACTGGCGTCAGACTTACTGGCTTCTGACTACCCGTAACGACTGCCAAGGATGTTCAATGACAGCCGGGACCTACAGTTTAACATGCCATCCGAAACACAGTCATTGGTGTCCAAGATATACTTAGAAAGTACATACAAACTTAGAAAAGTTGCATTGGTACTTGCCCGACGTGGAATCGAACCCACGCCGTCATACTTGAGAGGTTGGCTCTTTAACCACTAGGCCACCACGGAACCGCGGAAAACAGCTTCTTAAATTAAATGGCGGTATCAAACTCATCTAAAATGCAAGTTATTTAAAAAGAAAACATAATCAGAGTAATTTTCACACTAGACTACTTATCTATGTCAAGGCTATTGATCACCCAAATGCATAGAGCGTGAAGATTTTTTTTTTTTAACAAAAAACACGGGATTTCTACCAAATGTATTTTGATATTAGCTACCTCATGCATGACTCATGGGTAGGTAAGACTTTTTGCTGTAAGAATTATTTTTATAATAAAAAGCCTTCTACACGATGTCACCTTGGTCCAGTTGGTGTGAAAATCTTACCGTGTAGACGTTGGTCGGCCGACTAGATGTGGGCGGAGTCAAACGACTTTAGACGACCTTGATCGGGAGCGCATCCATCGCGACAGGCTGCGTCCGTGGTCGGCCCCAACCGTGTGGAACGCTGTCGGCCGACGGGAGACGCGACCAAGGTCACTTCTGTCGGCAGTTGGTTTGGATTGTGTAGAACGCGTTGGAACTTATGACTTGCCTTATAGTGGTGGCCTAGTGGTTAAAAGACCAGCCTAAGTATCAGGGTGCGTATCAGGCAAGTGCCAATGTAACTTTTAGTAAAATTATGTTTTTTCTAAATATCCATATCTTGAAGACCAATAACTGATTAAAGGAAAACATCTTGAGGAAACCTGGAATATAAAGTCTGAAATCACCAACTGTTCAATGCAAGAGTGCTGATTAACGCTCAATCCTTCTGAGTGTGAGTGAGAGGAGGCATGGGCCCTAAAGTTCCTCCGTGTTTCAGAAGACAGTACGTGTCAGATTGTGGATACGCTGTTTATGTATCTGGAATCGAACTCGCACACTCATACTAGAAAGGCTGGTGCTTTAACCACTAGGCCACCACGACTTGTATCATCATTATTATAAAGAAAACAATATGAAAACAAAATTGCCTTCACAGATAAAATATCAAAAATAATGACTGCCATGTAATACAAGACATTTTGTTGAAAGTAAATTTATAGCGAACTGCCAAATATTGCTGGTTTTATGGCCATAACGAGGGACGAGACAGTCAGACCGCGTTCTGTGTATGGCCACGAAATAAGCGAGTGACTAACTTTTTCTTTAAATGTTAGTTGTCGTCGTTGTAGATTATCGTCATAGAATTATTAAAATTATAGATAAACATATAATGATGATGGCATCCAGGCCGATTGTCGGCTACGGCGGCCGTTCTTATTTATGGAGATCAGCCAGCTGCGCAGGACATATTATAGTGCACAAGCATTCGCGCAAGACACAGGTGCACTCTCTATTCCCTCACTCTCATAATCCGATGGGACAGCAATCCGACACGACCGGAGAGAGATCAGGCGCAGGACCGACATTTACGTGCTCTCCGATGCACGGGTGAATCAATCACCAACTTCCAGACTCCAGGCTGCTTTGTGAAAGTTTCTCAAAACCCACAAAGCGATTTCGGCCCGACCCGGGATTCGAACCCGAGACCCCGTGCACAGCAGTCGCACCTTGCGACCACTAGACCAACGGGGCAGTAAACATATAATATATTCTTTATTACGTACAATTTACGTACAGACAAATCAAGCTATACGAAACTGTCAAATTTTCCCAATCAACTTTGAACCTACATGCTTGAACAATAAAGTTGAAAACTATTTTGTATTGTATTTTTTATTTGTATAGATAAAAACCAGGTAAAGACGCCAGCACAACAGGCTACTAGAATCGGTCAAATTTCCACTTTATCGCTGAAGCACAAAATTCAAAGTCAATTGGGAAAATTTTACAGTTTCGAGTAGCCTGGCGTCTGTATCTATTTCGATGTCACCCCAACCGAAACGGGTATCCTAAAAACAAAACTCTGGTCTCATAGCCCGACACAGGTGAGTCACGGTGTTCGCTCACGACGGTGAAAGTAGAATGACGTCATCAGACACCAATCGTGGGATGCCAAACCAAAACAAAGAAGTTCGTTTTCATTGGAACATTTCTAGCAAGAATATAGAGGAGCTCGTGGCTAAGCAACAGCTGCACGGGTCGATCGATCATAAGGTTAAGCATTACTTGGCGCGGTCGATCCGTGGACCATCTTGTCATGACGAGTTGCTCCGTGTTTCGGAAGGCACTTTATCGCTGGAAGCATATAGTTCAAAATTGATTGGGAAAATTTAACAAACTCAAACTTAGCTGCAAAACAGCACTTTTTGAACGTCAAAAATTACAAAAGACAGCCCCCAAAACGCCCACCCTTCACCACTTCCTATGTGTTTTTGCTGGGAAGAAGAAGTGGCGCAACAAACTTCCTAGCAACACATGTCTGTCTGTTGGTTTGAAGAACATTTAAACAATATTTTCTTAACACACAATTTATATAATAATGCAACTAATTACAGTGATGGCATCCAGGCCGATTGTCGGCTACGGCGGCTGTTCTCTTTAATGGAGATAAGCCTGCTGCGCAGGACATATTATAGTGCTCAAGCATTCGCGCAGATACAGGTGCACTCTCTATTCCGTCTCTCTCATAGTCCGATTGGACGGCAATCCGACACGACTGGAGAGAGATCAGGCGCAGGACCAACATTTACGTGCTCTCCGATGCACGGGTGAATCAACCACCAACCTCCAGACTCCAGGCAGCTTTATGAAAGTTTCTCAAAACCCACGCACCGATTTCGGCCCGGCCTGGGAATCGAACCCGTGAACAGCAGTCGCGCCTTGCGACTACTAGACCAACGAGGCAGCTAAAGAATTTCAATTAATAAAAAAAAACCAGTAACAGATTTCATGTAGCTTGATGTGCTGGCGTATGTACATAATACTTACCTACAATAGATTCATTGTTGACAATGCAAACGACCTTGTTTTGAATTTTAATGAGTCTAAGTACTCGACATTGTCAAACAATTTTTTTATATTGTTTCCAAAAACTCTGAAACAATGGCCTTTACCGGAATGCTTATGTTACGAGAACAATATAATTGGTGACCTCAAATGTAGGGTCATATGACTAATGTGATCAGTAGCCGTGGAAAGCCAACATTCAGTTGCTTTTGTGTTCAAAAAAATGAGAAGGTAATTTGACCTCATACATCATCATCATCAGCTTATCGTAGTCCACTGCTGGACATAGGCCTCTCCAAGTGCACGCCACAGAGATCGATTTTCGGCTTCTTGCATCCAGCTCCTGCCAGCCGTCTTGCGCAAGTCATCACTCCACCGTGCCTGAGGACGTCCTACACTATGTTTGCCGAGGCGTGACCTCATACAGACGCCAGCATATCAAGCTACCGAAACTGTCATCATCATCTCCCGAGCCTTTTCCTAACTGTGTTGGGGTCGGCTTCTAGTCTAACCGGATTCAGCTGAGTACTAGTGTTTTACAAGCAGCGACTGCCTATCTGATCTCCTCTATGCGAAATTGTATTTCCGAGTACTTACAACCCTTTTGGCTCTTGAAGGCGCTTGAAGACTCTTGAAGGCAAGAGTGAATAGGCTTCTTCTGGGTAAGTTCTTACCGCTGTAGATTCCATCATTTCCATCCTTGCCCTCCGAGCTGGATTGGGACCAGGAGCGATCCCATCATAAAAAAGGAAACTGTCATATTAGGCAATCAACCTTGAACCATATACTTCAGCGATAAAGTTGAAAATTAATTAAGGAAATTTGACAGATTATAGTAGCTTGATGTGCTGACGTAAGTACTTCATTTTATGATTTTTTTACGTAATTGCATGTTAATAGTTAATTAACTGGGTTACACGTATATTTAGTTAATTATAACTATCCGTAAAGCTTAGCGTAGTTTCCTATAATTATGTTTTTAAACTGTTTTATTTAGTTTGAGGTAATTATCAGATCGTTGTCAGTATTTGTTACAATTACAAATAAGTAGCTGACATGCAGCTGACTCAAGTTAAGCAACAGTAGCTGCGGTCATTATGTGGATGGGTGACCATATTGATTATCTTATTAGGTAGTATTATGGTGGCCCGGATTCAATAACCCATCTTTCTCCACAAATTGAAAATTAATTAAACCATCATACATACAGACTAACAGACAAAAATTCTAAAAACTATATTTTTGGATTCGATATCGATTGTAGCTCACCCCCCAATATTCTTTTGAAAAAATATTCAATGTACAGTTTTGACTTTTCTACGTTTTTATTATATGTATAGATGATATAAAAATAATAATCGCATCTAAAAGTATTTTATGTCGGATACTTTAGGTGGACCACTTTTGTAAGTCGACTAAAAAGTCACGGTGTATACAGACGCAGGCGAAACCGCAGGCATTAGCTAGTGTTTATTAGTCATTGGTGACATATATTCTCGCAGTAACCGCCAGACAAGTATAACTGGTTTGTTAAGGTGATGTAACTTGGAAACTTACTGACTTGGAAAGTAAATTAGTCTTCTAATGGTAGATTATGTTGTTTATACTAAGAAACAGCTGCATGGATCGATCGATCATAAGGTTAAGCAACACTCGGTGCGGTTATTCTGTGGATGGGTGACCATCTTGTCATTGAACATCCTTGGCATTCGTTACGGGAAACCAGTAAGACTGACGCCAGTCTAACTAAGGCGTATTGAGTTGCCCGTGTAACTGGGTTGAGGAGGTCAGATTGGCAGTCGCTCCTTGTAAAACACTGGTGATAAGCTGCATCTAGTTAGACTGGGAGTCGACCCCAACCGACCGATATCCGGGCTGCTTGTGAAAGTTTCTTAAAACCCATATCCGGTTTTGGCCCGACCCGAGAATCGAACCCGAGACCCCGTGCACAGCAGTCGTGCCTTACGACTACTAGACCAACAAATAATAATAATAGAATGTTCAAAGGTACGTAATAGAAGTTAGTTCTACCATTTGGTAATCGTTCCCCTATATGCCTAACCATGGAAAATTTTACATAATTTTCTTCTAACCTGTAAATTAATGGAAGCGTGAAGATAAATAATTAAGTAATTACTTCATGGTGCTTGCAACATGATGATAATCATAGACAATGATAGTGTCTGTAAGTTGCAGTAGAACAATATAGATAGGGTGACCATACTTGTCCTATTTCATTGATTTATTACTCATCTCTCGAGCCTTTTTCCCAACTATGTTGGGGTCGGGTTCCAGTCTTACCGGATTCAGCTGAGTATCAGTGTTTTACAAGGAGCGACTGCCTATCTGACCTCCTCAACCCTGTTACTCGGGTAACCCAATACCCCTTGGTTAGACTGGCGTCTGACTATCCGTAACGACTGCCAAGGATGTTCAATGACAGTCGGGACCTACAGTTTAACGTGCCATCCGAAACACATTCATTGGTGTCCAAGATATATTTAGCAAGTACATACAAACTTAGAAACGTTGCATTGGTACTTGCCTGACCTGGAATCGAATCCACGCACACATACTTGATAGATTGGCTCTTTAACCATTATTTAGTACCACATTATAATATAACAAAGCCATCTGCATCTGTCTGTATATACGCCATATGCGGTTGGTAACGGCGGCTGTTCTCGAAGGCGATCAGTCAGCTACGCAAGACATAAAGTAGACGCCAACCCCAGCACATCAAGCTACAATCTGTCAAATATCCTTAATAGATTTTCAACTTTATCGCCAAAGCATTTTGAAAATTGCGACAATTAATTTTAATTATATCAATGGTTTAAAGTACCTATATTGGGAAAATTTTACAGAGTGGGCTAGTTTGACGTGCTGGCGTCTGTTACAAAGTAGATGAGACTTCTTTTTTTTATACTAGCTTTCTCCCTCGAAGTCACTTCCTCGACAAATGGTCTATCTAACACTGAAATAATTTTTCTATTCCACCCAGTACCTACTTCCTTAGTTTATCGCAAACGAGCAAACAAACTTCAGCTTTTTTTTCCTAAAAACTTCACCTTTACAATATCAGTATAGATCCTGCAACAACCGAGGCTTGGTTACCCTAACCTCATAACACCGTAAGTCATTGTTCACTTCAGGTTATTAAGAAATCCCACTTAACTGGGGCAGACCAGTCATCGTTTAACTAACGGTTGCTAATAAACTATGAAGGTTTAAACATTAATTAGATATGCCCTTCGTTAAACCGTGTTGATACTATATTTTAACTACGTTTTAGTTAGTCGACCCCGTTGGCGCAATGGAAACCATGCCTGCCGAGCTGAGGGTCTCGAGTTCTCCCGGTACAGTCGATATTTGTGTGATGAGCATGCTTGTTGGCTGTGGTCTGGATATTATATATCCTAATCCTAATCCTTATCCTTATATCCTTATCCTTATACTATTATAAAGGCGAAAGTTTGTAAGTATGGATGTATGGATGTTTGTTACTCTTTACGTAAAAACTACTGAATGGATTTAAATGAAACATTACCACAATATAGCTTATACATCAGAATAACATATAGGCTACTTTTGATCCGGGTATGGAAAGTACTTCCCTCAGAAAGCGGGTGAAACCGCTGGCGGAAGCTAGTGTCTTTATAAATACATGTGTATAGTATATGTAATTTATCGGTTGTGTTGGCACCCATAACACAAGCTAATCAATAGCTTACTTCGGGGCTAACCGACCGTGTGTGAAAAGGTGTCCTGATATATTAAGAATAACTGTATTTCTTAGGAGATAGACTTTGCCAGAGTTTTGAAACCTGGCACCACTTTTTTTTCTTTTTGTTGGAAACCTCTCTCGCTGAGGGTGCAGCTGGAGGGAGTGTCAGACTCTTACTAACTAAAACCCACTATGTTCCTTCTGGAGGTTCTTGTGTGCCAGGGCCACGGTAACCCGCAGCCTTGCGAACAACCCGCAGCCTTCGCAGCCACCCTTCACCATTTCATACGTGTTTTTCCTGGGAAGAAGTGGCGCAATAAACTCCCCAGCAACGATCATACACTTTAAATATGTACATATGTAGTAACAAGACAGAAATATATTGCATAGAACAATTCAATTCTCACCGCCTTCTAATGTTCATAAAAACACAGTTTCAATTCAAACAAAAAAAACCTGAATAATAAATTGTGTCATTTACCCATGATACCGATGCCAGCACATCAAGCTACCACACACGAAACTGTCACTTCCCAATCAACTTGGAACTATATGCTTCAGCGATAAAGTTGAAAATCCATTAAGGAAATTATTTTGACAAGTTGTAGTAGCTGACCAATCTTCCCAATCAACTTTGAACCATATGCTTCAGCGATAAAGTTTAAAATCTATTAAGGAAATTTTACAGATTGTGGTAGCTTGATGTGCTGTCTGTCCCTACATATATTACATACGATTTATTGAATTGCAGGATGTGACGTAGAAAATTGCTTTCGTATTCCGAAACAGCCGCCGATGCGTGCACGCATAGAATTTGTCACGATTTTGAAATCTGCATTAGTGTAACTGTTGATTGGGTATATTGATAGACTAGTTGTATACCGAGGTTTCACTTAAAATCTGTGAGAAAAATTTCACGCGGGTTAAAAGTGCGTTTCAATTAATTTTAAATAGATAAGCAAATATTTATATATGTATATTACCATAAATTATGAATTATTTATTTGTTCAGTTTGTTTTTTTTTTATAATTTTCACTGCAAGTAAGACCTGTGTGTTGTGTATAACACTTACATACTTTACATAGGCACTGCCTAATACAAAACCTCGAACATTATAATCCTCTGCCTAGCCTTTTCCTGACTATCCAGCAGGCTCAGCATGACAACAGTAGAAACAGGTTTTGTCTACCGGAGAATGGACATAATGACAGATAAGTGATAGATTAACGTAAGATTTCTTTTGACACGTTGAAAATATTTTTTTCTTTTCTTCGACGAAGAAAACTCGAAGTGATTGTATGCGAGTTGACATGTCGCGCCATGCTCGGGCAGAAGACATGTTGACATTGACAGAAAGAGCTTTGTCTTTTCTTGATGGAATAGACATAGAATCGCCATGCTGAGCCTGCTGGGGTCGGATTTCAATCTAATCGAATGCTGCCGAATCTGAGCCGTCTATCTATTAAACTCCTATACCCAGTTACCAGGCAAGTACCAATGCAACTTTTCTAAGTTTGTATGTACTTTCTGAGTATATCTTGGACACCAATGACTGTGTTTCGGATAGCACGTTAAACTGTAGGTCCCGGCTGTCATTGAACATCCTTGGCAGTCGTTACGGGTAGTCAGAAGCCAGTAAGTCTGACGCCAGTCTAACCAAGGGGTATTGGGTTGCCCAGGTAACTGGGTTGAGGAGGTCAGATAGGCAGTCGCTCCTTGTAAAACACTGGTACTTAGCCGAAACCGGTTAGACTGGAAGCCGACCCCAACATAGTTGGGAAAAGGCTCGGGAGATGATGACCCAGTTACCAGGACAACTCAATACCCCTTGGTGAGACTGGTTGTCAGACTTTCTTAGCTTCTGACTACTGTAACGACTGCCAAAAATGCTCAAATTTTAATGACAGCCGGCACGTAACATGCCTTCCGATGCACAGAGAAACTTGTTAACATACTGGTCACCCATCCACGGAACTGCGTCAAGCGTTGTGTAATCTTGAATCGATCGCGCTCGGCTGTTACTTAGCCATATCTCTGTCTACATTTTGACGCAAAAAAGTGTATATGTATGTCGCAGGGAAATTATGATATTAGGGATTTCACAAAACACCGGTAGAATAGGGAAGATGCAAATGTAATATTATTGAAAATTTTATCATTAAAATTTTAAAAAAGTATAAAAGAAAGACTACTGTAACGTTTTTATTTTACATAATGTTGATTTTTACGAATAATTAAAAATTAAAGTGACTTGAAACGAAACGTATTTCAAAACACCAATCAGCGTTCAGTGACGTCACTCCCGTTATGACAACTTATTTGAGGTTATAGATAGTTGTAAAGGTGAACATTAATGTAATTAGTTTGTGCGAAAATTAATTGTGTTTTTCAGATTAAAATGGAAGTTGGATTTATTGATTTTTTTTTAGGTGATAAAGCTACAGTCTTTTGGGGTATTTCCATTTCTACTTGAGTGTGTTTGTTTCGATCGTTTCTGAGGATATATAGACACCTGTACACTCTTATCATTGGATATTTGAAAATTTTCAGAATCATGTGTTTCTGTGATTAATGAACACTCTAAAGATGAATCTGAAACATGAAAGAAATAATAATTCAGTTCTTCATCAGCAAGTACTATCTTAATAATATTACAAATGTGAAAGTTTAAATGTTTGTCTCTAGTATAATAAGGATAAATCTGAAGGAATGAATTAAATGCTCTCAAGAATTTCGCGTATTTTGGAGAATAATAATTATCCTTCCCGTTCGCAGCTTGGAACCACTTTTTTCTTAGTTTTGGGTCAGAAGGTCCAGTCAAAACTGTTGAAGTAGATGGACACAAAACATGAGTCAACGCGGATTTTTTTCGGAGCATTGGTGGTATTGTTATGATCCCCTGATGTTGACGGATAATCCATTTTAAATTTTTACTGAAAAATATCTCGAAAGTCGAGAAAAATGCAAATGAATGAAAGCCGGCAACGAACAAGTACGACTAGTGTCAGACGCGAATGACGTCATCGGAACCGTAGGCCCGTTTTGGCGCGAAAATTTAAACTGTCAATTTAAAACTGCATTTTTTTACAATAAATTGCAGTGTTTAAATTTTTTTATATATTTGTGGACTATTCTACATGGAATTCTTTAAAATAAAAACAAAAATAAAAATATTGCATCTTCCCTATTGTATTATTCTAGTTTATTAAGTCTTTTTAACCGACTTTAGATGTCTTCGAATCGGCCTAAAATCGCTTTGTGAGTTTTACGAACCTTTTATGAAGCAGCCCGGAGTCTGGAAGTTGGTGATTGATACACCCGTGCATCGGAGAGTACGTAAATGTTCGTCCTGCGCCTGATCTCTCTCCGGTCGTATCGGATTGCCGTCCGATCGGGTTATGAGAGTGAGGGAATAGAAAGTTCAACGGTGTTCGCGCGAATGCTTGTGCACTATATCTTAGTCTAGTCTAGATATCTTTTCTAGTCTATTTATCTTAGTGGCCATGGCTGATGCCATCATCAAAAAAACCTACCCTTCTAAAAGCACAGGGATTTCACGAAATCCCTGATATCCTAATTTCCCTGCGACACAATATAACTTCCATAAAAAGGCATTTGTCAATTGAAACAATAGAATAATACAACAAAAATGCGTCAATAGTTGTTGAAATTTTCCCAAACGGGTCAATGAATGAGAATAAAGCAATCGATTGAACGAATGAATGAATGTGTCATGGTACAGTAAGTATGGAGGTCTGATATTTTTATGGTGGTATTTTGTGTTTCGGATGGCACGTTAAACTGTAGGTCCCGGCTGTCATTGAACATCCATGTCAGAAGCCAGTAAGTCTGACGCCAGTCTAACCAAGGGGTATTGGGTTGCCCGGGTAACTGGGTTGAGTGGTTCAGATAGGCAGTCGCTCCTTGTAAAACACTGGTACTCAGCCAAATACGGTGAGACTGAAAGCCGACCCTAACATAGTTGGGAAAAGGCTCGGGAGATGATGATTTTGCATGGTCACCATAATATTTAGAGTGGAGAAAAGATGAAGAAGTGACTTCCAAAATTGAGATGAACTTTGTTTAATAGATCGGCACTTTAGCATTGTACTAAGTTGTGGTGGCCTAGTGGATAAAGAGCCAACCTCTCAAGTACGAGGGTTCGATTCTAGATGCAACTTTTCTAAGTTTGTATGTACTTTTTAAGTATATCTTGGACACAAATGACTAATATAGGCTAGTTTTTTCCGGGTGCGGACAGTTGATCCTTTGGGTGGATGGTGTAACCGCAGGCAACAGCCAGTCCTTAATAATGATACGTAGGGCCCGTTTCACAGGTTACGGATAGCCACTATCTACCAGATAAATTAAAAAATGGAACACAATTATCTTACTCGCGACTAAAAAATTCGGCCGAAACGTAGGGAGAAATAGAGGTAGCGTACATGCCTTTATAATATTTTTAAATCGCGAGTAAGACCTGTGTGTTGTGTTTAAAATGTGTAATAATCGCGAAAGTTTAAAAACGAACAGAATTTCTACCAGATAAACTATCTGGAACTTATCAGCAACCGGTGAAATCGGCCCTTAGTTTTTGTTTTTAATTATTTAAAAACGATATATCAGCGCAAAAGTTCAAGGAAATATAGGATCATGTGAGCGAGACGACTTAAGATATTTACGAAGTAGGTCGCCAGTAAGTCAATTTTGTACGCAGATCGCGTAAGTTAAGCAATCTCCGAACCGGTTGGCAATCCGATGGGTCACGCATTCAAGATAGGTACACGTATTGGACACGATATTAAAAAAAAGTGGTTAAAAAAAACACACTTTTTAAGATTTTACCATAGTCTTAGATTGAGCTCAGTCAAAATTATAATCAAAACTCATTTATTCAAATTAGGCTCATAAATCAGCACTTTTCGAACGTCAAAAAACAAAAGACAGTCCCTCAAAACGGCCACCCTTTACCACTTCCTATGTGTTTTTGCTGGGAAGAAGAAGTGGCGCAACAAACTCCCCAGCAACACATGTCTGTCTGTTAGGTTTGAGTCCGTGGATGGGTGACCGTCTTGTCAGGACGAGTTCCTCCATGTTTAAGATGGCGCCTCAAATTAGTGGCCTGTCATTTGTACAGATGCTAGCACATGAAGCTACTTCAATCTGTCAAATTTCCTTAACAGATTTTCAACTTTATCGCTGAAGCATATGGTTCAAAGTTGATTGGGAATATTCGACAGTTTCGGGTAGCTTGATGTGCTGTCCTCTGTATATCTTTGGCAGTCGTTTTGGGTAGTTAAAAACCAGAAAGTCTGACAATCAGTCCGAGTTGTCCAGAAGACTGAGTTGAGGAAGCCAGATAGGCAGTTGCTCCGTGTAAAACACTGGTCTAACTAAACTCAGCTGCATCCAGTTAGACTGGAAGCCGACCCCAACATAGCTTGGGAAAGCCTAGGCAGATGATTAATATCATTGTAATCGGTTCTTACTTTTTATACATTTTGCTGCCAATCTTTATCATGTGTTTATTAAATTCTTAATGATATAAAACTAATTGAAAATGCACTAAGACATAGATTGATGGTTCTACAGGTATTTTGTTAAAACAAGTATTTAATAGAATTGATTACATACGGGTCAAAAGTTAATTGCAACACAATTAAGTGAGAATACAATTTATACTCGTATGTGCATAAGCATGTGTCTGCAGAAGGAACAAAAGTGGGTTTTAGTCAGTAAGTGTCTGACACTCCCTCCAGTAGGCTTAGCATGGCAACCGTAGAAACAAGTTTTGTTTACCGGGGAATGGACATAATGACAAAAAAGTGACAGATTGACGTAAGATTTCTTTTGACATTTTTTGAAGTAATTTTTCTTTTCTTCAATCGACATAAGTATACAAGTGATTATATGCGAGTTGACAGGTCGCGCCATGCTCGGGCAGAAGACATGTTGACATTGACAGACAGAGCTTTGTCTTTTCTTCACAGAATAGATATAAAATCGCCATGCTAAGCCACAGTAGGAGGGGTCATTTGATGATTTCCCACAAAAAAAGCTAGTAAACTTATAAACTTTAAAACATATCATTAAAATTCACAAAAAAGGCCGAGGATTATATAAATATCATCAAAGTGACTGATTTTAGAATAACAAAGTAATTTCTGACATAACATTTTATTTAAATCAGAAACTTTGTTTATATATCTATACTAATATTATAAAGCTGAAGAGTTTGTTTGTTTGTTTGTTTGTTTGTTTGAACGCGCTAATCTCAGGAACTACTGGTTCGATTTGAAAAATTCTTTCAGTGTTAGATAGCCCATTTACCGAGGAAGGCTATAGGCTATATACCATCACGCTAAGACACACGGGAGCGGAGCAGTAACCAAAGATGCGGGTGAAACCGCTGGGGACAGCTAGTATACATATATCTGGTTGATGTGAGTTATGTTTGTTGCATTTTAAACACCACTTTCCCTTTCGGATGGATTATATTACAAAACAAAGTCAGTATGTCAGTCTTTTTGCGGTTAAGTCAACAACTTCTGAAGGATCGCTGCTCATCACATAAATGTTGACCGTGCAGGTAATCGAATATGAACCCTTAGCTGGGTAGTCCAGCGTGATTACTTCATTAGGTCCCTGTGTGCCAGGGCTACGGTAACTCTTACGAACAACCCGCAGCCTAGGCAAATTCTGGCCCTACGGGGCCCCTCTTATGTATAGGTATACTAGCTGACCCGGCAAACTTTTGCTTTGCGCTTTTTTTTGGGGCACCTTTTCGCTTATGGGATTGAAAGATTGATTGTAGCAGATTCTCAGACTTACTTCTTCTGCCTAGCCTTTTCCCAAGCTCTGTTGGGGTCAACTTCCAATCTTTTCCTCATGAATCACTCCACGTATTGATGAAACTGGCATCAGAATTAATTCATTGTTGGTTTCTAAGTATACCGCAAGTGGAAGGACTTCTGATTATATTGGGTGACTGGTAATTAGTGACCGATATTTAAACACGTGATTGTACTCATCATTACAAACAACTTACCCGAAGAAACTTTTTTGTTTTTTTTTTATTATTATAGCAAAATTACTGACAACGCGGGCGCGGGGCCTCGCCGCTAACAGCTGATCGGGTGACGTAGCGCGCGAAATTTGAATTTTGCTGTAATGATAAAAAAATAACAAAAAAAGTTTCTTAGGGAAAGTTGTTTGTAATCATGAGTACAATCACGTGTTTAAATATCGGTCACTAATTACCAGTCACCCTATATATATAGCAACTTCTTACATGTCATAGATGTCTTAACAAATAATTTCCCGGTATTGCGCTAGGACACACTTTAGACCTGTGATTGCAATGTCTTCGTTTTGGCCACATCCCGGGGGAAATAATTGAGAAATGTGTGTCGTCACGGATTGACAGTAGGTGCGTAAATATTTTTGTAGATGGTAGCATAGATACAACGATCAAAAAAATAACTGAATTACTTATTTGGAGATTGCTACCATGTACCTTTTTAGCTGTAAATGACCATGACAGTTTAAATAAAATGAAAAAAGTTTATTTAAAACAAACAAGTTTGCTACTACGTATATATGAAGCCTTATGAAACCTAAGGCCTTTAATTATGAAAAAATCTAACACTAACAATTTTATAAAAAAATATTCCCTTTTCATTATTTTTAATAAGCATAATAAAACGTATTTATATTAATTACAAACTTATTACTACACTAAATATATACATACACACTTATAAAATGCTTACAACTAATATAATAATATAAATTTACTAATAAAGAGCGTCAAAATTTATAAAAAATATAATTAAATACATAAATCTGATTCAAAGCAGAGTAATCAATAAAAGAATCAAAAGGATTGGTCCAGATATAGGCCCTTCTAACGAGCGCCATATCATTCGGTCGTCAGTTTGTCTCAGGTAGTGGTCGGTCGTTACACTTGTGGCGAGTGTCCTAAGTCATTCTTCTGATTATTTTCATCATCATCAGCCTTTTAATTTTCCCACTGCTGGGCACAGCCTTCTCTCAAACATAGAACGAATGAGCGTTAATCACCACGGTAGCTTAAAGCGGATCTTTTAAAATGCTGCTTCAGATTTTCCTGTTGCTATCAATTAATGTTGAGAATTAATTAAACAGAGCCTGTTTCTTAATTAAGCTTATTACATAATGTCAATTTTATAATCTAAAGGCTCTAACAGACTAAAATCTTACAGCTAGACGGTATATTTTTCCGTTAACAACAACTTAGATGCTTCGCGCTGAAAAGCTGATGATATTTATTCAATAGTTAATTTACACAGGTAATAAGACAAGAAGTAAAAAAAAAACAATCAAGTACAAAGGCACAGGTTATTTCTTAAGAAATCTCTTCCAGCAGGCCCGCTATGGGAGAGTTAGAATAAAAAGAGATGTAGACATAATAGTAATAAGCCGACATACAATAAAATTTTTTTTTTGGTTTTTCTCCGCTTTTAGCTTTTTATTTATATTTTATAATATGCAAATACTTGTATCATTGTGTATATTTTCATTAATTTGTATGTAGATTTGTTAAAAATGTAAATAAAAAAGTTTAGATAGATGGAAGACTTTGGGGGAGGCCTTTGCCTAGCAGTGGGGCAGTAATAGGCTAAGGAAAAAAATAATGTATGAAAAAAAAAACAATGTTGTAAAATGCAGAAATCATAACATACCTACGTAAAATGAATGAAAAAAATAATAATTCACTTTTGTAAAAAAATTGTGAATATGTATTAAAAAACATAAAAAAATGTCTAGGTACTAAAATGTAATGTGAGACTTAACAATATTCTACAAAAGATGAGACACAATTTTTTAGTCTCACGCACTTCAAAATCAAATGTATCTACTCGGTTCGCGCGTTCATTTTCGCGCACCAAAAATTCGCGTGTATACCATCCCAAAGTCGATAAAACTTTCACCGTATCATCAATAACAACTTAGACAAATTATAACTCCGATCTAGAAAGTTTGAAACCGTCTGTAATCGTGACTTGGCAAAGTTATCATCCAATTTTTAACCGACTTCCAAAAAAAGGAGGAGGTTCTCAATTCGGCCGGTATGTTTTTTTATGTAACCACTTTGCCCAGCAGTGGGAGAGTATAGGCTAAGAAATAAGAAATTTATATGCCAGAAACATGGTATGGTAAGATGTTACAATATTTAGAAGTGTTTCACATGTCTCGCAGTTCGACCGGCATGCAAATTTTAGAGAAATATTTTAATTCGCTGGGGTTAACATTAAAAATGTATTTACTATTATCACAAAGTATTTAAACAAACAAGGAAAAAAAATGTATGTACACCGATTACTCCGAGGTTTCTAGTCCGATTAGTGTAATTCTTCAATGCTATTAGTGTAATACTTGCCATTTGGTCCCATAACAATTTCATACAATTTGGTAAAGTATTTTTTATTTTATGAGCATTTGTTTTACTTAATTAATAACTACTATATTGTAGATATTAATGGATGAATTCGTAGCTTGGCGCTGAGGGCATGTCTTTCTACACCCGTAGGAACTCGTCATTACATAGATGATCACCCATCCACGGACCGACCGCGCTATGAGTTGTCTAACTTTCGATCAAATCTAGACAGGCAGCTATCTAGCCACGAGCTAGTACAGACGCCAGCACATCAGGCTACCCGAAACTGTCAAATTTTCCCAATCAACTTTGAACCTTATGCTTCAGCGATAAGGTTGAAAATCCATTATGGAAATTTGATAGACTGTTATAGCCTGTGCTGTCTGTACCATTAGCGTCATAACAAAGCATTTAGAACGTACTGAAACTAGGAATATAAACGTATCTAACCTTGAATACTCAATCTAGATTATCTAGATATGTTCGCCTACACTTAATAAAGCTTCGCTAGTCTTTGTTCGTTTACCAAGAAATTGATATGCTCTATAATTTATACATATAATAAAGTCGTAGGAAAGACAAAACTGTACATTGAATATTTAATTAAAAGAAAAAAAAAACTTTTTTTTTTAATCTTTTATATGAATTAAGTCACTCTCAATAAGTCCTTTCATTTGATACCCATATTGCTGAAATTAATTAAAAATAACTACTCCACCATCTTGTGTGGCTCGCCATTTTGGATTTAGAATGATGTCATATAACATATAGTGCATTGTCATCCAAACTGAACACGTATACAAAATTTCAGCTCAATCGGTTGAAGATATCTACTTCAAAATTGAGTTTAAAGAATCCACCGTAACATACATACACGGCAAGTTAAATAAAAGCTTTTAAAAAATTGGTCACCGAGGACGTAAGCGGGCAGCCAACCATGTCCCTTCTGTAGTCTTTGCTTCCGTACTTTTTGCTGTGGAATGCTTTAAAAAAATTGGTAATTCATGGTGGACTGCCTATCTGACCTCCTTAACCCAGTTACCCGGGCAACCCAATACCCCTTAGTTAGACTGGCGTCAGACTTACTGGCTTCTGACTACCCGTAACGACTGCCAAGGATGTTCAATGACAGCCGCGGCCGGGACCTACAGTTTAACGTGCCATCCGATACACAGTCATTGGTGTCTAAGATATACTTAGAAAGTACATACTAACTTAGAAAAGTTGCATTGGTACTTGAGAGGTTGGCTCTTTACCCACTAGGCCACCAAGACTCTAAACAAAATAACAAAATCAAATAAAAAAAAACAAATTGGTGAAATATTCCATTTTATTCTGCTAGGAATATAAAAATCTTGTTCCTATTTTAAATTCAAGCATTATTGACGATCCAGTTGGCCGCGGCGGAAACGCGCGCATTAACTCCAGGGTATTCAGGTCTTGCGCATCCATGGCCAAAGGAGCAGACGCCGACAAGGACCCCATAGTGGTAGACAGGACCGCCGGAGTCATGGAAGCACTGGTCTCGACCACCAACGTCGAGGATACCGGTACATAACATACTCTGAGTGATAACAGAACCGTACATACGAACTTGACAAATCTCTTGATTGATGGTGTAAACTTGGACATGACGGAGTTGTTCAGAAGCTGGTCCCTCCTCCTGTGAAATACCAATTAAATCTATACTAATATTATAAAGCTGAAGAGTTTGTTTGTTTGTTTGAACGCGCTAATCTCCGAAACTACTGGTTCGATTTGAAAAATTATTTCAGTGTTAGATAGCCCATTTATCGAGGAAGGCTATAGGCTATATACCATCACGCTAAGACACACGGGAGCGGAGCAGTAACCAAAGATGCGGGTGAAACCGCTGGGGACAGCTAGTTCTTTAATAATATCCTCATCCCATCCATATTCATGCTCAAAACCTTCCTCACAGCATGATCCTCATTCCTCTGCCTGACATGCCCATACCCATACCATGATAGCTGGTTCCCAAATAGTTTTTCAGTTACCGGTGCCATTTTTAAACTTCGTTTTCTTATACTCATTCCTTACTCTATCCATTCGCGTAACACCACACATTCCTCTTAAAATTATTCATTAGTATAAAGAGGAGCTCGTGGCTAAGCAACAGCCGCACGGGTCGATCGATCATAAGGTTAAGCAACCCTTGGCGCAGTTGGTCCGTAGATTGGTGACCACCTTGTCATGACGAGTTCCTCCGTGTTTCGGAAGGCACGTTAAATTGGTGGGTCCCGGCTGTCATTTGTACATCTTTACAGAAGCCAGAAAGTCTGACAGCCAGTCCTACCAAGGGGATTGCCCGGGTAACTGGGTTGAGGAGGTCAGACAGTAAAATACTGGTACAGCTCCATCCGGTTAAGACTGGAAGCCGACTCCAACATAGCTTGGGAAAAGTCTAAGCAGATGATTATTAATTAGTATAAAATATATACTCACAGTAATAAATCCCCATCCCGCAGCCCAGACGGGTTCATTATCAGCCAAATTGTAGTTAGGACCAGCGATTGCAACTGGTTTAACATAATCACTGAAAGCGATAACTGTGGAAGAGCGCACTATGGAGAAATCATAGTCCACATAGGCAGCCACGCTGTAAGCTGGGTGGGTGATGATTTGCTGAAGGATATAGACTGTACCACCACTGTTGGCATACGTGGAACCTGCACGGAATCGCCATCTCGTTGTAGCGCTTCTCCTGCGAAAATAACAAATAAAATATAATCTGAAGCTCTAGAAGGAACACAACTAGGTTTTCTTAAAATTCTGCACACACAGGGCCATACCCCTGTAATTTAATGGCTTGCAGGCTTAGCATGGCAACTGTAGAAACAAGTTTTGTTTACCGGAAAATGGACATAATGACAGATTGACGTAAGATTTCCTTTGACATTTTTTGAAGAAATTTTTAATTTCTTCGATCGACATAAGTTTACAAGTGATTATATGCGAGTTGACAGGTCGCGCCATGCTCGGGCAGAAGACATGTTGACATTGACAGAAAGAGCTTTGTCTTTTCTTGACAGAATAGATATAGAATCGCCACTCTAAGCCTGCAGTATTTTCTATTCCGATTTTAAATTGCCCGTAACGTCTGCTAAAAATGTACGGGAACCGCTCTTTGACGTGACTCCTAAAAACGGAGGAACTCCTTATGGGATACATGGTCATACAACCACAGAGTCCTGACATCAAGGCTTTTTTTCGTGGCAAATCATCAAGACACCTCCCGCTGAGGGTGCAGTTGGAGTGTCAGACTCATACTGACTAAATCCATGTTCCTTTTGGAGGCTATGCTTTGAGTTTTACTTGCCAAGCGACTGTTACTTAACAGCTTGATAAGACAGGTCAATATCTACATGCCAAATTTATATAACTCAAAGGTGACAGACTGGCTGACTGACCTGGTGGTCTATCAACGCACAGCCCAAACCACTGGCCAGATCAGGCTGAAATTTGGCATGCAGGGAGATATTATGATACAGGCATCCGCTAAGAAAGAATTTTTATCAATTGCACCCCCAAGGGGATGAAATAGCGGATGAAACATTGTATGAAACTTTGTCAATTTTAAACCGATCGGGCTGAGACTTTGCATGTATAAAGCTACTATGACGTAAGCATCCCCTAAGATCGGATTTCGATAAATTCCACCAGTGATAAAATGGGGGATGCCACTTAAAACTCATCATCAACTCCCGAGCCTTTTCACAACTATGTTGGGGTCGGCTTCCAGTCTAACCAGATTCAGCTGAGTACCAGTGTTTTACATGAAGCGACAGCCTGTCTGATCTCCTCAACCCAGTTACCGGGCAACCCAATACCCCTTAGTTAGACTGGAGAGTTAAAACTATACTTAATCGATAATAATACTTCTTAACGCGACAAAAGCTAGTCAATTAATATAATTAATTAAGGAAACTTACGCTACACAGTGAGCAGCAGTCAGGACAGATCTGTTATTGAGGATAGTACCACCACAGCCCTGGACATAGTTGATGAGATCCCAACTATCGAGCAAAGCGACAATCGTGGGGTATTCATCAATAGTGGTTAAAGACCCACCCACTATCCTCTGAGGGTCGGATGGCGCTGCTGAAATAAAGAAACGCAAGGTTATTGTTATCTTGAAGACATCTTGTGGAAACCTCTGGTCTTTAAATCTGAAATCTCTTGTATTCTTTACGTGAGAACCGGCAATCGTCTGGAGGGTTATATTGCGCCAATCAGCTGACAGTTTTGTTTTGCTGACTACCGGGACCGTACATGGATAATGATGGCATCCAGGTCGATTGTCGGCTACGGCGGCCGTTCTCTTTAGTAGAGAGCACCCAGCTCACAGGACATATTTTAGTGCACAAACATTCGCGCAGATACAGGTGCACTCTCTATTCCTTCACTCTCATAGTCCGATGGGACGGCAATCCAACACGACCGGAGAGAGATCAGGCGCACGACCGACATTTACGTGCTCGCTTATGCACGGGAAGACCGTACATGGACTGGTTGAAGTTGAGACCAACCGACTGCTTGAAGCCGCGACTACGCGGTGATCTTAGTCATTTATTCCCTTCCGTGGTCCGTGCACGGCCGTGCTTAGGTGTTAATAAAAACCCACAAACCTGCCACCACCACAGCACACAGGGCGAGTATGGTAATAACACTCATCGTCACAGTCAACTGGCTACTGTGCTGAGCAGCTGGTCTTTTATGTATATCACTGCAAGATAAGATTTCTATCTTAAATGGATTATGCTTATCAGTTCAACAATTATTTTTAGCAAAATGTGACATTCATTCAACAAACGGTCGAGTGTGAATTCGAGTCTTTACCTAGGGTTTCCGTTCTTCGTTTGTGTAGCCTTTTCCACATGTTATGTTGGGGTCAGCTTCTAGTTTATTCAGATGCCTAGTACCGGTGCTTTTCATGGAGCGACTGCCTATGTGACCTCCGCAACCCGGTAATCCTTGATAAGACTGGTTATCAGACTTTCCGATTACCTGTAACTACTACCAAAGATGTACAAATGACAACTGGGACCCAAAAATGATTTAAGACGGCTTTGTTTAGCTCGTAATTATTCCATCTGACGCTTTCCAGCTTTTTACTTATTTTTTTGTTACTTACTTTTACCTACTTATTTATTTACTCAAATACATATTTTTTTTCTAATAGTACCTACCTTCACGATACACATTTTGTATTTCTTTTCTTGTACCAGTTCGTGGACAATGGTGTAGGCTACATGTATGATAAATAGAAACAGATTATGTATCAATGTATATTTAAGTGTTTTTTTAAGCCCTGCCATGTAACTGTTTTTTGACCTTAACAAATAAATAAATACTGTAAACTTCGCTCATTCACAAATAACATTAAAAATGTACAAAGGATTATACATTATCTAAGTTAAATTTATTTAATATTTATAGTTTCGCAATATATATTAATCAATGACTCAATTAGTCATAATATTTGTCAATGATCGTGTGATATGGGGCTAAGTAACAGACGAGTTTGTAGCTACACTACATACATCGCCATCTAGTTCAACATGGAAGTACTAACTGTGACAATCCTGCATCGCACAAGCAGAGTTTCATCTATACTAATATCATAAAGCTGAAGAGTTTGTTCGTTTGTTTGTTTGAACGCGCTAATCTCAGGAGCTACTGGTTCGATTTGGAAATTTCTTTCAGTGTTAGATAGTCCATTTATCGAGGAAGGCTATAGGCTATAAACCATCACGCTAAGACACACGGGAAAGGAGCAGTAATTCGGCAAAGCGATTTCGGCCCGACCCGGGAACCGAACCCGAGATCCCGTGCACAGCAGTCGCGCCTTGCGACTACTAGACCAATGAGTCAGTCACTACGGGAAACAGCTAGTAATAATGACGTGCAAGTTTAATACTTTACTTGATTTGTCTGCAGTGTGTTTTAAATAAAAATTGATAAGATAACAGTGTTCAAATTAGTCATTAATAGACACTCGTATAAGGATGTTATTAATTGCTATCTACATATTTTGTTTTGAAAAATTGTCATGTCATTGCATTATCTTCGCTTAATAATCCAGCGATTATACAGATTATTACGTTAGTTACAAATAATAATTATTATAGTCGTGGTAACCTAGTGGTTAAAGCACCAGCCTATCGAGTATGAGTGTGCGGGTTCGATTCCAGGTCAGGCAAGTACCAATGCAACTTTGTTGTATGTACACAAGTTTGTATGTATGTACTTTTTAAGTATATCTTGGACACCAATAACTGATTAAAGGTGAAGGAAAACATCTCGAAGAAACTTGGACTATAAAGTCTGAAATCATCAACTCGCATTGAGCAAGCGTGGTGATTAACGCTCAATCCTTCTCCGTGTGAGAGGAGGCCTGTGCCCAGCAGTGGGACGATAAAAAGGCTGATAATGATGATGAATATGTTAATCAGTAATGATGTTATGTAGTCCGATAAATGATTCATTAGTTTATCTTTTGGTAGCATTTAATCTTTAGGCACTAATCTTTTTCTTTAACCTATTGTAATGGCTGTTAGTCTTCCTTATATATAAATAAATAAGTAAATATTATAAAGCTGCAGGATCAGCATGACCACCGTAGAAACAAGTTTTGTCTACCGGAGATTGGACATAATGACAGAAAAGTGACAGATTGACGTAAGATTTCTTTTGAAATTTTTCTTTTCTTCGATCGACATAAGGCTACAAGTGGTTATATGCGAGTTGACAGGTCGCGCCATGCTCGGGCAGAAGACATGTTGACATTGACAGAAAGAGCTTTGTCTTTTTTTGACAGAATTGATATAGAATCGTCATGCTATGCCTGCAGATCCCTTTAAATATCATTGGGCCGCTCGCGTTTTGTCAGTAAATTCGTGTTTAGTTTCTATATTCTGACCGTCATGATATTATCTAAATAGCTAACGTCGAAACGACATTTATTACGCGAAAACACTGAAAAACACTGAATAAAAACATATTTTCAAAAACAAAAGTGTTTCTTTTTTTTAAGGAGTAATCATCAAATGACCTCTCCCGCTATGGGTGCAGCTAGAGGGAGTGTCAGACTTACTAACTCAAACTCACTATGTTCCTTCTGGAGGTCTTTGCATGCCAGGGCCGCGGTAACTCTTGCGAACAACACGCAGAAAGGTCTTGGCCTATATTTTACTTAAGCCTTCAAATCTGTCATGGCGCCCACACGCTGACGTCACTTGACGTCACAATGTCAGGTAGAAGGGATGGCACGCGGCCTGTCATATAAAAAACACGTGTCTAAGAAAAAATACTGAAATAAAAATATGTAGGACTAGTTTTAGTCTGCGGTTTCCCCCGCTTCTAGATTGAACTACTTCGCGCACCCGGAAAAAAAGTAGCCTTAACGTTATTTCGATGTATAAACTATCTTACTGCCAAGTTTCTTCACAATGATGACCCCGTTGGCACAATGGTAACCGTGTCAGACTGCCGAGCTTAGGGTAGCGGGTTCTATTCCCGGTACATTCGCCTCCTTATTTTTTATTTCACTGGAATTTTTCTCAGGATTTTTTGTTTTTTTTTACCGATTATTCCGTATTTTTTTAAAACAAATCAGATTTATTGGATTTCTATAACGTTCCTGAAACAATTTCATGAACCACTCTTCTTAGTATGGTATACCGAACTCACGCCATCAGTCTGCGGAGGGCTGTCCGTTACACCCTGTATATTCATAATATACATAGACTCGTAGTTAGTATTTCTAAAGCTTCGAGATAATTCTAAAGCGCTTTGAATTTAGCCTTTCGAGAGCAGTCCTTGAGTCGTCAATATACGCAATCGAAAGTTCTCGAATATAACAATAGATACTAAATATGTTCTACATATTATATGTATGTATGTATTTCCCCAATCAACTTTGAACCATAATTATGCTTCACTATCACTACATAGTATAAAACAAAGTCGCTTTCTCCGTCCCTATGTCCCTTTGTATGCTTAAATCTTTGCAACTACGCAACGGATTTTGATGCGGTTTTTTTTAATAGATTTAGTATCAGCATTGCACCCGTGCGAAGCCGGGGCGGGTCGCTAGTCAGCGATAAAGTTGAAAATCTTTTAACGAAATCTGGCGGGTTGTAGTAGTTTTATGTGTTGGTATCTGTACATTAGAGTATCAATTGCGCACGCGCACTAAATTTCAAGACAGCTTAAACGAAATAGGTTAACATTCAAATAATTCTAAGAAATCGATCTTATTCTTGTAATTTAATATTGCCCTCTCACTTTCTTTGCATATAAATGACGAGGACACATCTAAATATATAGGGTGTTACAAAACTAGTGCACCATATTTTTACAGGTCATCTAGTATCATGTTTACCACAAAAAAAGTTGAATGACTTAGGTGTCAACGACCGAGCCCCTTCATAGAGGACGGCGTTACGCTAACAATTTCGCGACCGTGATGTTAAATTTAATGAAACATGTTGTCGTTTTCATGACTTCTTTTTGTTGTAAATATGATCCTTAGCGTGTACTAGATAACCTGTAAAAATACGGTGCACTAGTTTTGTTACACCTTATATATAACTCAAAGGTGACTGTATGACATAGTGATCTATCAACGCACGGCCCAAACCGGTGATCAGATCGGGCTGAAATTTGGCATGCAGGTAGATGTTATGACGTAGGCAACCGCTAAGAAAGGATTTTGATGAATTCTATCCCCAAGGGAAAAAATAGGGGGTGAAAGTTTGTATGAAACTTTGTCAATTTTAGTCCGATCGGGCTGAGGCTTTGCATGCATATAGCTACTATGACGTAAGCATCCTCTTAGAAAGATGATTTTGAAAAAATCACACCCTAAGGGGATAAAATAGGGGATGAAAGTTAAAACTGTACCGAATCAATAATAATGCTTTTAGTGCGAGCAAGGTCACGAGCAAAAGCTTTTATATATAAACCACTTCTGAAATGTCAATGCTTATGAATGTTTTGGAGGCAAAATTAACCATAAATCATAGAAGTATACGATTGAAAGGTTCTAGAACAAATAGAAGAATACTTCTGTAAGGCATTGGTCACAGGATATTTTTGTTGTTTTTTAGTGACATAACATAAATTTTTAAAACCGTTTTTTCAAATCGGGTGGTAAATGACGGACTTGTGCGCGAACAAACGTAAAATCATACAGGTCAAAATTAAAACATCCTTTTTTGAAGTCGGTGAAATCACTAAAACCTCATGAATGTAACTTAAATACTTTTCCGAAAAAACTCATCCAATCGGTTTAGAAGATAGCGAGAAAATTGAAGTATAAAGATCAGAATATATTTATTTGTTAAACATAGGTTACATAATAGAGATCTTATATATAGTGACTAGTGCGCTATGTTTTGTCAGATGACATACAAATATGTGGTAAATTAGGTAAAATAAAAGAGAAACGTTAAGAAATCAAAAGAAAGTACTAATTACAAAATAATGCAAACAAAATTAAAAAAATTAATCGAATTTATCATTAAGAAATTCATCTAATGAGTAATAGCACCTTTTAAGAAGTAGTTGGTTTAAGGTGGTTCTAAATTTATTTACTGGCATATTTTTAATAACATCTGGAACTTTATTATAGACCTGAGGAGCAATACCAAAGAAACTCTTCTTAAATAGTGCGGTTTTACATTTGATATGGCATAATGTGTTAAGGTATTGAGATCGTGTGGGTAATTTCTTTACTTGAGACAGTTTTTTAAATAAATGAAGATTAGTTCTTACAAATAATGCTGTTTCAAAAATATATAGTGCCGGGAGAGGGAGAATGTTATATTTTTTAAAATATGGAATGCAACTGTCGGTGATCAAAATGAGAACCTCATTTTTTTGAAGTCGGTTAAAAATATTTTCACTGATTTTCTGTTCTTGTGAAAACAACATTGTTTTTTTTGTTAATATTGTTTAGCATATAGTCGGTACTTCACGGGTAGTCACTATCCACCAGATAAATTAAAAAATGAAACGGAATTTGTATGAAATAATCCTGCCAGATAAACTATAACTTAGAACTTATCAGCAACCTGTGAAACTGGCCCTTGAACTTATAACCTAACTTAAATATATTTAGGATTAAGTTACAACTCTGCGTACCTCTTTAGACAATTATAGCGTAATATTAAAATAGACACTTCATTTCTAGCAACTATCATGAGTCATGTAATAACACATTAGAATTTATAACAAACACACAGAACTACTTAATTATGTACCAGTTTCTAAACTGGCTAATACCCGCGGATCCTTTCGCCTTTAAAAGTATTTATTTATATGCTCTAACATGGCTCTAACAATCTTGAAGTTATGGTGGCCTAGTGGGTAAAGAGCCAACCTATCAAGTATGATGCGTGGGTTCGATTCCAGGCAACTACCAATGCAACTTTTCTTAAGTTTGTATGTAATTTCTAAGTATATCTTGGACACCAATTACTGTGTCTCGGATGGCACGTTAAACTGTAGGTCCCGGCTGTCATTGAACATCCTTGGCAGTCGTTACAGGTAATCAGAAGCCAGTAAATCCGACGCTAGTCTAACCAAGGGGTATTGGGTTGACCAGGTAACTAACTGGGTTGAGGAGGTCAGATAGGCAGTCACTCCCAGTAAAACGTTGGTACTCAGGAATCCGGTTAGACTGGAAACCGACCCCAAAATAGTTGGGAAAAGACTCGGGAGATGTAGAGGGTATTCTTTGAGTTGTTGCGAATAAACAGACGGACAACACGGTAGAGATTTTTTTTTTCATAAATATATACTAGCTGTTACCCGACGTCATCCGCTTTGGCATTCGAGTAGTAAGATAATAGAATAAAGATTCATAGCTGCTCCCTCGTTATTGATAGCGTGATAATATGTAGCCTATATGTCGACCCGACCTCTTAGTTATATTCATGCCAAATTTAAAGTAAATCCATGCAGTACTTTTGAGATTATCGCGGACTTACATACAGACAAACAGACAAAATTTCTAAAAACTATATTTTTGACTTTTATATGTAGGTATCGATTGTAGATCACGCACCAAGTATTCTTTTTAAAAAAAAAAACAATCAATGTACAGTTTTTACTTTTCTACGATTCTATTATATGTATAGATAATAAATGGTAGCGATTTCTGGCAAATGACAGGGATTACGTTACTACAAAACTTGTTGAATGCTTGTTTTTAGAAAAAAATATACACAAATTAGACAGCCAAAATACAGTAAGGTTAATTACTTAAAAAAAAATGATGAACTGTAACTCTGCCATTTTAAAAGCTTTTATTTAACTTGCCGTGTTTGTATGATACGGTGGATTCTTTGAACTCAATTTTGAAGTAGATATCTTCAACCGATTGAGCTGAAATTTTGTATACACGTTCAGTTTGGATGACAATGCAAGATATGTTATACGACGTTATTCTAAATCCAATATGGCGGACCGTCCAAGATGGCGGAATAGATATTTTTAATGAATTTCAACAATATGGGTATCAAATGAAAGGGCTTATTGAGAGTGACTTAAAAATAACTTGGCCTTATTCTAAATCCAATATGGCGGACTATAAAAGCTTTTATAAAAAAGTTTTTACTTTTAATTTATTTAATCAACAACTACAAAGTACTACTGATTTAAAACTAGATACATATATTTATTTTAAACTAGTACTTACTCTCGTGCGTCCAAGGGGAATTTCTTACCATACGCGAATAAAACATAGCCTATGTTCATCGGGAATAGGGTAGCATCCCAGCAGTGAAAGAATTTATCAAATCGCTCAAGTAGTTTCGGAGCCTATTCAATCCAAACATAACAATCAATTTTTTCCACTTTTTTATATTAGTATAGACTAAGGGCCAGATTCACAGGTTGCTGATAAGTTCCCGATAGTTTATCTAGCAGATAATTTCAAACAAATTCTGTTCCATTTTTGAATTTATCTGGTAGATAGTGGCTATCCGCAACCGGTGAAACTGGCTTTAAATATTTTAATAAATCGACTTCTTTTCACTATTATTAAAATATTGCCAATTTTAAAATAGGAAGTCGCAGGCATATTAAAATTTAACCCCGCTGTTTTTAATTTTATAATGAACACAAAGGTCATTGAATCATACAGCCTAAAACAAGGAAAGGTCAATTCTTATTTTCAACATTATGCATGTTTTGTGTTTCAATCGAATATCTTCTGTCTCTCTCTCACAATCTAAAACAACGGGAACGTAGCTATTTCTCAAGCAGGAAGTATGATTCATTCCACTGGAGATTGCATTACAACGTATCAGGATATTCATCCTACGCCAAGACATTAGGTAGCCGACTCAAAACGGAGATAACATCATAAAAAATAATAAAATTTCACAACAAAAGCCAACCCTGAGAGTCATGAGAAAAAAAATAGCCCGGCCATCTTGCCGCTCACTCCCCGCCTGACAGTTGGCATAAAAGCGCGCCAAACTCAAACTTTTGACTCAGTCTCGGTGCGACGTTGACGCGTACCTGTCAAAAAAGCGCGCGAAATCGTAATCGATTTTTTTTATTATTTTTTTTTATCGATTCAGCATTCGTGAGGTGTTGTACAAAATGAAATATTTCGTCGCATTCGCCGTTTTTGCCCTCGCTTTTGCCGCTGAAGAACAGAAGGAGGATGAGAGGCCGAAAACATACAAAAGGCTGATCCCGGCCGACGTGTTAAGAGGTCAGTTTAAAAAAAAAATACTGTATACAGTGTAGAAATTTTAAAAGTAGGCTGAATGACATTGGAATCAGTGCCTTTATACATGATTAAACACGTAAAATGTCAGAATTCGGTTATAATATATAATATATATTTTAAATTATAAATTTCTTTAAAAAATATAAGATATAATTTTTATAGAACGAGTCGTCGCGGCTGCTTTTAAAACCGTTAAAAATTACATATGAAAGCTATAGCATATTTGGTTTGCGAGGTGTTCCAAATAAATCGCATTCGAATGTTCTAGACTATAGTAAAAGTTGAACGCTACGGTTAACTTGTTTTAAGTAATCTGTTACAGCTATTAAGTCATTATTACCTAATTATCTATCCAATAAATTTAAGTTCGTTCCGTTTTACAGTTAAATCTATTTTTTTAATTAATGTTACTTAATGTTAAATCGTTTTTTAATGGCATTCTAATGAAAATTTCATTAAAAATTAGAAAATCATACATAGAAAATAAAAAAAATACAAATTAAAATAATGCATCTAAAAGTATAAAATGTATACTTTTTTTTTAATTGTTTTACTTTTCTATTGAATTCGAAATTGACGATATTTTTCTAATTACAACGAAAGAAAGGTGTTGTAAAATTATTCCTTATTAATAAGAGAAAAACATTTGTTATAATAACGAAACAACTTAATTTATTTCCTTTAAAAAATATAATTAATTTAACAAAAAAAATATATACATAATTATAATGATTAATTGTTAAGTGTATAAGTAAACCAGACAGGTAATAATATTAAAATCATCCTAAGCTTATCTTGCAGTGAGAGTGACGCTTATAGTTTACAAAAAATATTTAGAACAAAGGGTTATATTTTCATAATAGTTATAAATATTTTTAATTTTATACCATAGTTCGTCTATTGTAAGCGGTCTAGGTTATATATTTATTTTCCCAGTGTTCCGA
Source organism: Heliothis peltigera (assembly GCA_958496145.1). NCBI lineage: Eukaryota > Metazoa > Arthropoda > Insecta > Lepidoptera > Noctuidae > Heliothis > Heliothis peltigera. The sequence continues at coordinate 3,018,852 of OY292349.1, read as the reverse complement.
TGTTTTGTTAAGACTAATGGAGGATTTTCTCTGTGAATATTTATTGACGTTGCAAGTTTATGCGAGTCTCAATATTGTCACAGTCATCTTTTCATATAGAGATGGAATAAGCGTTAATCACCACGCTTGCTCAAGTTGGATTAGCGATTTCAGAATTTTAAAAAAATATTAAAGTTATACACAAGTTTGACACGGTCGTGTTTAAAGAAAAATTGTATGTAAAATTACTTTAGACACGTGTCGAATGTCTGTCTAACTTTTTTGTAGTAAACACAAAGTATAGGTTTAGTTAAGATGTTTTTCTTTACCTTTACTCAGTCATTGGTGTTCATTCAAGATATACTTAGAAAACTTATTGATATAGGAGCAGGAATCAAACCAGCACTCTTCCTTGTGAGCTTTAACCACTAGGCCACCACGACTCCCAATTAGTTTATCTTGACTTTATAAAATAATTATTCCGATTCTCGAAATATTAAAAAAAATTCTTAAAGTAATTTGAATAAAAGTTTAAAATTAGACCACTTTTGAACTAAAATATTAATAAAAAGACAAAAAAATATATGATTATTATTATAATTTATAACTGTGACTAATATTAGCTTGCATTATTAAAATTAATTACTCTATTCATAAAGTCAAATTGCTTAATAAGGAAAGAATAATAATTAAAATCGTCTACTTCCTTATGATAATTAAAATTGCATTTGCCGGTAATAATAAATCAAATAAAGACTAATTATTATTAATATTTAACGTGTATTGCGTGACTGCCGAGCTGAGGGTCCCGGGTTCGATTCCCGGCACTGTCGATATTTGTGTGATGAGCATGCTTGTTGGCTGTGGTCTGGGTGTTACAATATGTATTTATTAATATATACGTGTAAAGTAAATGTAGTTTATCAGTTGTGTTGGCACACATGACACAAGCTAATCAATAGCTTACTATGGGATTAACCGACCGTGTGTGAAAAAGGTGTCCCGATATATTTTCTACTAGCTGTCCCCAGCGGTTTCACCCGCATCTTTGGTTACTGCTCCGCTCCCGTGTGTCTAAGCGTGATGGTATATAGCCTTCCTCGATAAATGGGCTATCTAACACTGAAAGAATTTTTCAAATCGAACCAGTAGTTTCGGAGATTAACGCGTTCAAACAAACAAACAAACTCTTCAGCTTTATAATATTAGTATAGATTCCGATTCTATCGTTATTTCATTTCTCAAATTGGTCAATGGTCGTGTTTTGGCGTTGCGTGTGTATTTAGAATGATTTAAGTATCTCAATTACGTAAATATGGATGTAACAACTCGGTCTAAGCGAGCAAGGCTGCCAGAATACGCTTACAAATCTTCGAGAACATTCCGTGTAGTATTTCAATGAGATTTGAGACGTATTTTTATATAATACTGTTTATAATTACTGTATTATTAAGTATATATTTTTTTATTGTAATTTAGTTTTACAAAATAAAAAATATAATCTTCAAATTAGAATTAAAACATTTAAGTTATAATTATTATGCGTTTGGATCGCATTGTCGATAAAAATGGCAATAGTTAGTAATACAAATATCAATTACCTATCTTTTAATAAATAACAGTAATTACAAAAAAAAAAAATTATATTTTCCTGTCCTTATAACATACATATTTACCTTCCATAACGTTATTAAATTCGTAGATTTTTTTAATGAATTAGCAAATATATTTTAGTTATACATAATTTTAATATTAATTATAATTATAAAAAATATAATTTAAATACAATTAATATAATTTAAATACAAAATACAAATTCTGTTATTATAATATTTTTAAGATTCATAACATTATTTAATTAGTTGAAATTTCAATAGATCATTGCCAACCCTATCATTGCTAATAGCAGCGAGTGATTTAACAGTGAAATTGATGAACAGACCGGGTTTTTTTAACTAGTTTATTGTAGCATTGCGTGCAAATACCAGTTCCTTATAAAAGTAGCATTTTTTAACACTGGCAACACACTGTATTAACCCCAATAGGTATGCAGTGATAGTTACTTTTTTTACAGACGCCAGCACATCAACCTACCTCAATCTCTTAATTTTTTTAATAGATTTTTAACCTTGTCATAATACTGGTAGGTCCATATTCTATGTACATTATGATCGATCAACCCGTGCGCCTGTTACCACATAAAAATGGTAGGTACAGACGTCAGCACATCAAGCTACCGAAACTATATACACCAATAAACTCTGAACCATAGCTTTAGCAGTAAAGTTGAAAATCTATTAAGGAAATTTGACAGATTATAGTACCTTGATCTGCTGGCGTCCGTAAACATCATATCGCAAAAACTTACCTTATATAAATTGCCATAATTTCCTTGATGATATAACAACAAGAACAACTTTACATAACCTTAAACAAAATTAAATAATAAAATCCAAATATACATAATAATTGTTAACGTTACTAGGTCAAGGAAATTGAGAAAAGATGTCAGCCGTAACCGGTATTGTAAATAAAATGAGAATAACGCTTTTTGACCATGACATTCATTTAAATGGACGCAGACGGGATTATCGACACTGGGCTGCGGGTTGTTCGCAAGAGTTGATGGCGTCCAGGCCGATTGTCGGCTACGGGCGGCCGTTCTCTTTTAGGGAGATCAGCCAGCTGCGCAGGACATTATTATATGAAAGTTTTCCCCGGGAATCGAACCTGAGACCCCGTGCACAGCAGTCGCGCCTTGCGGCCACTAGACCAACGAGGCAGTCAAAGTTACCGTGGCCCTGGCACACAAATACCTCCAGAAGGAACATAGTGGGTTTTTAGTCAGTAAGAGTCTGACACTCCCTCCAGCTGCACCCTCAGCGGGAGGGGTCATTTGATGATTTCCAACGAAAAAAAAGGACTTGACGTCACAATTTTTTCACATCAAGCCATATACTTATTTTACCAAAAATTATCAATAAAAAAATAGCTTTTCCTCCAAAACGATACTTGAAAGTGACATTATTTTAAGATGCTTTACCAAATTAATATCATAAAGGATTTTATTTTTGATCTAGTCAACTACATAATTCTAGGCGTGTTTAGACCAGTCTAGTCTTTAGCAGAGTATGAACTCTGAACTGGCATTTGGAATCTAGATCAGCCACGCCTTGACTAGCATATTGTTGTCAATTAATCTATAATTTGATCTGAGTTTAGTCTTGCCTAACTAGTTAGTGTCTGAGTCACGATTCAGACTGAAAGGTTAAGAGATACTGTTATATCATTTTAACGTTTGAGATAATTATTATAAACTAGCTGTTGCCCGCGACGTCGTCCGCGTAGGCATTAGGATTAAACATTCACCCCCCTGCCCCCTGTAGTGCTAGCGTGGTAATATGTAGCCTATATGTTGACCCGACCTCTTAGTTATATTCATGCCGAATTTGAAGCAAATCCATACAGTACTCTTTGAGATTATCCCGGTCATACATACAGACAAACAGACAAAAATTCTGAAAACTTTATTTTTGGCTTCGATATCGATTTTAGATCACGCCCCAATTATTCTTTTCAAAAAATATTCAATGTACAGTTTTGACTTCTCTACAATTTTATTATATGTATAAATAAATCTTAATAATATATAAATTACGTGTCACGTTGTTTGTTCGCGATGAACTTCTAAACTACTTAATCGATTTAAATCAAGTATGCACACCGTGTGCAGTTTGATCCAATTTAAAAGAAAGAATAGCTTATATCTCAATTTATAGTCGCAAAATTATTTTATTGCAAATCATTTGTCTATTATTATAACAAAAAAGTTGATATATTTTAAATTACTATACAAACCAATATTTTAAAATATGTATATAAAATGTGTCACTGCTATTTTTTTGTTTAAAAAGATATTGATGCAACGTGCAAACAACTTTAAGCTTCTACTATCAGTCAAATTTCGATAATAGATTTTCAACTTTATCGCTGAACCATATGGTTCAAAGTTGATTGGGGAAATGAGAAAGTTTCGTTTAGCTTGATGTGCAAGCGTCTGTAATATAAACAGATGAATATTGATTTATTTAAAATAGATGGCGTGTTTAAAAAAAATGGCGCCTCGACTAGTAAAATTATATGCAAATGTATTAAAATTCACGATTTAGCATCGGAAATGACCCAATGGTATTTTTGACTACAGTCGTTGATTTCATATCATTAAGGTTGGAAGGAAATGTTGTAAGCAGGGTTCCCGGTGTTTAGAATGAAGATATGGTTTGTCGTAACTTCGTGGATGTGTTGTAACAGACAGACAATACAGACTAGGTGACGGACTTAGCAATTTTGACATACTTAGTCAATGATGGCATCCAGGCCGATTGTCGGCTACAGCGGCCGTTCTCTTTTATGGAGATCAGCCAGCTGCGCAGGACATAATTGTAGTGCACAAGCATTCGCGCAGATACGGGTGCATTCTCTGTTCCCTCACTCTCATAGTCCGATGGGACGGAGAGAGATCAGTCGCAGGACAGACATTTACGTGCTCTACGATGCACGGGTGTATCAATCACCAACTTCCAGACTCCAGGCTGCTTTATGAAAGTTTCTCAAAACCTACAAAGCGATTTCGGCCCGACCTAGGCGCCTAGCGACTACTGGAGCAACGAGGCAGTTATATAAATAATAATTACCTATGTATCGAGGGAGGCTATAGGTATCTTTTTATCCGATGGATTTAGCCGATGGAAGACACTAGTATTAAATTAAATTCATAGATTTATGGCCAGTTTCACAGGTTACGGATAGCCACTATCTACCAGATAAATTAAAAAATGTAACAGAATTTGTATGAAATTATCTACCAGATAAGCTATCTGGAACTTATCAGCAACCGGTGAAACTGGCACTTATAAGTACTAACTACGATTTTTTTGTTGATAGCAGTGTCTAAATTACTCATAGTAATTGTTATTGACCACGTGATTGACGGTGCTCATAAACTAATTTAAACCTTCGATAGTTAACTAATCATAATAATTTCAAATTACTCTTTATATGCGGGTCAGTAAATGTATCTTTGAACGACCTTAATAATAAGGGTCATAAAACTGTTTAAAAAAATAGGACCATTGCTCTGTGAATAATAATATGTACAGTCGAAACCGTTAAATTTTTCCAATCAACTTTGAACCATAACGTTTCAGCGATAAGGTTGAAAACCGATGAAGGAAATTTTGATTTTGATTGAGGAAATTTTGTGTCGGCTTCTAGCTTAACTGAATGCAGCTAAGTACCAGTGTTTTACAAGGAGCAACTGCCTTACTGACCTTCTCAACCCAGTTACCTGGGCAACCCGATACCTTGGTTCTGAATAATCTTACAATATCAATTTGTTGAGTGAAAGTATAAATAAAAAGCTGAACAAATTTGTGAAAGGCTGTAGTCAAAATATAGATATCTATAAATAAGCAGCGTCACTTTCGCTCACACTATTAGTCAAAAAGTTATAAGTATTTAAAAAAATCTTATTATTTGTAGTTAATGAATACAAATAATCATCATCTCCCGAGCCTTTTCCGAACTATGTTGGGGTCGGCTTTCAATCTAACCAGATTCAGCTGAGTACCTACCAGTGTTTTACAAAGAGCGACTGCCTATCTGACCTCCTCAACCCAGTTACCCGGGCAACCCAATACCCCTTGCTTAGACTGGCGTCAGACTTACTGGCTTCTGACGGGTAGTCAGAGAGTAGTAAAGACTGCCAAGGATGTTCAATGACAGCCGGGACCTGCAGTTTAACGTGCCATCCGAAACACAGTCATTGGTGTCCAAGATATACTTAGAAAGAAATAAAGAACACAAATAATAATAACTTAATTAAAAATGCGATACGTCATTTAAAAAAAAAATGTACATACGCCAGCTACCCGTAACTGTCAAATTTTCGCAATCAACTTTGAACTAGGAAATTTGATAGATTGTAGTAGCTGGATGTGCTGCCGTCTGTAACTTAATCAAATTGAAGAAACGTTTTATCATTGCTTACTTAAATTTTAAATTAATAAAGAAATGGATGTATTACCTTATTCCTTTTGCAAAAATATGTGCTCAAACAGGAATTTCAAGATGGCTGCTCCTTTTTTTGTACCGCGTGTATCGGACTTTCAATTTAATTGGAAGATAACGGCTTTTGCGAAATAGGACAATGACCTTGCCAACGCATCACGTATAAGTAATTTTTATGGGAGATAGGTTCACATGTTTTTTTTTTTTTTTAATATTGTGTGAGGCATACTATAATATACATGCATAATATCTAGAAAATACCGTATTCTATGACATTAACTAAAAAATCACAGTAGTATCTTATAAGATGTCAAATTAAAATCATCATCTGCGTAGCATTAGCCGAGATCAGTCGCAGTAAAGAGACATACGATCTTAAGTCGATGACCCTAGTACAGACGCCAGCACATCTAGCTACTACAATTTGTCAAATGTTCTTTACAGATTTTAAATTTTGTCCCTGAAGTATTTTGATTTAAAGTTGATTGAGGAAATTTGACAGTTTCGGGTAGCTTGATGTGCTGGCATCTGTACTAAACATCGTCATCTTAATCGCTCCATTCATTTTGTAGTGAAAAATCATACCAAAAAAAACTGCAAAAAAACTCAAATTCTAATTTCTTAGAAAGAATTTGAACAGTTATAGATTAGCCCAAGGCAGTTTGAATACTGTATAATTAAATCATGTCCTCTTAATTTTTTAATTAGTTTCCTGCAAGCAAAACATAATAGAGATTTTACGGTGCAATTCCACCATGGTGATGTCTAAAGTCTTGAAACTATTTTCTACAAAACTAACTAATACGGTAGTTGACAACTATATAGTCAAATTCATTACTTTTATTGAACTGTCAAAAATGGTTACTTTGTATGCAATACGGTAGATGACAACTAGTCAAATTCATTACTTTTATAGAACTGTCAAAAACGGTTACTTTGTATGCAATTTGTATTAAAATACGTCACAGATTTTTCACATCAAGCCATATACTCATTTCGATTATATTATAAAAAAAATTGAAATAAATTTTCGGTTTAATACTATAAATTAAACTGACATTATTCTAAGATGCTTTACAAAATGAATATGATAAAGTATTTTATTTTTGACCTAGTCATCATCCCAATTCTAATTAGTTTCTTTATTAAAAGCAGTCTAAAAACCAATTTAATACCTTTTACAACAGATAAATTAAGCTACAACTTCAATAAAAAAATGTATAGCTACCATAAAGAAATTTAAATAACGAATAACACAAAAAAACGTAACGAAACGTTTAAAATCAGTTAAACGTTTTTTTCCCCGTTTTTTTTTATACGCTTTCCTGGAAGTGTAACAAAATTGTGTATTTATTTATATTATTTAACTTCCTGCTAACCTTTAAAAATGTAAGAGTGGTTATATCAATAAAAACAGTTGACTCAACGAATTCAAAAGTGAACGGATTGAGCCTTGGAAGTGTCTAGAACTGCGCTAGGGTTTTGATTAAGTTAAAGTTATGCATGCAACTTGGTTTTACGAGGTCGACTTACTTATATACATTCATCCATAATATACAAATGACATTTATTTATTTTTACTTATCTATAAGAATGTTGTAAAGCTGAAGAGTCTGTTTGTTTGTTTGCTCAGTCATCCATCTTGTTTTCCAGCGTTCAGGAGGTCAGATAGGCAGTCGCTCCATGTAGGTAAAAGATTAGTACTTAGCTGCGTTTGAGACTGGAAGTCGACAAAATCATCTGCCCCAACATAGCTTTATCCTAAGCTATGTTGGGGCAGATGATTTTGATTCAAAATTAAAAAAAAATAGCAACGGTCCATGAAATCTTATTGTATGTATGTTATTATTCTACGTTTTTTGACCTTAAATCTAAAATTAATCATCTCAGTGACAAAATGTCGGCCAGTTTTTTATTAGACGTTATTTAGTTTTTTGCTAACGTTGCATTTTTTGCATTAATTCAATTCGAGCAAGGTCGCGCCGAAAACAGGTTATATAATAAAGGAAATGACATTTCAAACTCATTTGATTTTTTTCAAGCGTTGACAGATGTCAGGCAGCTGTCAGTTTGTAAAATAGAACGAATTCGTTTTTAATTTGGGCTTCTTTTGTTGTTTTTTTTCGGCCAATAGGTCGTAAAATGATAAAATTGTTGATGATAAAAATTGCAATCGTCATGTGATAAAAAATAAAATCGTCGATAATATACACATTAAAGTTGTCTCAAAAGGGCTTCAGCGTGTTGGCTTCGGCCTCACGTTCGCCTTCTAAAAATCCGGGACTTTGTCATCCCGTGGTATAGAAGAGACATACACCAGTACATAATCTTACACAGTTCGATCCATTACAAATTCAAGTCCAGAAAAATACAAAAGACTATCGTCACGTCCCATTGAGCATTCTACGTACTAAAGACAGAAAACTTTCTTTTAGGAAATCAGATCTTCATTGACATTTAGCAAGCAATTGTCACGACTGTTTCCTGTCTACCTTTCACCGTAAAATAGCTAGTTAAATCCACTGTTGAAAACCAAGGAAATAACCTTTTACGTAACGAATAGGCTAGTGTGAAATCGATTCTAGATTATTCGATTTTGAATCGAATTTATTTGACCTTTCTCAGTATCGATTACTTTAGGTGTTATTTTGTAGATAATTATTTGATTAGGTCAGGTAATCTTTTAGCTAGTGGTTGTCTAGGAGGAAATAATGACCAAATTCAGTTCAGAATAAATCTGGCTGAAAATTTATAGCTTGGAATCAGGAGACCAACTATAATCTTCGCCGGTTCAGAACTGTCTCTAACTAGTAGGTATATCATTGACTACATATCATCATCATCATCAGCCTTTTTTATCGTCCCACTGCTGGGCACAGGCCTCCTCTCACACAGAGAAGAATTGAGCGTATGACCACGCTTGCTCAATACAGGTTGGTGATTTCAGACTTTATAGTCCAAGTTTCCTCGAGATGATTTCCTTCATCTTTAATCAGTCATTGGTGTCCAAGATAAACTTAGAAAGTACAAACTTAGAAAAGTTGCATTGGTACTTGTCTGGAATCGAACCCGCACCCTCATACACGAAAGGCTAGTGCTTTAACCACTAGGCCACTATATACCTATATCATCATCATTATACTGGTTTATTAGTAGATATATTAGTTAAAAAAAGACATTTCAATAAACACACTTGATTTTGCATTTTTTTCTACAATATTATCGAGATATCGATATAAATAGATTCGATTAGGTATCGATACTATTAAGTTTATTATATAGAGAATAATCTTGAGATAGTTATTATGTTTTAAGTTATATTTATTGCCTGTTAAATTATAAATTAGCAATGAATTCTTGTTAAATGGTGTGGTCGTGTTTTGTGGTTAAGTATTGTGGTTTAAGAGCTTGAATTTTATGGCCGGTGATTTAAGACTTTATTCCAATCAAAGGGATTATACAAACCTATATGTCAAATTAAAATAGGACGTTAAATGATCATTCTGATTGCGATCAACTCGCTTTTTGCTTTTTTTTCGGGGGAAACCATCAAATGACCCCAGTGCAGCTGGAGGGAGTATCAGACTATTACTGACTGAAACTGAAACTCACTATGTTCCTTCTGCAGGCTCAGCATGGCAATTCTATGTCTATTCTATGAAGAAAAGACAAAGCTCTTTCTGTCAATGTCAACATGTCTTCTGCCCGAGCATGGCGCGACTTGTAGACTTATGTCGATCGAAGAAAAGAAAAAAATATTTTCTACCCATGTCAAAAGAAATCTTACGTCACTTATCTGTCATTATGTCCATTCTCCGGTAGGCAAAGCTTATTTCTACGGTTGTCATGCTGAGCCTGCTGGACGTCCCTGTGTGCCAGGGCCATGGTAACTCTTGCGAACAGCCCGCAGCCAAAATTAACATAATTTAAGTTATAATTAAAACGAAATCATTATTAGATGCTCGGAACGTTACATTATAACATAGCATATACATATAAACGCTTACTTATTCATTAGCAATTATGCAACCAACGTAATGTACTTACATATAACGCATATTGCACAGTGTTCTCAAAAAAGGACACTAAAAATGTACCACGATTACAGCTTGCGACATAAGATTGCAAAAGGCCAATCCATCGTTGGATTAACTGGTACAAACGGAGTTAGGGTTGTCACTTTATCAAGCCTTATTATATTTTTTATTTTGGTCATTTACATTGGTTATAAAAAACTTAATATCTAACGATACTAATATTTGAATAAAACTAAAAATATGGCCTAATGTCAAAAAAAAGTAGAGAATTTGTTAACAAAGAGAATTAGATTTCTGATTTATTTCTTTTTATTAATGTGTTTTTAAACTCATATTATCATAAGCGCCAATTTTAACGGGGTTCGATTCTCATTCTGCACAACTCAAAGTTGCACCTTTAAGTGGATCCTTGGACAGCCTGGTAGTTGAATATTATTCAAAATGGCTCCGCCATTTTGAAGATAAATCGGTCCAAAGTCTCCGTCTAGGAGACACAATCTTTTTAGTTGTTTGAAGGCTGTATTTTTGTGACTTGCATAAAAAATATAACAAATAATTGTGTAGTACCTAAAGTAATCTTATTTTGATTTGAAAAACACACTTATAAACACATATTCGATAAATATTCTGATCCTTGCGGTGACAACCCTAGGCCGGCCCAGATTGCAATATCTAGATGTTTGAGTACCCACTTTCACTTTCGCAGACGTATTGCCTTCCGCTTGCATTAAATACTAGTTTGCACTTTAATATCACGACTTCACTAAAAGGGATCTACAGATATAATAATACAGACATATTTTAGGCTATCTACCGTCATCATCTGCGTAGCCTTTCCCAAGCTATGTTGGGGTCGGCCTGTCATATCATCTATAGTCGAGGAAACCTAGACTATAAAGTCTGAAATCAGCAACCCGCATTGAGCAAGCGTGGTGATATACGCTCAATCCCTCTCTGTGAGAGAGGAGGCCTGTGCCCAGCAGTGGGACGATAAAAAGGCTGATGATGATGATGATGACACTACCAGAACTGCCAAATTATTAGTCAAAAACTATAGTAATGATGCCAGCACTTCAAGTTACTACAATCTGTCAAATTTCCTTAATCGAATTCCAACTTTAGCGCTGAAGCATATGGCTGAAGAATATTGGGAAAATTTTGTTTTGGATAGCTTGATGTGTCGGCGTCTGTACATACTAAATAATGTTTCCTAATTAACTTCATTTGTTGACAAGACACGTTAGCAAGACAAATTTAACTTCATGACACATTAGTTAATAGCTTTGACTCTAACTGAAGAAAAATGGCGCGCTCGCGGAACTAAATGGTTCTAATAAGGAAATGCTTAATATTTGTTCTAGTATACACCTGAACATCTATTGTCATTTGTCACACTCGTTAGTCTACCAGGCAGTCGCAAATAAAACAAGGAATAAGGAAAAATAAATTCATCTAGGTCAATAATAACAACAAAACTGCCATCTATTCCCAACTATTCCCTCACTCTCATAGTCCGATGGGAAGGCAATCCGACACGACCGGAGAGAGGACGTGCTCTCCGATGCAAGGGTGTTCCTATTGATCACCTACTTGGAACAGCAACAACAAATCCGGGCTGCTTTGTGAACGTTTCTCAAAACCCACAAAGCGATTTCGAACCCGAGAGCCCGTACACAGCAGTCGCGCTATGCGACTACTAGACCAACGAGGTTATAGGATAGTTAACACTAATACTGCAATAGTTAAGTGCATGAATAGTTTAACGGTTCTCACATTAAAATCTAGGTCACTTTATGAAAAAAAGCATACAATACATACAAACATTTCAAGGAAATTTCACACGGACACAATTTAGAAGAAACTAACATTATTTACGGTTCACACAGATGCAAATTACAATTTTGCGAAAACTTCACAGTCGCACGGTGATTTTAGACAAAATGGCTGGTTTTTTTTTTCGAAAATTGTACACGTATGTAGCTCAGGGTCAGTTGATGGCATCCAGGCCGATTTTCGGCTACGGCGGCCGTTCTCTTTTATGGAGTTCAGCCAGCTGCGCAGGACATATTATAGTGCACAAGCATTCGCGCAGATACAGGTGCACTCTCTATTCCCTCACTCTCATGGTCCGATGGGACGGCAATCCGACACGACCGGAGAGAGATCTGTCGCAGGACCGACATTTACGTGCTCTCCGATGCACGGGTGAATCAATCACCAACTTCCAGACTCCAGGCTGTTTTATGAAAGTTTCTCAAAACCCACAAAGCGATTTCGGTCCGACTCGAGATTCGAACCCGAGACCCCGTGAACAGCATTCGCGCCTTGCGACCACTAGACCAACGAGGCAGTCAAATGTTCTATTGTTCACAAGAACTTGATGAAAGGACATGCTGTTCTACCGGGGCTGTGGGTTGTTCGCAAGAGTCACCGAGGCCCTTTTTTATCACTGGGAAAAAATTACGCATCCCCTTCCCGTCGGGGGACGGGAGAGTATGTGTGACTCCCCGGTAAACTCGTTACCGGTATACCCACTAAATAAATTAAAAGAAAAATATTTTTTTAAAAGCTTTTATAGTCCGCCATATTGCATTTAGACTAATGTCAAATTATTTTTTAAGTCACTCTCAATAAGCCCTTTCATTTGATACCCATATTGTTGAAATTCATTAAAAATAACTACTCCGCCATCTTGAACGGTCCGCCATATTGGATTTAGAATAACGTCATATCTTGCATTGTCATCCAAACTGAACGTGCATACAAAATTTCAGTTCAATCGGTTGAAGATATCTGCTTCAAAATTGAGTTCAAAGAATCCACCGGCATACATACATACACGGCAAGTTAAATAAAAGCTTTTAAAATACCCAGCGGCAATCCGACCTCGCCTGAGTGGAGGGTGCCATGGAGTCTATAGCATCCAGTTCCTAGCCGGCAACGGCCTTATGGCAGGCCCCTCACGTTCCACTCCAATAGGCAGCATATAACGATCTCCAGAAGGAACATAGCTGGTTTTAGTCAGTAAGAGTCTGACACTCCCTCCCGCTGCACCCACAGCGGAAAGTCCAATAAGGTCATGCTGTTATGATCTTGAAGAAACCTGGACTTTAAAGTCTAAAATGGCCAACCCGTATTGAGCAAGCGTGTGTAAGACAATTCACCCGCGTTCCGTTAGAACAACTAAGCGCATTGGGATAAAAAGTAGCCTATAGCCTTTCTCGATAAATGGGCTATCTAACACTGAAAGAAATTTTCTAATCGGACCAGTAATTCCTGAGATAAGCGCGTTCAATCACACAAAGAATCAAACTCGTCTGCTTTTCATTAGCATAGATGAGAAGGTCGATGACAGGGACAAAGCTACTAGTGAAATCTTCGCAAACAAAACGAAGTCATCAGCACAGAGTAAATAAACGAAACGTTTTACGACTCATAAAATATTATATCAATAAAAACCTGTCTACAACGAATGATAGAAAGTTCCCTTCTATTTGTAGGTGGTAGATGTTTCGAGAATATTTGTTATTTAATACTAGCTGTTGCCCGCGACGTCGTCCGCGTTTGCATTAGGCGATTAAACATTCAACCCCCCCGTACGTGATAGCGTGATAATATGTAGCCTATATGCTGACCCGACCTCTTAGTTATATTCATGCCAAATTTGAAGCGAATCCATGCAGTACTTTTTGAGATTAGCCCGGACATACATGCAGACAAAAATTCTAAAAACTAGATTTGGTACTGATTTACTGACTGGTAGACTGACTGGTAAAAAAAGTATTCAATGTACAGTTTTGACTTTTCTACGATTTTATAATAAGTATACAGATTTTCCTGTTTAAGTATTGTCGTAAGCTGTTACGTCAATGGCATGTGGATATTCAATATTGACTATTTAATATTGTATCATGGTGACATCATCTGCTTAGCCTTTTCCTAAGTTTTGTTAGAGTTGGCTTAGACTGGTTACATAACCGGTAGCAGCTGAGCGAGTTTTATGTGGAACGACACCCTATCTGACCTCCTCAACCCAGTTACTGGGGCAGCCCGATACCCCTTGGCAGATGGTAGGGTCAAAAACTGGGTCAAATTAAGTGTCAAGAGGTTGCAGCTCTATTTATTTAGATCCTACATCCCGCATACAAAACGCAGGACGTTTTGGGAAGTTGGTTAAAAATAGTGATTACATTACTTTAAACATTATTTTTTTATTATTTTATTATTACTCATTGAATTCGGATTACAGATATTAATTGATTGTAAAATGCTATAAATATTAAACAGGCCTGATTCCAAACAACACAAATCTCGATTACCTCAAAAATACACAAATTCACAAAAAATGTCCCACGCTCGAAAAAAAAATACCCCCAATTCGTTGAAAATGTCTCAACTCGAAAAAAATGCTAATAATATTTCCTCTCTTCCAGACTTCCCCGGAATGTGCTTCGCGTCGACCCGCTGCGCTACCGTTGAGCCCGGCAACTCATGGGACCTGTCTCCCTTCTGTGGACGCAGCACCTGCGTCGTCAGTGAGGACCAGCCTCCCAGGCTGTTGGAGCTGGTAGAGGACTGCGGCCCTCTGCCGCTTGCCAACCCCAAGTGCAAACTTGACACTGGTAAGAAATCATACTGTTGCTATTATTTTGTACTATCATCATCATCACCATCAGCCTATCGCAGTCCACTGCTGGACGTAGGCCTCTCCAAGTGCACGCCACTGAGATCGATTTTCGGCTTCTCGCATCCAGCTCCTGCCAGCCGTCTTGCGCAAGTCATCACTCCGTCGTGCCTGAGGACGTCCTACACTACGTTTGCCGAGGCGTAGTCTCCACTCTAGAACTCGTTTACCCCAACGGTTATCGGTTCTTCGGCTAATATGGCCAATTTTGTACTATGATTTTCCCAAAATTGTGGTTATCATGAATGTGGATGCGTAGTGTGAGGAGATGGATGAAATAAACGATGAGTCTGGTGGGTGACAGGAAGGAATAGAAGCCTAAAACACTTAGGGCAAACCCTAAATTGAATGTTGCTGGTGACTTCACCGCGCCACTTCTTCCAGCAAAAACACATAGGAAGTTGTGAAGGGTCGGCGTTTTGGGGGCTGTCTTTTGTAATTTAGGCGTTCAAAGTGTTGTTTTGCAGTCTAAGTTTATTTTTAATTGTGTGTGATGGTTCCACCTGCGTCCCGAGGGAACCTCATCTAGATAAATGTAAAAGTCTCCATTGTCCGGTTGTCCCACATCTTCTGTCGGGGCTGCGGGTTATTCTTAAGAGTTACCGTGGACCTGGCACACAGGGACCTCCAGAAGGAACATAGTGGGTTTTAGTCAGTAAGAGTCTGAAATTCCCTCAAGCTGCACCCACAGCTGGAAGGGAAGGATCCTACACCTCTCCCCGGCAAAATCCAACTCAATCAGTTCAGCTGTTTAAGTAGCAAACAAAGACAATTTCTCAGGATAATTACGACAAAAGTTTTTATTGCAATTAACTAATATTTTTTTTTATTTACAGATGCTACCAACAAGACAGCTCCCTTCCCCGGCTGCTGTCCAATCTTCACTTGCGAAGACGGTGTCAAACTGGAGTACCCTGAACTCCCCACCCCTGCCCCTGAGGAAGATAAGAAAGAGGAAGAAAAGAAGGCTTAAGAACTCAGCAAAACAAGGAGGGGCATTTTACAACACCAGCCAACACTCATGACACGCACAAGACGCAACGCGATTGGTCGAAAATCGCGCGATAATTTGAACAATGGAATCTCATTGGCTGATGAATTTTCTAGTGATGGGAACGTAAAATGCCCGGGATGCAGAAATTGGTCTCAAATAATTCCTTAATTATACCAAATTTGTTATTTTACTGTTCTGTTTGACTGGAAATTTTAAAATTTTATCAGTTTTTTTTTATAAAAAAATTACTTAATTGTGGACCGGAATTAGAAAATCGGTCATACAGAACACAATTTTTCGTGGTGTGACTGAGTCACAAAAGAGTTCAAAAGTAGATTTCTATTTCCTGTTCTTTATTAGCTATACAAATGAATCAGACAACAGTTGGTTTGGACAATAGAAAGTTTGTTGACACAAAAATGTATGGAACGCTGTTTGTGATTCCGCGCCGTTAGCAAAAAAATACAAAACAACAAAAAAAAAAAGTTTTTCACAAAAAAAAAATTAAAAAGGAAAAAATGTCCAAGTCCTAACTTATTTTGTATATTTTTGCCAACGGTGTGTTTTGTTTTTAGAAGTTATCGGCTTTTTTACTTGAATACCTAACTAATTATAATGTTTTGTGATATTGATAACAATAATATAAATAGAAAAGTTATTCAATAAAAAAAATACAAAATTTCTATATTGTCGTTTTTCTTTGTGCACCTAGGTGCAGACTGCACTAGGTGTCAAATTTTCCCAAGCAACTTTGAACTTTATGCTTCAGCGATAAGGTTGAAAATCCATTAAGGGAATTTGACAGATTCTTTCCACATGTCTGTCTGTTATCGATGAACTTTAATCAGTCATGATAAGAAGAACCATCCATGGACTAACCTTGTCAAGCATTGCTTAACCTTATGAGCTTGACTTTGAGACCACTAGACCTTGACTGCCTCGTTGGTCTAATAGTCGCAAGGCGCGACTACTGTGCACGGGGTCTCGGGTTCGATTCCCGGGTCGGTTTTGACAAACTTTCATAAAGTAGCCTGGAGTCTGGAAGTTGGTGATTGATTCACCCGTGCATCGGAGAGCACCTAAATGTCGGTCCTGCGCCTGATCTCTCTCTGGTCGTGTAGGATTGCTGTCCCATCGGACTATGAGAGTGAGGGAATAGAGAGAGCACCTGTGTCTGAGCGAATGTTCGTGCACTATATGTCCTGCGCAGCTGGCTGATCTCCATAAAAGAGAATGGCTGCCGTAGCCGACAATCGGCTTGCTGAAATATTTAAAAAAAATACCCCCAGTAATTAACTCAATATTTTATTCGGGAATAATGAATTTAATTACAATTAATAAATACACAATACGTCAATGATTGTCAACATTTTATATTACGTGTATAATATAATAAATTTAATGAACCACACACCTAAAAATCTTAATTAACACAAAAAAAAACAACAACAGTGACATCTATTCTAAGCTGTAAATAAAATTAAGAAAATAATAATTAAAAAAAAAAATGATTTCGAAGCGAATACATCCTTATTTTTAAACATAACAGTCTATAAATATTGTTGTAACTTCATCCTCTAATCTAAACACTGATTACTTAAGTTACATGATATTACATAATAATAATATAATTTTTAAAACGTTATTATTTTTTTTTCATTAACTATACGATAAAATATAATCAACTATATTTTTAAAATCACATTTTTCCTAATTTTATAACATTTATATTGCACTGAAAAGACATAGATCGCGATATACTTACACAGTTTGAGCCGAAATTTACGAAAACAAACTATAAGCTATTAGACAATATGGCGGATGACAGAAGCACTAATAAAGATGACAACTAGTCAAATTCATTACTTTTATTGAACTGTCAAAAACGCTTACTTTGTATGCAATTTGTATGAAATTACTAAGATTTGACGTCACAGATTTTTTCACATCAAGCCGTATACTTATTTCGGTTATATTATCAATAAAAAAATCCAAACAATTTTCGGTTCGAAACGATATATGACACTGTCATTATTTTAAGATGTTTTACAAATTGAATATGATAAAGTATTTTATTTTTGACCTAGTCATCATCCCAATTACATATATTGCAATGTAAATAATTTTTTTCGGCCACATTACTATGTTATTTGCGATTACATGGTAACATACAAATATATTAATGTTATATGATTAAAAATAAATGCCTGAGTCACCATTTTAGTCGATTATTTCAAAAAAAAAAAAAACATTTGAAAAAACAGAGACAAGTTCACGTCTCGATTTGCAAAAAAAAATATATATTTGAGATATTTTAACAAAAGGAAAACCAAAATCAGTTTTTTACTACATAATATATGTATGTAGGTAGATAAAAAATAAATATTATTTGCGGTTTTAAAATCTATATAGTTTTTCGAATATTCCACGAAAATATATATCCTTGAAGGCTTTTAAAATAAAAAGTGATTGATATGTCATAATTGTACATCACAATGATTTTGGAATCGAAAAGCTTATAATATATAGAAATATATAGACACCAGCACATCAAGCTACCCTAAACTGTCAATTTTCCAATCAAGTTTGAACCATGTGCTTTTGCAATAAAGTTGAAAATCTATTAAGGAAATTTGACAGATTGAGTAGTTTGTTGTGTTGGCGTCTGTACTAAGTCAGTTGTTCGACTTATAAAATAAATAATATAATATATACGTATATTTAGAATATAAAGACGCGATATAATAATAATTATATTAAGTAGATAATGAGAAATTAACAATATATTTTTTTAAACGTCATCACAAAGACTAACAACTGACATATGTATTCTCAATTTAAACAATATCGCTGTTACAGCCCTTTCACACGGTAGTACAGATTTTCGGGACCAGTTTTTTACTGGATCCTACAAAAACGGACGCTGTTTTCACACGGTAGTAGGTACAGTTTTGCAGGATCCAGAATAATATTTATAACATATACACCCAGGAAGCAGAGAATAGTCGTGGTGGCCTAGTGGTTAAAGAGCCTACCTCTCAAGTATGAGGGCGTGGGTTCGATTCCAGGTCGGGCAAGTACCAATGCAA